>LPNX011007791.1:466896-612848 GCA_001517045.1 Pseudotsuga menziesii
GTATATTGATTCCAGTCGTATAGGAACTTATCTGAAGAGCATATACCAATAAATCTACACATTGGAATTATATACACCCTCCATAAAACTTGAGTAAGTCTAACGGTGAAGAACATGTGTTTCCTCTTAGGAGGTCACATGTTCAAATCTAGAATGGATAGGGTATGCACATCTTTGTAGACACTAGCAATCAAATCATTGCATGGAGAGGATCCATTGTCCCACAGACAAAAGGCTTTAATTCAAAAAAATCAAGTAATAGGAGATATATATCTCAATTTTTATTTTAATCACTTCCAATTCGTAATAACTAAATAAAATTAAATAAATCTAAAATAAACTAAAATTAAATAAATCTAAACTAATTAGTAAAATAACATCATAAATAAATATGTCAATTATAAACCACCACAAACACAATTGAATTTAGAAATCAATTAATTTAATAAATTGAACCCAATTAAATTTGATGGCTGGAATTTTTATATGTCTCCTCCCAACTAACTCATCCCTAAAGGGATTGAACTCGGTAGCCTTTCTAAGAAAACCCACACCTTAACCAAATAAGCTAGTAAAATTTAACATTAAATTAATACAACTTAATCTTAATTTTATTAAACTAATACAACTTAGTCTTATTCTCTCTATCGAAAAATGATAATTTTAACCATCAAAATTTGGCAATAATTTTAAATTAGTTTTAAAAACAAAAAACATGACAAAACTAATTTTGTAATTATGATTTTGAAAGGGTGGTTTTTAAAAACAGTTATTTAAAATAAATAGATAGAGATAGAATAAAATTATTTTTATTTATTTATATATATTTTAGGTGATTTTTTTATATAAAATAAATAATAAATAATAATTTATTTATGTTTTATTAATTATTTTTATTTTTAAAGGATGTTGAGTTATATATTTTTTAATAATTATTTTTTAAAAAATGAAAAATAATTATTTATTTGTTTTTAATTATTTTTAACTAAAAAAATAAGGTAAATTTTCAATGTGAAAGGAGATTATTATGTGACTTTTGAACATTAAAATATTTCAAAAATTCACTTTTTTTTAAATTTTGCGAAAAATTTAAAACAATTCCAATGTTTGGTAAACTAATGTGTTCAAAACAAATTGGATGGATGAATGAATATTACGGGAGGGGTATTTTAAATATCTAATGTTTTTTTTTTTAATATTAGTTATGAAAATTGTATAATCTAGAGGTTATGGAGTACTTGAGGGTGCTGAATCTATTTATAAATTTAAAAACATAATTTAAGCATTTCTAAAGTTAGATTTTACCAACAACAAAAAAAAAGGTTCCTACCAAATCTTACTGGGAAACCCAAAATATAAGGCATGATTCATGATTCCCAACATTGCCTTTCAATACTCAAAATTGTAAAATTTTGCAATTTATTTTGTAAATATTTAAGCACATAGAAAAGAGGAGATGATTCCAAACACCATATATCTTTTAATGCTTAAAATTCACTTACTTCCCTTCAACTACCCTCATATTTTTTCAAATTTGACAAAATTTTGAGTAATTTTACACAATTTTATGCATGGAGGGAGGCTAGCCAAATTGATAATATTTGGAGACATTTAAATTTTAATATAAATTCTATACTATTTATAACTAAATATGAAATAGCCAAATAAAACTCCATGAATTGAAATCAAGCTAGCTCAAAAATATGCACTTAATAGAGGATTCTTGATGTTATAATGTCCAACTTAATCTCAATTAACAACATCTAAACTCATGAATGGTTATCTATATATTTACAATTAAATTTTTTTATTGATATAATCTACTCCACATTTTTAAGGTCACAGCGTAGCCATACACCAATTAGGTGTATGAGACCTCTTTATTTGTGGGACAAGGTCCCAACCTAGGTGCAACCATTTGATTGCTAAAGTTTATGGATGCGTACATATCCTACACCCTCCAGATTTGAATGGTCTATAATCTCTTAAGAGGAAACACCTGTTCTTAACTGTTAGGTCCACTCACGTTGTACAAATCTCTTCAAAATCTATAGATTCTCACATTATACACATGTTGTCCCTTTTGACACTAGTACTCATGTATTAGATTCCAAATATTTGAATTTTCGACTTCTCTTTTTTCATGTCCATATAATGTTTTGTCAATAAATTAATTTAAAATTTTATTTAATATTTCAAATTAAATATAAAATACTCATATTACTATAATATAAATTTTACTTTTAATTATAGATAATATTCATCCTATTTTATTTATTCAAGTACTCCATTTGACTTATATAATACAATTTAATATATAATTTAATTTAATCTTTAAATAGAAAATAACATTTTAATATCAAAATTCAATAAGCACAAACATGACCATGTATCTCCTCTGAACAAATTAATTTAATTAACTTTTAAAGTACAAAATTACATTTCAAACCTCTAAATTCAATGAACATGGCCACGCCAAGGTGGCCTTTATGATTAAATTAATTTATAATATAATTATAAAAAAAAATTCTGTATGGAAAATGATATTTTAAACCTCATTGAATTTAATTAACTTTTAAAGTACAAAATTATATTTCAAACATCGAAATTCAATGAACATGGCCAATGTGACCTTTATGACTAAATTAATTTATAATATAATTTAAAAAGAAGAGTTTGTTTTAGGTATGAAAAATGATATTTAAACTTCAAAATTCAATGAACGTGTATATATAAAAAGAAAAGAATGAAACATCAAAATTCAATGAACGTGGATAAATATAAAAGAAAAGAATGAATCATCAAAATTTAATTAATATTGATGATTTTTTTTCATAACTGAAAAAGCTATATAAAATATAGTTAAGATTATATATTTCAATCAGAGTAACCTATTTATCTGACCATTTGCATTGATCGGACGACCTGGTTCGCTTGAGCTGTCACATCCAACGTTGCCGGTCGTCCGATTGGTGCAAATAGTCGGGTAAGTAGATTACTCCATTTCAATATAGTATGATAGGATCTCCATATAGTCTATGAAGTGATCTATTAGCAATAAGAAAATACATAGTCCATACATGTCAATATAGTCTAAATAGGATCTCCAAATAGTCTGCAAGGTGATCTTGATCTTCAGCAAAGTAAGAAAATATATAGTCCACTAGGATCTCCAAATAGTGTTTGAGGTGATCTATTAGCCAAAAAATAATAATAATAAGAAATCACATAGTCCATATATTTCAATATAGTCTAAACTGGATCTCCAAATATTCTATAAGGAGATCTATCAGCAAAATAGGAAAATACATAGTCCAGATGTAATCTAGGGAAAATAAAAACCCCATGATATAGTCCATAAATGAACGTGGATGATTATAAAGAAAAGAATGTTACTTAAATTTGTCAATAACGTGAAAGGAATCTAATGTATTAAAGTCATCACCTAATCCCAAGATGAGTTAAACAATTGTTTATTCATTGAATGTGATGCCTTATTTTATTTTACATATATCTTGTAATGGGTACTAATCTTTTGACCTCACAAATAGGTTTTAATTTATTTTTATTAAATTAATTAATTAATAAAACATATAAATAAAATAAGTATTAAGAAAATATTATATTCAAATTGAATATTATGAAAGTATTATATTCAAATGGCAAAGAAATAGATAAAATGCATGTTTCAATCACTCCCAAAACGAAAACTATCCACTAAAAACAAATTCTTCAATATTATATTAATATTATCTTTAAAAAAAATGCATGTTCTAGTAACTCTTCCAAAACAATACCTATCCACGAAAACAACTCTTCCCAAACAATACCTATCCACTCAAACAAATTCTTACATATAATATAATATTCTTTGCCTTAGGCTAAAAGGACTAAAATAATTTTATGAATGGAATTGTGTTTATTTCAATTCATTTCAACTAAAACCCAAATAAGTTTACTTAAGCTGGAATTTTATTAATCAATTGTAGTTTTTAATAGTTTAATCCTTTTATTTAACCTTATCTTATGTTGGTGCACTTCACGACCTTGCAGCTGCTATATGACAATTCTAAGTTATCCCATATAGCCACACCAAAATGAGGGTAACCTGCCACACGTCTTCAAGGCTACTCATATCGATTTAGTTCAAGACAATAGATTCAACGACATAAACCATGCATTTCTCTATACTATGTGTACTGGTACCACCAAAACAAAAAGGAACAATGCACAGTGCTAGGAACTAATGAATACTTATGTAAAATAGGACAGTGTTGGGCATAGTGATCATATGTACACAAAAATATAACAATAGTCTCATGACTAAGCATTCTGAAAGGGGGGTGTAGTTTGAAATGGTGTAACATGATGAAAAGGTGTTGTAGAAGCTACCTCTACAACTCCTCCTAAACGTCTCCTGTGGAAGGGACCAATTGGTGGCCTCTGCACAACTCGCACTCATTTGCATGGTGTCCTTTGGTCTTATAGCTTATGCGCCATACCTTCTCTATTCAAACTTTGGATTTTGTGAGCTGTTGGATTTTTTCAGTGAGTGTTGTAATATGTGTCTGGAATTGGTTCAGTTCAGGTGTTGCAGCGTCTTCTCTAACAATATGTGGTCCAAAAATTGCAACTCGACGTTCAAGTAGACTAGGAAAGGAGATGTATTGTTAGTACATACATTTCCTCCCAAAAAACCATATCTATTGAACAACTTAAAATCATCTTTTCAATTTAGAATAGAACAAAACTATGAAGAATGAAACCTCAATGGTGGAAGAAGGCTTATGATAGAAGTATCCATGGTAAGAAATTGACTTCACTTACATTCATGTATATAACTTGTCGGTGGTTACGTTTCCATTTATTTTGTACTAACAAATGTGATTAATTTTATGTTATCGATAAGGCAACGCAATGGGATTCCCTGAGGTATTAGGTGGTTTTTCGTATAGTTCAATTGACTCCCATACTAGGAGTAAAGCAACTAATGAATTCTTTTATCAATTTTGTTATTAATGTCCTTCAATACACGATATTTTTTTTTAATTTTATGTTTAATTTAAATTTTGTACCATAACTATAACTTGCAACAACCCTTTGAGCACAAACCCCATCCCCTTCTTCCGACTAGCAACAAAAATATATCATATACCTTTTAAATAAGTTTATTATTGTTTAAAATAATTCACTCTCACACTACCAAATCTAAAACAACAACAATATAAATATATATATATAACTAAAGTTAAAATTTATGTAAATTCTTCCTTGAATAATCCAAATTTTATTTTCAACTAGGTAGTTACCAATGTTACATTTTCAATAACATTATACTATATTCGAAAAATCTGTGCGATAACAATAGAGATCATTTGTCTTCACACGAACAATAGAGATGAGTCTTTTTTTCACTAACAATAAAGATCAGTCTTTAAAAAAGTGCTCAAAACCCCATATTGCATGCACTTCTATGATGAAACTTAATTTATACATTAATAGTTTAACATATTATTAGGAAGATGTGTGGCCAGATCAAAATATCTTTCTTTTGTTATTAAATATTTTATTTTACTTGGAAGTGTGGTTCTTTACAATATTCATACTATTTAAACATGATCTCAATTTAAATTGGGGAAATTTTAAGGATTCATACTTATTTAGGGAATCTTACTAATTCTTAAAATGACAACTATAAAATATTTGGCAACAATTTTCTAAAAATATTTTAATGTCTACCAATTTTATTTAGTTAATATAATATTTTGGTGATTTTTAGAGTGAAAATTGCTGCCCCATCAAAATTGGGTGAAACATGGCTTCAAAAAATGCAAATTGACAAATATTTTTTTGGTAAAAAACATGAAAAAATAGCCCATGAGCTAAATTTCGTCCCTAAGTTTTTCTTAACTTAAATACTAAAACTAAAATCTGGTAAACAAATCTATACAATATACTTATACTTCTACTATATTTCTTGGTTCTGATTTATCTTCTTGGTTTACCCCTTCTCGCTAGCTACTTTTCTATTCATTTCATTCATAGACATTATCAAATTATCTTGATTGTTATCCTGTTCTAAGAAAAAAAAATCTTAATTTCGTTCATAAACATTATCAAATTATCTTGATTGTACAACAACTTTGCGGCATCTTTAGCAAAAAGGGCTCTTTTACATAGTTTGGCTGATTTATTCATAATATCAACAATGATGTATGATATTTATATATAAATTATATATTTAACATTTATTATATATAATATAAAAATATTATATAAAAATAAAAGAGATCCATATCTATAATAAGATAGAAAAATGTTATAAATATAATATTTAAATGAAAACATTGTTATTTGTGTTTCATATATTTTTATGTTTAAATTTATTTTAAATAATAGATACAATTATATTTATAATAATAATAATATTGATTGATAGATGAAAAAAATTGTTTTATGTATTGTTTATTCAATTTATTTCATAATAAAATATTCATCAATGATGACGACGATTGTAGTTATCAAAATCCAACGAGACCAACTTTATTCTATAGAATCTTAAAAAGATAAGGAGTGTCTTAGTTTTCCTTTGAATTTTATTTCTATGTTAAAAAGTATTTAAGAGAAGCAATTTTAAATCACCATAATTGTGATGAGTTAAAAGGTTAGGAATGCCAATATTGTAACAAATATTTGTAAATTGCACTTTTTGCGCTTGAATATGGGTGTAGGTAGGACATTATATGAGAAAGTGATTTTTATTTTAAACCCTCTTTGTGCAACAAAGATAACATATCATTTCACCCCATGGCATATTAGGAATTGTCCAGCACCTAGTTTCACTATGAAGCTCATAAGAGTTTGTTCTTATTATACTTGCTTCCGACATGATAAATTATAATCAAGCTAGTTTTTATACTTGTTAATTTCACAAAAAGTTGTTGGTTGTTTGTAAAATTTAAGTTAGGAATTGAAAAAATAATTTTATATGGTTTAAAATTGTTGTTTTTCACATAAGAAGGTATGTAAAAAAAACTATTGAACCAACTACTTCCAACTCTAGATTTCATTAGGCCTATGATTGTTATTGTGTTCACATTTTTATTATTATTTTTGGATATTCATGTCTTGACATTTGGATCCCTATTGTCAAAAGGAGCTTATAGTTCAATAATATATCTAAAAACCTGCAAAATTCTTTTTGTTTTGTTTATAACAATAAATTCCTTGTTCTTTCATTGTTCAATTTTTCAACAGGTCCTAGAGAGCCACTACACCGGGAAATAAGATTATTTGCATAGGTGTTACAATATCGTATTAATCAAATAATTTTGTTCCACAATATTGTTGGTATTATCTGTGGTTGCAAGCCCCCTATTCTAGTTAATTATGATGTAGTTTCCATAGCATAATGCTTTTCTGTGAAGCTAACCTGCGTAGAGTGCGCCTCACCTTATCATTACCATGCATCTCAAGCCATTGAATGCATTGCAACACGAGGCAAGTACAAGAACACTGGAGTTTTTTTTAAACATGTAGACCTATTTGGATTACAACTCGTTAAATATTGATATTTAAATCATTTTGATGACAATTTTGTTTTTACTTTGCCTCTTGCAATCTTGCACCTAACTTCGAGTTGGATTGATGTATTTCTCATTACAAATTAGCATATGAACATTTATCCTATTCATGTGTTCACAACAAACTTTGGTTTTAAACACAATTATATTTTATTTGATATGTTTCAACAAATTAATGTTAATAAGTAGTTTTAACGGAATCCACAAAAAAATTTGGTTACAATATGAATATTATAAATGTTTTAAAAATGACTATAACACAATAATACTATAGATCCACACCATACCCCAACATATAATATCCAACTAATCCAACTTATAGATAGCTCAAGGGATTTACAATTATACAATGGTACCCCAGATAACTTTAATTTGTAATTTCAAACTTCTACCAAGTTTCTTTAGTCTTCCACCCTCATGCTATATAATAACTTAATTTCACACATGATATCCCGATTTCCATCTCCATCTATCTCTAAGTATTTGTAGCATTAAGACTTGTGCACTATATAAGGGGTTCAATACTCTTCAGTTCAGGGAAGTTCTTCAGTTCAGGGAAGTTCTTATGCAGGTTCTTGTGTTTAATTATCCGGTAAATGGCATCATCAATTTTTTCTGTTGGTGGTGCTGCAAATAGTTTCTGTGGATGTGATATAGTACTGAGGATTAATGCTTGGTATTCTTATTGGTTTTGGATGGGGGTTGGGTATGTAACCAATACCAGGGAGGAGCTCCTTGCTCTCTAGGGAATCCTCCTTTTTTCTCTTAAGCATGATCTTCTTCATGTTTATATGTTTGGCGATTCTAAAGTAATACTGGATTGGGTCAAGAGTTATGGAAATTTGTAGGTGGTCGAGCTAGAACAATGGAGTAATAGGGTTTGGGTACTTGTCTCAAAGTTTTTTGATATCTCCTTTGCTCATATCTTTAGGGAAATCAACACTCTTGTAGGTCGACTTTTGAAGAAGGCTCTTGGTGTTGTGGAAGGTATTGTTTTCTTTGAAAAACATTCAATTAGTGGACTAGTAGATGAATGCCATTTATGGCTTATTAGTCGATAGCCTCTTCGGTGCCAGTCTGGAGGCTCTTCTCTTCTTTTGTTTAGATAGTCTAGTTTGCTATGGGATGACAACAATAGCTCATCTTTGTATTTAATTTGGTCTATCATTGAGCTTGCATGCTCTATTTTTGGGGTTAATGATGACTCTTGCCTTTTGTTATGGTTTACATGATCGAGAATCCTCTCATATGTTTGAAAAATCTAGATATAGTCAGTCTTTTAAATTATTGTACTCATAACTTTGATTCCGCTTCCGCTAAATATCACATTATTATTATTTAAAAAAAACTCTAAAAGTGTTAACAAACAATGAAGGAAGACGTTTGTTTGAAATCACTAATCATAAAATATGTTGAGTGGAATCATGGAAAATAAAATAATATATCTTGTAATTAAAGATATGGAAATTTGGGAAAGCAATGACTATTACTTGGATATGATGGAATTTATTTTTTTAACCATGGGAACAATAACCTCCTAAGAGTATATCTAACAACCAACAAGCTAGATATACCATTAACTTGTGACTTAGCAAGGGCGAGACGTCCCGAAGCCTACTAGGGTGAGCCTCTATCCGAGGGATCGCTTACCCTTCGAGCCTTGTCACAACGAGCCAATGAGCAACCCTACCCCATTGGTTTCGAACTTGTAATCTCCAAGAAGATAACAAATGTTCTTAACCATTAAGCCCACTCAAATACTCTTAGATATAATAAATTTATTAATATAAATTTTTTTAATACCTCTAAAGATACCCACGTGTGATATAGTTAGCAAAACATTTGGATTTGAGACTCTTTGAGAAAATACATTAAAGCATTGTTACTATGGGCGCCGCCATTCTTGTTGCGTGCCCCGGAAGGTGTATGCTCATTTTTTCTTCTTTCAAAATAAAGTATAGAGCGGTCGGGTTTGTGTCCCTTTCTCTTCAGCTAAGATGTGATCATCTTAAATACTTTTTGCTACAGTTGTTGTCCAGTAGCATTTGTCAAAGTGGAATTTCTTTTTTGCATTTACTGAATCATATTATTGTTTTTAATTCGTTGGTTGACCTTTTGTAATAGTCGGACTTTAAATTAGAATTTCTCCAACATGGAAAACAGAGATCGGCGAACCTAGGAGTTTCGTGGGATGAACGTCTTTGGCCCAGCTCGTGAATTATCAACAATGAAATGAACGATCAACAATTAAATGAATATATCAACAACGTGATTTCAAAAATTTAAATAAATAAAAAATAATTGTTTTTATGTAAGGTTGATTTAAAGTTTTTAAAAAATGAATATATATATTCCAAAAGCTTATTGACTAGCTTAAATAATTGAGAGTTAAATTGTCAATAAAAAGTTTTGGGGTCACATTTTTTAATAACAATATATTGCTATAAAAAAGCTTCACTTGATGTCTTCATCTAACAACTTCATTGAAGAATTTGTAAACCATATTTGAAAAAAAATACTCATAAAAATTTGATTTAAAAAATCAAATAAATAAAAAATAATATTTTATATTTTATTTAATATTAATTTATTAACTTTTTTATATAATTAATTTATTAATTTACACAAGGTTATATATATATTATTTTATTATCATACATATATATATATATATATATATATATATATATGAAGCACTTGTTATAATCCTACTAANCACTTGTTATAATCCTACTAAGTGAGATGTATTGTTCTGGATAAGATAATTGAGAGACCGTAGGAAGCTTAAAATAAAAATAACCTATGTGAAGGTGAAGAGTTTAAAAGATCCATGGGATGAGATATTTCAACACATGAAGAGGATATAAAAAACTATATGAATTAAAAAGTAAAAAATAAAACCCGGCGTAAGATATAGAAAGTGTGTGAGAATCTAAAAATTGGTGTAGAAATAAAACAAAAGAATGAAATAAGATATTATAAAATGGGATAAAGAAGATTTAAAAGCTACAAAAGGTTTAGAAATAATAGAATATATTTTTTTGCATGCTTGATAAAAAGAGAGTCAAAATAAATGTATGTAGATTTAATTTATTTAAATTTATTATTATAATTTTATTATACAGTTAGATATATTTTTTTGAATCATTATATATTATGTAAATTTTTAGTATAATCAAACAAAAACAAACTCCATTTAAATATAATTATTAACATTAAAAAATTAAAAAAACTAAAATTTAATTAATTTTAAAACATAATTAATGAAAAATAATCATTTATAATTATAATTATTAAATATTTATAATTAATGTGTTAACATGAGAACATGGTTATTTGGAGATTGGGGAACTCAAGTAGGGAAGGTGGCTGGGGAGGTCAAATGTGGCCATCTCTACCTAAGATCTATCCCCGCAACCAAAGTACATGGAATAAATTAGTACTCCATTTTAGTAATGTACTTGAGGAAATCTAATTTCTTTGATGCTATTTTTTTATACTAGGGAAATCGAGTTAACTCGTGAATCTTGTTACCACTATAAACTTATGTGTGATTTAAACTCATAACCTCTATTTACAACATGTGACTTCAATACCAAGCAAATCACCAATAAGCCACACCCACGTGAGCTAATTACTTTAATTCTATTAATATAGTTAAGAAAATGAAATTATTGAATTTCTTCCCATATTACTAAATCCATATAAAACATGAATATATTAGCATAAAAAGAATCTTGAAGTAAAATTTTTTCTTTATATTTTATAATCAAAATATTTTATTTAATAAATTTTAAAAATCTTAATGATAAACTTTACTTTCAAATAATCTATTTCCAAAAATACAAAGTTAAAAATCACTAATGACATGCTTAGTACATACATTTTCAAATTTAAGCTTCATACCAGTTAAATATCACTATAAACTTCATTCAAATTAAATATTATTAAATATTCTTGAAATAAAACCAATTCAAGGCCTAGCTAGCTATATGTACATATAGAGAGGGTTGCCCTCACTCAGCGTCGAACTTGAGAACACATATATGATGGGGGAACATTAAATTTCTTCATATGTAAAAATAAATGATGTAATTGATTTTTATTCACATTTAACTTACAAAAGTACAAAACTACATTCTTCATATGGTACAATATCACAAATGATAATCATCTATGCTTTGGTCAAAGGGTTTCATCGGCTTTATGCTTTCCTGCACCGGTTCCCGTGGTTCTTTGTGGAGTATTGGGGGGCTGCGCTGGGCCTTTCAAAACCCACTATTGGATCCTTCGACGGATTTGGACTGGGTGGTGGCAACAAGTGGGTTCCTATAGCCTTTTCCTTTTCCCCCACTTGCGGTTCCTTCGGTGGTGTGCAGTCTCTCCCGGTGTCACGCTGGTGCTCTTTTTTGGACTGTTGTCGGGTATGTAGATCAATTATTGTCTCCTTGCACTGGGTTTGACTTTGGGGCACTTGGTTCTCGGTGATGATTGTTGAATGGGTCGGTGATTACTTGCACGGGTTGAAGGGATTAGCCCGCTTGATCTTTTGAGTACTCTGGCACATATAGGAAGTTGGCACTGCTGAACATTGGCCGTTTTGGGGGACCGTCAATCCTTGTTGGTTTGTGGCCTGGATTTCCTGGACCGGGGAGCGGGGTTACCCTCGAGTCGGCACTGTTTTTGGGTCACCTGTGGGGAGGATTTTTGCCAATGGCCTCCTTTGTGAGCTTTGGCACTTGTTGGAAGATTTCTCTGCAGGCTTTTGAATGATTTGGGGAACTGGCGCACATTGTTGGGTTTGCGGTCGGGGTTTTCCTGGAACGGGGTGCGGTGAAGATTTGCGTCGGTACTTGCTCATAGTTCTGGTATTTGGTATTGTGGTTATTGGACCAGTTGGTGGTTTACCTGCGAGGAAGGGTACTGCCGGTGGCTGGTGGGTTCCTACCTGTCACCTTACGGGGGTTTTCATCGAATCTTCTTCTCACTTGTTGAAGTTGATTTGGTGCGCATGCACTGCTGATCGGTCCGTGGTGTCGGTATTCCCTGGTGATGTATGCGGCTGAACCGGTGGACGGGCACGATTCACACCGACTCACGACTTGCTGTCAGGTTAACTTGACTATAGGTAACTCTGTTCGTTACTGACTGCTCTGGTTATCTCTGTTTCTGGTGGGGTTTTTTATTCGTGGCTATTCTTGATGGGTTTTTTTATGTGTATTTTTAGTTTTTTATACGGAGTTCACCCTCTTATGAGGGTTAGTACCAACCATTAAAAAGTGGGAACTACTTTCTTTTTTGTTTTTTGTATTTATTCTGGTATCATATGGGGAACCTGCGGTGGGGTATTTATGTGATTTATGAGCACTATTTGTGGTGTATTGAGGTGTTTTCTGTCTTCTATTTTTTCTTAAATTTTTTACATTTATACCTTCCTGCTTATTTTGAGGTAGGGTTGGACCCTGTTATTTAGGCTGTATTGGACCCTTTATTTTCATGGTTGGTGTGGAGTCAGGGTATAATATCTCGGCTGTTTCCTTTTGGGTCGTTGTTTGGATTATTTGGCTGTATCTCCTGGGGGTCTTTTTAGTTTATCCATTGTGTACTCTAGGTTGTTTGCTGGCTCACCCCTGTGATTTCTAATTGGCCTGATCCGGGGGTAATCTTTGGTATTGGCTACCCTTATGACTTGTGCCACTCCTGTACTACACTATTGTTACCCAGCTCTTTTGGGTTATGGAGGGCCCGACCGTGGGTTGTTAGCCTACACAGCCTAGGAAGGGATGGTCACATTACTCTTCATGGCGTAAGGCAAAAGCTCTTAAGGCCTTTGAACATAAACCTCATTTCATTCTTGGTCAAGATGTATATTTGGACAAGGTGGAGACCCTATGCCGTAGGGCATTGATCGGTAGACTGGAATATTGCTCCATGTCGAAAGAGGGTTGGGTTGATTGGGCAACCCTACATTGGAAACCTCTCATACATTATGTTCCCTCGATTAGTCTACTGGAAAATAAATGGCTAGTTTTTGTCTTCTTAGAAGAGTCTGATGCTTCCCTAATTCTGGAGAAACTTTGGTCGGTACTTGAAGGTTCTGTTGTACTGAAGAAGTGGCACTCGGGGTTTGATCCTTTTACTGAAAGAGTGACTGTCAGACATCTTTGTGTCTTGCTACCTGCATTACCCTTTCCTCTCTGGAATAAGGATGTCCTTATAAACCTGGCTAATCTTGTTGGTCGATTTGTTGCACTTGAGAGGGATTTTCATCTTATTTATGATAAAATATTAGCAAAGATACTGGTTGAAGTGGATATCACCAAGGGACTTATTTCAGAAATTGACATAGTGTGTGGTGATATCATTATCACCCAGAGATTGGATTATCTGCATGTGCCATTCAAGTGTAGCTTTTGTCATGAAACTGGACACCTCCAGAATTCCTGTCACAGTCTCCGTACTGGTAAACCTATTAGGAATGGTTTTAACTTCATACCTGTCCCTAATCTTCCCTGTCCTGAACCTTGTACCCTGCCTACTGTTCCCCTGGAGGATTCTACTGAATCCACCGTTCTATCCCGTCCTAATTCTTGTACCCAGCCTACTGATCCCCTGGAGGACTCCACTGATCTTATCTATAATTCGTCTTCGCCTTCCACGTTTGATGACCTCTCAAAAGGTTAGCTGATAAACATTGAAGACATGGAAGCTGTTGCTATTCATTCACGTATAGAACCGGTGGTGAACTTGGTCACCTCAGATATGGTTTTATCTTCTGAGCAGATTGATGCTGTTGGCCCCCCTCCCCTTACCCTGGAGCACTATCCCTCTCTCCCTCTGAACTCATCTGGACTGTCCTCTTCATCCACCCCTCCCTCTCCTGCTGTCTCCTCTGTGCCTTTTCCTTTAAACACTTCATCTAGTCCTCTTGAAGCTTTGGCCTTCCATGACCCTTCTCTCCTTACTGCTCTCTCTATATTCTCGGACAAGACTCCTTTATCACCCTCCACCTTACCTTTGGACTCAATTTGGTTTAAGGATGTGACCATCGGAAAATCAAGGAAGCCTCCTTGGGAGGGCACTGGGGAACCGAAGACTTATACCCATCTCTCGACTCGTTTAAAGCAGGCGGCCAGACACTCTCCTTCCTCTCTTGCTTCCTCTCAGGTACTTAGAGCATGTACACCTGTGGAACCCACTTCTCCATGAAGATTTTATCAATGAATATCCATGGGTTTGGGGGATTAGCCAAACAAAAATCCCTTGGTATATTATTATTTGACCTTAGACCCGATATGATCCTCTCACAAGAGACGATGTGTTGTCACGCACATGCACTTTACCTGTCCTCTAAACTTAAGCTTGCTTGGGAATTCTGTGCATTTGATGCTTCTAGTATCTCAGGTGGACTACTTTCCGGTTGGGACCCTCACTTGGTCCATTGCAAGGATTTTACTTCTCTGGCTGGTATTGTACTTAAATCTATCTTTAAAGGTCTGGCTGAGACTTTTACTGTGATAAACTGCTACGGTCCCTATGTTCAAAGAACTACCTATTGGAATAACTTGGTGTCTGGTGGTCTTCTGGGATTGCCTAATTTACTACTGGCCGGGGATCTCAACTTCACATTATCTTCTACTGAAGTCTGGGGGCTTAAAGCTAGGTTGGACCCCTTGGCATCCTATTTTTCCCATGTTATCTCTGGTAATAAGTTGGTTGATCTTTCTATGTATCCCTCTGCCCCTACCTAGAGGAACGGGTGCTTAGGGGCTGCGGGCATTAGCAAAAGGTTGGACAGGTTCTTGCTTTCCGAGTCCCTCCTTCCATACTTTTCCTATTATAGGACCTGGGCTACTCCATCTGATGTATCAGATCACTACCCTATTTGTTTGGAATGGGGTCCGAAAAGCTGTGCTCCCTGCAGGCCTTTCAAATTTAATAGAGCTTGGCTGTTGGAGGAGGATCTAACACATTTGGTCCTTTCCTCCTGGAAGGCTCCTCTGGAGTTGATTGATCACTGCCATATGGATGTACTCACCTACAAGTTGCGTAGACTTAAAGGCTATGTGAAGGACTGGGAAAGGGCCAAGAATCTTGAAAGGAAGCGGTAGATACTGAATATAAATAATGGCTTCTCGGACTTATTATTGGAACACTCTGGTATTTTATCGGTACTTAATGCAAAAAAGTGGGAAACTCTTCAGAAAAAGAAGGATAAATATTGGGCCCATGAGATCACCACTTAGAGGCTGAAGAGTAGGGTACTGTGGTTAAATGAGGGGGATGCAAATACGAGATTTTTTCAATCTTTTGCATCTGCCAGAAGGAACACAAATACCATTTGGTCGCTAAATGACCAAGAAGGGAACTCTGTATCGGAGGACAAGGCACTTAAGATACTTGGAAAAAATCACTTCAATGACCTCTTCTGTGATGATAAGTCCTCTGATATTGCTGATCAACTGAATGTTGTCAGGCTCTTCCCGCACATGACTATTGATGAAGATATTGATTTCTTTCTTAAGCCCATATCAGGGCCGGAAGTTGAAGCTGTGCTCAGGGGGTTTAAGAAGGATAAGAGTCCTGGGCCTAATGGGTGGCCTGTTGAGTTCCTTTTGGCCTTCTTTGATCTGGTGGGGGAGGATTTGGTACTGGCTGTGGAACAAGCCAGATTACATGGTAAAGTCACCGGTGCCATAAATTCTACTTTTTTAACCCTGATACCAAAATGTGAAAAGCCATTGAATTTTGCTGATTTCCATCCGATCTCCTTATGTAACCTAGTCTATAAGATTATTTCAAAGATTGCTGCCATCAGACTTAAGCCTATCTTAAACCATTCACTGTCTGCACATCAATTTGGTTTTCTCAAGGACAGACAGATTACTGAATCGGTTGGTATTACCCAGGAATTACTTCACTCGATTAAGACTAAAAATTCAAATGTCTTGGTATTAAAACTGGACCTGGTTAAATCTTTTTATAGAGCCAACTAGACCTTCATCAGATTGCTGCTCATTCAGATTGGTATCCCTCTTATGGGTGTCAATTGGATTATGGGCTGTGTCACGAGCTCCTGTTTTGCTGTATTGGTAAATGGGACACCCTCATATTTCTTTCTGTTTCCAGGGGGCTACGTCAAGGTTGCCCATTATCTCCCCTCTTATTCATTTTGATTATGGAGGGCCTCAGTCACATTATTATGGATGCTCAGCACAATGGATTGATTATGGGTTATCAGTACTCTCCTCATCTATCCTTAACGCACTTATTTTTTTGTGGATGATGTTATTCTTATGGGGGTTGGCACTATTGAAGAATGGAGTGCATATAAAGGTGCTCTTGATTTATTTTGTAGGGTATCTAGGATGTCTGTTAGCCCTATAAAGTCTTCTTTCCTCTATCAGAATGTGGATTCTGACATCAAGGGAAAAGTAGCTGAACTGAAGGGATTACTGTGGGTTTCAAGTACTTGGGCTATCATGTTAAACCTTTGGGGTACCACACCTCGGATTGGAGATGGATGATTGAATTATTTGAAAGAAAAATACATAACTGGACTCACAGGTACCTTTCACTTGGTGGCAGAGTGGTCCTCATTAAAGCTGTGCTAACTGGGTTGGATGTCTATTGGTTTGCTTTGGCAAGATGTCCCAAATCCATACTAAATGCATTGCACAAACTTATTTTTTCCTTTCTCTGGGGCTCCTCTGAAGGACATCAGTTTTCTCATCTGGTTAACTAGGAAACTCTTTCCTTACCTATTGAATTCGGTGGTTGGGATATCAAGAATCTTGAATGGTTTGGGATTTCACTGAGACTTAAGAGTATGTGGCAACTACTTACTGGTACTGGGATCTGGAGCAGGATTATTGTCCATAAATACTTAAAGAATAGATCTCTTGAAGATTGGATTCGAGGCCGGACTTTTAGTATTGTTGGTACTTCATATTTTTGGAATGGGTTTATAAGGATTATTGAGTGGATTACCTGTCAGCTGGGATGGAAGGTGGGTAATGGATTAAAAATCAAAGTGGGCATTGACCCCATTGTTGGGCACAACTCGCAGTACTTCCTTTCAGAGGAGCTCAGAGAATATCTCATTGACCTGGGGATTACATATCTTGCACAGGCTCAAAATTTGGATGGTTGTGGTATGGATGGGACTGACTGGTACTCTGCCTCAGACCTGCTATTGGAGGGAGAATGGGCTACTCAGTGGTCCTCCTATGTAAAAGGACTGTCACATGGGGGTATTAGGATTGGACATTCTGAGGACAGGCTGTTATGGATGTTTGATGAGCAGATGGGTAAGGTAACTGCAACGAAAGCATATGAATTTATTGTCTCAAATCACAAAACTATTCTGGAAAATGACATTATGATGAAGATTTGGTACTTTAATATTCCCCTTAAGATTAAGTGTTTTGTGTGACTCACTTGCAATAAGAAAATTAATACTTGGGACAATTTAAGCAAGAAAGGATGGATCGAACCTAATAGGTGCAATCTCTATAAAGAGGAGGCTGAATCGGTTGATCACCTATTTGTTAGTTGTCGTTTTCTGAAGGAGGTGATTTGTGGACTCACTTGTATTTTTGATGTGAACATACTATGGAATGCCCCTACTTTTCTGGAAAATCTTACTAATTGGGTATCAAATAAGGGTCTTTTACAGTATCTACCCCTTTTCATTATTTGGAATATTTGGAAGGCCAGGAACCGTTTATGTTTTGATGACCAGGAACCTATTTTGACTAGCCTGTTGCATATTATATTTGATGAGGTTAAGACCTTTAAGCCTCTTCAGAAGCACATGCATAGAATTAGGAACAATGAGAAGTCTCCTACTTCTGTGTTTCCTATGATCTTTTTTGATGGTGCTGCTGCAAATAACATGGGTGGAGCAGGCTTTTGTCTTTGGATGAATGAACATCACCTTCTTGCTTTCAAACTTGGATGTGGCAGCTGCACAAATACTAGAGCAGAACTCTTAGCACTCTGGGCATCACTACGGGTCGCCAAGGATATTGGGTTGCCTTACATACATATCTTTGGCGACTCCTCTGTGATTATAAATTAGGCAAAAAAAGAATCTACCCTAGACATGGTGAATCTTGAGGTTTGGTGCTTCAACACTAGAATTCTCATGTCCTCTTTTACTTGGGGGGATTTCAGTCATGTCTATAGGGAACATAACATGAGGGCAGACATCTTATCCAAGGAAGGATTGCACTTGGCTCCGGGCCATCTCTTACTTACTGAATCATTTGGAAATGAGATTATTGGGGTTGACTCATTATAGCTTTTTTAGAATATGCTCATTCTATTACAGTTTATCTCTCATGATTCATTTAGCTACTATCAGGTTTTGTTGAGCATGCTACTACAGGATACAAGAGTCACTCTCCTTGCTTGGATCAGATTTCTGGGCTCCTGTTATTTTCTCTAGAGACATAGATGACTGATTCAGACAGCTCTCTTATGAGAGGGATATTTTGTAGTGATTCCCAGGTGCTTTGGGTACCTCTGTATTTCTGCGGGTATCTATTTTGTATCTTTTGTGACGTATGTATGTTTGGATAGGAGATTATTACCTGTTATTTTTGTGCTGTCCCTTGAGGCATAATTGTAATGACTGAAGATGTAAAAAGTTCCTTTGATTCAATGGTTTTTTCAACTAAAAAAAATTATCTATGCTTTCAAAATATTAACAAAAATCTACATTATTTTCTAAACACCTCTACATCACAATGTTCTTTTGAAATCTCCACCGTTTGAAGTGAGATCTTGTTATTTTTTTTAAAGCATTTGGGTTCAGTCATAAATCCGTTTACTTTTAATTTGTATGGAGTCCTTGAGGATTACGAATTCATTATTATTTACTTAGCGGGGAAGGGAAAGCATTAATTTTTTGGATTGATTTGGTTCAGTTTCAATATGATTTTAATGTTGCATTTTATTGTGAATGCTTATTGTCAATTTAGAGATAGCTGCATTCCTTATGAAGGTGTATGGGGGAACGTTTTGTTATTTTATGGTGAAAAACATTCTAATGTGTTGTTACATTATAAATATTATTAGAGTATAAGTGTACTAATACATTTATAAGTAAAAAACAGCGAAGTAAATTTATACCTCTTGTTATAAAATATAGGCTATTATAATGAATATATTTAGAAACTAGCAAGTGTACTTCATAACGAAGGCATGCACCGGTGTGCTCCATGAAATTGAACATGACCTTATCATTAAAAAAAAATGAATAGTGTGTTACTAACGTATAAGTTCCTTAGTGTATCTAAGGATCGCTTAGGGTTAAATTCTTTTACCAAATTGTAATTTCATTTTTACAATTATTTAGTGTTTCCAACTATAAATACATTGGTGGTCATCATCCATGTATGACCACCTCATTGTTGGTCTTATTAGGATGTTGGATTGATTGAGTTTTTCTCTTTGTCAATGGATTTGGTTAGTTTTCAAATTTTGTAAAGTAGTATTATATTTTTTTAGTATATAACAACTATTTATCTTTAATAGAGAAGATACAAAATAAATTATTTGTTATATTTTTTTTAAGTCGATTAAAATTTTAAATTTAGTTTAGATATATTAGTATAGATCTAAATTAAACCCAAATTTACAAAGTATTGAGAGATCCAATATTTTGAGGTGTAAATTTTTTTATCTTAATCTTTTACATGTTAAAAAAAATTACACCTTAAAAATTTTGATCCTTTTGGTGTTTGGTAAATCCGGGTTTAACATGGATTTTTTAATTACTTTTCATTTGGTTTTAATATTGGTTTTTATTATTTGATAAATTAAGCCGACATCTTTTTATCTCTCTCTCTATATTTTTTCGCTGCTCCGAGTGCAATTATTTTTTAACTTTTTCATTTTATTACATGATATGTATAAGACATTCAACTTGAACTAGATTGTGTAATTCATTCTATAAATTTACATGACACGCCATTAGCAATGCATCTCATTACACACCATGCTATATATATATATATATATATATATATATATATATATATATATATGGTGAATAGGTAAGAAAAAAATTAATTTAAATATTTTCCCATTCCTATTGGTGTATTTGTGCATGTACATTGGTAGGGGATCTAGTGCCTATATATATGGTGAATAGGTAAGAAAAAAATTAATTTAAATATTTTCCCATTCCTATTGGTGTATTTGTGCATGTACATTGGTAGGGGATCTAGTGCCTATATATATGGTGAATAGGTAAGAAAAAAATTAATTTAAATATTTTCCCATTCCTATTGGTGTATTTGTGCATGTACATTGGTAGGGGATCTAGTGCCTATATATATGGTGAATAGGTAAGAAAAAAATTAATTTAAATATTTTCCCATTCCTATTGGTGTATTTGTGCATGTACATTGGTAGGGGATCTAGTGCCTATATATATGGTGAATAGGTAAGAAAAAAATTAATTTAAATATTTTCCCATTCCTATTGGTGTATTTGTGCATGTACATTGGTAGGGGATCTAGTGCCTATATATATGGTGAATAGGTAAGAAAAAAATTAATTTAAATATTTTCCCATTCCTATTGGTGTATTTGTGCATGTACATTGGTAGGGGATCTAGTGCCTATATATATGGTGAATAGGTAAGAAAAAAATTAATTTAAATATTTTCCCATTCCTATTGGTGTATTTGTGCATGTACATTGGTAGGGGATCTAGTGCCTTTTTACACCACAAGCACACCATTAAATACAACAAATAAAAAAGATTTGTGTGTTATGATGGTAGGTGATATGAAACTAGAAGGAACTCATGGTAGTGCACCAATGTATTGTAAGTGTACCAATGAGTGCATTTTAAATTTATAAATTCCCCCCCTTTTGTCAATGCTCTTTTGTATACAAGGAAGCATTGTTATTGGCACTTTGTGGTATTATAGGTGCACTATTAATTTTAGGCATGAAATAAAATTTTCCCATTTTAGTGGTGCATTTAAAAATGTATTGATGTGTCATTAGTGGTGTATTAAAGATATAAGGAGCAATGTAGTGGTGGTGTGATGACGGCGATGACGATGACGACGATGCCGACTATGATGATGATGGCGATGAAGACAAAGACAATGATGATGATGATGACAACGACGTTGATGAATACGATGACGATGATGTTGATGACGACGATAATGAAACAACACCGGCTTCTTCAACTTATCCACTTTATCAGTGCATTAGGTTTTAATCATGAGTACTAGTTATGGTGTGTTGAAAGTTACTTCATACTAATGATGGTACGTATTTTTTGTTGAGGTGCATCGGTGTGTTTTATACAATTCTTTTACAAAAAAATTAATATCAACTTTTAAGAAATATTAAAAATGATAATTTATTGTATATTGTTTATGGTATATGTTTGTGGGTGTGTGTATGTGCACATGCATGAGATAAACAAGATATGGTGGACATGTACAACTTATCATGTGAGTGGGAGGGAAAAGAGAGGTAGAGGGAGATGCACCCTTTACCTCTCTAGAAAAAAGGAGGATTTTCCTCAGTTCCTTCATTTACTACATAGGATTGTGTGAGAGAGCCAAATGGCATAAGTGCAAATATATGTTAGTGAAGTCATGACTAACACTAATTCTTTCTAGGTTGTTGGTGGCTAATCCTGTTTATATGCATTCAATGTAGAGGAGGTTAGGTGCCTATTGGTCCTAGTCATGACATTGACACACTATACCTTTGATGGGAAACACATTAGTTCCCATGTAATGTGTAATATCTTTATCTAGATATTCTCAAATAATTCGGAATAAACCCATCGTTTCTGAAATAACCCACATATTGAATAATTGATAAATATATTGATGATTTACATTGATAATGAAAGTCGCATTAGTAGGCCTTATTGGCGACTATTCAGCAAGGAACGTGTCTCTTACTTGACTTTTAATTTATTAATTATTTATATTTATTTAATTATTGTTATTATTTATGTTTGTTACATTGCCTCTCTCTTAGAAAGGATTTGTTCCCAAATACTTATAATGTGGTTGTATCGTTCCTTGTGACGTCATAGCTGACGAAACATGTCGATACAAACTTCTAAGTATAGAGCATAATTTTCGATATGTTGACGGATCAATCCATCCCAAATGATTTGTTGCTGATGGTTGGGATTCCCTACTGATCTGTCATCACTAGCCTTGATTATATTAGTGCCATTATCTTTCAATAATTCCCGCTTTCTAAGATACCGGTTTATATGGTTGGGATGTCGATAGGGAATTTTCACAATGTTATTTTCCTTCTTGAGAGTCGTATTTTGAGCATTGATCTGTGTTGGATGTTGTATTTTTCATTCCTGGTGTTTTTAATGTTTCGTTATGTATTTTTTCCAACTTGTTTTCTAATTGTATGTTATCATTTTAAAACTTTTTAGTCAATTCTACTTGCGATTTTATGTCATCTTCGGACTTCTTAAGTTGATCCTTAAGATCTTCATTATGATTTATGATGCAACTATTTTCTTCCTTCTTGTCTAAAAGTTTTCATTCAATGTCTTCAGTAGAGTTTTCTGCCTTCCGACTATTTTTCAACTCAATTTTTGTGACTAACGCCTTGTTATGGTTCTTTAATCTGAAAATTTCTTCGGTGTTATTTGATAACGTGCTTTTGACAGTTGCGATCTCTAATTTGTGTGTTTTTTTAGAGTCATTATCCTTCTACTGGAGTTCACTAATTTGTTGTTGAAGTTGACCTATCTCTGCTTCTTGACTTTCTAATGTTCTGCAGACTTGCGCCAATTCACTATCTTTGTCCATGATGAGCTTGTTTAGACACCTTATTTCTTTTTCCAATTTGTTATCGCTTCCATATGGTGATTTGTCGTCAGTTTTTAACTTTCTGATATGGTCTTCTATGTTTTGATTGTGAACTTTTAAACAAGATATTTCTTTATCCTTTTTAGATAACATTTTATCGATATCTCTTCTAGTTAGTTCTAGCTCTTGATTTTGATTTTTTTAAGCGAAAATTTTCATTGTCTCTTATTGATTTTAACAAATCATTCAACTTAACCTCAACTTGTAGATGTTTATTGGTCACCTTATATTGCTCCAACTCGTCTAATTATGCTTGTAACTGCAACTTAATTACTGAATACGAGTTTTCCATCGTTTGTGATTATGTCTTTTGCTTCTTTGATGAGTCTTCTTTTAACTGACTTCTTCGGCGATAAATAATTTTCACTAGATCTTGATTTCTTATCTTCTTTAATTTTTACTTCTTCGATTTTGTCTTCTTCTTCTTAGGTTAAATAACATTTTCCTTTTCAAGAAATAATAATTATTAATATGTAATGTAAATAAAAAAATATTATTAAATCTCCTTGTGGATTGTGTGTAGATTGGGTCGTTGGGAATAAGGAATGTTATCCTTCCCACCTAGGTTCAAATATTGATATCTTAGGTTTTATACCTTTCACTTTGATGTAAAATCCCTTTATATCTCACTTAATGTAAATAGATCTAATATAAAAATTTCCAATTATTTTTCCACTGTTAACTAAACATCGCATTCATTAATAAAGTAGTAAGTTAAAGCATGTGTGGTTTCTTAATACAATGGGTTTTTTTTTTCTCCATTTTTTTTCTTTAACTTCTTTTTGTTAACTCTTTTTTTAATTTTTTTTTATAGTAAGGCCAAAAGACCCAGTTTGGAGATTCTCCAGTTAATTATTTGGCCAAAAGCAGGTATTAGATGAATTCCCAAGAAGGGGATTTGATACCACTATAATATCTTTATCCAGATATTCTCAAATAATTTGGAATAAACCCATCATTTCTAAAATAACCCACATAGTGAATAATTGATAAATATATTGATGATTTACATTGATAATGAAAGTCGTATTAATAGGCCTTTTTGGTGACTATTCACCAAGGAAGGTGTCTCTTAATTGAATTTTAATTTATTATTTGTTTATAATTATTTAATTATTGTTATTATTTATGTTTGTTACATAATGCACTATGTAGATAGTTTAATTTATACTTCTAGATTGATTAGGTGGTCTATCATTTTTTGTGATGATTTTGTTTTGCTTTAGGTTATTTTTGTGTCAAGAATTTATTTTATTTTTTAATAGGTTTTCTATGACTTGACCTATATTCATTTGTCTCTTTCATATGTTGATTAAAGATGTGCATATGCATATGTGGGGGTAGACATTTCCCAAGAGGGGATAGATAGAGTTTCCCTATAAGAAGGTTAGTTTAGAGAAATTGGATTTATTAGCTAGTGACAAGAATCGTATCCCCAATCTTGTATAATAACATTACATAGGGATGGACTGACAAGGATCTTAAAACATCATATTTAACACAACTAAGCCACCATATGCAAGAGATAACAATATATTTATATTTTGATTCATCTAGTTGTTGATTCATCCCATTTAATGCATATGCAATTGATTGCAAAATTGATTGCAAAATTTTGATTAAAATATCTAATTATTATTATTTACAATTTGGTAGATATTGGAATGTATGTTGGCATGCTAGGTCTATGGATATGTTTGGATTTATGCATGGAATTCTAGGTCTCTACTGATGTTGGAATGATATTGGGGATTTACCTCTCTAAAAAGATGAGGATACATTTAACGTTGATGAGTTTCTTTAGATGAAAACACCTATCATTCTAAGTAGGTTTAATTGTAGATTCCATTAGTAGGTGTAAGATCAAACATGTACATTGATGGCCCAAAATAGAGTTCTCTCTGTATGATATAGGGAGATCATGTAGGAACTTGATCTTGCACCAATATGGGTGAACCTTTCCCTCAATATAAAACTATTGATGCATCATGTTGTAAGTTGTTGAGATAATGTAACTTCGAAGAATATTCTACTTGTACTTTACATTGTTATTATTCCTCCTTCGAGAGATGTCATTGATGTAAAAGGTCATGTAAAATTCACGAGGTAAACTCTTCATTGTAATTTGGGTCAATAGCACCCCAAAAAGAATAATATAATTATTAGTGTGAGATCTCCTATGTAGGTTGGCCCTATCAGTTAGATAGGTAGGATTGGTTAGGGAAAATTTTAGTTTGGAAGATCAATATGAATAGGGAGGTTCCCTCCCTCATTTGTACTCACTCACACACTCTTGCATTGTGCAATAGAGAGAAAGAAGGAGGGACCAAGAAGGAGGAGGACTAATGACTTTGGTGTTTTGGATCTTATGCTTGGGGTTTGGTCTCTCACTTGATGAGACCTTGTTCTTTGGTCATTGCATTATGGTAATCTATATTGAGGAATTTTTTCTTGGGTTTTTCCCTTTAGGGTTTCCCAAGATAAATTGATATGTACCTTGTGATTGTGTTTCTTTCAGTGATCCTCTTTATGTTGTTATTATGAAAATATATTATTCTTATCAAGTTAGGAATTAAGTTATGGAAGCATCGAAAAATTAACATGGTGATAGAGTTATCTTGAAATGAGTAGCTTTCATAAGGTAAATCTCTCTCTCCTTATCCAGATAAGAAAATTAAGATTTTATAATAAAGTGGATTTTTTTAGTGAAGGTGACATAGGGAAGTGCACCCTCCTAGGAACATATTTGGAGCCAATATCAAAGCTCTTCAGTGGGAAGATACTCCATAAAGTCAATATCTAGTTTGGATTGGAACCAGAAAACCATAAAACTAGAAAACTAGAAACAAAACCAAAAACTTCAATCCATGATCTTGTAAATCCAGTTTAAAGGGATAGAATTTGGATTCTTTAGAAACTGACCATACCAACATAATCACCTCAACCAAGTACATCTTTTGGTGAGTATAGTTTTTATTTCTGAGAAATTTTCATTTTTGATCTCTAGGATAGGATGTCTCCAAGCACTAAGCTTGATGACAAATTGGAAGGCATAGCAAAATTTCGTGCTTGGAAATACAAAATAAGACTCATTATAGAAGAGAATGATATTGCAAAGTTTATGAAGGAATTTGTGTCAGAGCCTAAAGAAGATGAGGAAAAGGAAAAGTACAAGAAATAAATAATTAGAGCCAAGAGGATCATAGCTGATTCTATTAAGGATCACTTGATTCCTCAAGTATCCTCTAAGGATACACTTAAGGAGATATTTGATGCCCTACTGGGAATGTATGAAGGATGAAACATAAACCGAAAGATGAACTTGAGATCCCAACTCAAAAGTACAAAGATGAGAAAGGGTGAATATATCCACAAATACTTCACAAGGGTCTCCCAATTCAAAGAAAAAATAGAAGTAATTAAATATGAGATTGATGGAATTGAACTAGTAATGACCGGTCTGAATGGTCTTACTAGACCATGGGACTCCTTCATCTAAACAATCTATGCGAGGAAGGAAAGCCTAAAAATTGATGTCCTGTGGGAAGAATGTGTTCAAGAGGAAGCTAGAGTATCTAACCGAGAAGCACTACTTAGAGATGATGACCATGCTATAGCTACTCATACCAGAAGAAGAAAAGGAAAACATCATTTCGAGAAGGAAACTCATAAGGGGTATTATCCTCCTAAGAAGTTTCAAAAGAATAAAAAGGGAGACTACAAACATAAATATTTCTCCTCTTATCAATGTTATCATAGTGATAAGATTGGACACAATTATAGAAATTGTCCAACAAATAAAGAAGAATATAAGAAGAAGAATAACAAAATACATCATGCTAACTAAGTGGAAGAAGAAGAAGAAGAAACTACTGGGAAGTTAGTAAAAGAAGAAGTTGAAGAATATGTTCTCTAGAAGATGTATTTGTGACTAGAGGGTGACTTGTATAAACTGAAAGGTCACTCAGAAGTAGCCTTGATTCATGATACTACAAGTCCATGTGAACTATGCATGGCATAGAAGGCTTTCTCACATAAAATACAAATCCATACCACACGTGAGAAATGTAGTCATGTGTCCACTAGACCTAAATATTGATCATAAAGGAATATATATATAGTTCTCAAGAAGTTGAGAAAGTGCCAACTTGAAGAAATATATGAAGAATTAGCTACATATCTTAGAGCTACAGAACCAATGAAGGAAGTTGCACCTTATCCTAATGATGATATTAAATAAGAACATGATATGTTGGAGCCCCAAGAACCTACCCACATGAATATCTCCCATAAGAGAAATCCAACCTGGGTTCGTGAGATAATTTAAGAAGTCAAAAGGAATGGTGCTCTAGAAGGCTCTAGAAGGCAGATCAAGAAGCCAAAGCCATTTCCTAGTTATGTGGCTTTGAAGTGTGATATTATAGACAAATAACCTACTTTGTTTGAAGAAGCGATTCAAAATAGAGAATGGGTAGAAGCCATGACAAAATAATACCAATCCATAATGAAGAATGATGTGTGGGAAGTAGTTCCCAAACTGGAAGGTAAAAGTGTGGTATCTTCCAAATGGATCTACAAGAAAAAAACATACAGCCAATGGAATTATCAAGAAGTACAAAGCTATATTTGTGGCCCGAGGATTCTCTTAAAAGGAAGAAATCGATTATGAAGAGACATTTTCTCTTATAGGAAGGTACATTTCTATTAGAACCATCATGTCACTAGCAGCCAAGACATAAAGGCATTTACACCAGATGGATGTGAAAACAACCTTCCTAAATGGTTTTATTGAAGAATAAGTGTACATACAACAACCATAAGGTTTTGAAGTCAAAGAAAAAAGGACACGTCTATAGACTGAAGAAGGATTTGTAAGGATTGAAGAAAACTCCAAGAGCTTGGTATGGAAGAATTGATAGTGTTGTGATGAGCTTGGGCTTTACCAAAATTAAGGTTGATCCTAACCTTAAATTCAAGGTTATGGATGATGAACCTGTCATATCGTTGAGATATGTGGATGATTTATTCCTAACAGGTAATGAGAAGCAAATATTAGAGTGTAAGAAGAAGTTCGCTGCAGATTTCGAAATGAAATACCTTGGCTTGATGCATTATTTTCTAGGTCTTTAAGTATGGTAGAGCTAGAAGGTAGAGTATGAAATAACCTACAAGCTTTGCTAGGAATGATTATATTTGAAGAGAACCTACAAGACTGATTTTGTCTAAGTAAATTATTGCTCTAGGATTTTCTCGCTTAGACAACTTGTCTCATTTCCCATGTGAGATATTATGCTTCCGTAACATATCAAGACTAATTACATCCAAGGATAACCTGCGAGATTCACCAGGACTGATTACATCCAAGGACAACCTATAGGGATGATTAGAGTCTGAGAAACCTACAAGCTTCGCCAAGATTTTACGCTTAGACAACTTGTCTCTCTAGTTAAGCTAGAACACATCACTCCCTCTTTCGAGGGATCTCGATTTGGATCACCGTGTAGGTTAATCTTCTGACTCGCATCATATTTGAGCCCATAATCCACTGTACCTTTTAGGTACCTCAGTATATGCTTTGCAGATATTAGGTGAACATGTCTTGAATCCGTCAGGAACCGAGTCAGTGTATTCACTGCAAAGCATATGTTTGGTATCATATTCTTTAGATACATCAATGAGAAAATAATCTAATGATATATCATGGCATCAACCTTCTCGGATGAGGCATCACTCAGAAGCTTCAAGTTACATGCCATAGGTGTGGCCATTGCCTTGCATTCCATCATTTCGAATCTCTTTAGAATCTCCACTGCATATTTTCCTTCACCAAGGAAGATCCCATATGAGCACTGCCACACCTCCGTGCCTAATAAGTAGTGCATCATGATTAGCTCTTTCATCTTGAACTATGTAGAAAGTCTCCTCTTTTCATCTGTAATGAGTTCCTCTTCGTTTGTTAAAAACAATCCATCGACATATGGCAGGAGTATCACTGGTCTTTTGTCTTCCACCTTGAAGTAGAGGTTGGAATCTACTCTACTCTTGGTAAATCCCAAGCTCACTAGGAAGCTATCCATCCTATTGTACCATGTCCTCGGTGCTTGCTTCAATCCATACAAGGCCTTCTTCAATTTGCACACATGGTTCTTCCTATCTTGAATCCCAGTGGTTGTTCCACGTACACTTCCTCCTTAACTACACCATTCAAGAAAGTTGAATTGATATCCAATTGCTATGTCTCCCATCTCATAGCTTCATGTATGGATGTATTGGAAGTGTACCTCGCTGCAGGTGCAAATGTCTCTTCATATTTTATGCCTTATTTATGTGAGAAGCCTCGTGCTATGAACCTTTCCTTGTATTTCTTGATGCTTCCATATACAACATGCTTGATCTTGTAGATCCACTTTTAATTCACGACAGACTTCTCCTTCGGTCTCGGAATGATCTCCCAGACATCATTCCTCAATCATCAGATCCTTCCATTCTTTCTTTTCTGAAACCTCTTCATAGGTGGAAGGTTCTACGTCAATGATGTCACACAACATGGCCACATAGCTATTGTAGGGATTTTCCCTCTTTCTCTCTTTATGTATTCCCTTTGGAGTGTTGAACCTTTCAGCTTCTCATATGAGCTCCCGTTCCCATGTTAATTTCCTCTTGTGGGATTCCTTCTCAAGGAATGTCTCTATCAACTCTTATGGTTCTATCATGTCGTGATCTTCATTGTCCTCTGGAATTGCTTATTCAATTTCCATATCTTGGCCTCTCGTCTCTTCAGGTTTCTCAAACTCCTAGATAGGTGTCCTCTTGGATCTGAAGTATGTCGAGTCTTCATCAAAGGTTTCATCTCTACTGATGTCGATCTTCTTGAATCCTGGGAAGTATATTCGGTATGCATTTGATGTATCACTATATCCCACAAAGATACCCTTCATCCCTAAAGGATCGAGCTTGGTCCTTTTCTCCTTTGGGATATGTATGTACAATGGGAATCTAAATATTCTTAGATGGTTGAATTTTGGTTTCTCCCCTGAGAAATCCTATTCAGGAGTCTTATTTTCAAGTACTCGATGAGGAGTACGGTTTTGTACATACACAATTGTTCTTGCTGCCTCCACCCAAAGGTGCATAGGAAGATCTTGATCATGCAACATAGATTTTGTTTCGTCCATGATGGATCAGTTCTTTTGTTCCACAACCCCATTCTATTGAGGATTGTATAGAGTGCTCAACTCCCTCTTAATACCAGACTATCTGTAGAGTTATTTGAATTCTTCTAAAGTGAACTCTTCGCCATTATTTGACAGTAGAGTCTTGATATTCCTATTTGTTTGGTTCTCAACCAAGGATTTATATTCCTTGAACTTACTAAAAACTTCACTTTTCCCTTTCAAGAAATATATCCAAGTCTCATGTGAGAAATCATCTATAAAGGAAACATCGTACACATAGCCCCTTAATGAAGTAGAGGACATGGGTCCACATACATCTGAGTGTAATATCTCCAGTATTCCTTTAGCCTTGCTATCACTGCTATGAAATGTATTCTTCAAAATTTTCCTTGTGCACATCCTTTGCAAATGCCTTCATGCTTTGCTTGTATCTCTGGAAGTCTTGAGAATACTTTGTTCGCGATCGGTAGTGTCCTATAGTGCACATGTGCAAGCCTTCTGTGCCATAGTTCACTTGGTTCATTTGACTCATGAACCACCTCTTGTTTAGGTTGTCCCTTCATCTTGTACAAGCCTTCGTCATCTTCTTGAATCACTGTTGCATCCTCTATTGTCTTTCCTCTTGGACACATAAGAACTTGGCCATCGACAAAAGAAACCCTAATCCCTTTTGCATCTTGTGTAGAAATGGAGAGAAGATTCTTCTTCAATCCTTGAACATATATCACATCCTACATCTTTAAAGGATTTCATGGAGTCTAGCTTGTATGAAGCTTCTCCACTCCCTTTTATGGGGTATTGGTAATCACCCCCAAGTTTCACCTTGTGAGGTGAGTCATGTTCAAACATATTAATGAATGATTATGTGTATCCCATCACATGTTTAAAATCTCCACCATCCACAAGCTAATCATTGCTTATGTGTGAGATAGTGCCAGTAAGTGTTGATATTAGCACACACTCTTCATCCGAATCATCCTTATCCCATCTAAATCTTTTGTTTGTTGGTTCATCATATTCGACAACATGAATGGTGTCTCCTTCTCATGATGGGACAATCTCTTGCAAAGTGTCCCTTTTCATAAAAAAGTATATCATTGAACATTTGAAGCATCTCTTTTCGTCTTCTTCAGTTTCTTGTCCTTCTTCTTGTTGTTATGAAAGTTATCCTTCTTCTCAAGTTCATCTTGAAGTTCTTTCCTGGTGTGAACTGTGAGAGCTTGATCGCCAGTTGCTCCAATATTCTCTTCTCTTGTCACAAGTCTAGATTTTTCTTGTGCACATTCTTTTAGAAGTATGTTGAAAGAGATAAACCTCCTTCTTGCACACATTCATTGAATGAATGAGTCCCATGATCTAGGGAGACCATTCAAGGTAGTCATTACAATTTCTCCTTCTTCGCCAATTTCTTCAACCGCTTCAAATTGTTCTTTGATTTGAGCAACCCTTATGAAGTAAGACTGTATAGTTTGAGAGTTCTGTATATTCATATTCTTCAGTTGATTCCTCAAATTCATCTTCCAGTTGATGTTATTCCCTTCAAGCATATTTACCAAAGCATCATACACTTCTTTCGGTGTCTTGAATGAAGACATGGGGGATGAGGTGATCCTTAATAAAATCTGCAATGATTCTCTTAAACTTATCCATGATTCTCTTATGAGAAACCTTATCCTCATCTCCCTCTGGTTCTGGAACTTCTCCATAGATGAACTGATCCAAATCATTCTCTTCAAGGATCAGGGAGATTCTGTACTTCCATGCTAAGAAGTTATCAGTCCGTCCAAGCTTTTCCTCAAGCTGAGTATGATGATTCATATTTTCAAATGAGAACCTCAAATGGAAATAAAAAGGATTTAGATATTACCGATTTGAGGTGTCTGACCTGGTTTCAAAGCTAGTTGACCTAGGGTTTGTGAAAGAAACCCTAATTTTCTAAAATTAGAGTATGAGAATTCTGTTTGGATAGAAAGATGCGCTTTGTTGAGGCTAGTTTCTTAGCTAGTTCTCTTTATGAAAACTGAGGTGGGAAGCCTCCAAAACTTGATGCCCTAGTTCCTCCCAGCACCAGTGACAAGGTAAAAAATGAAACTTCTTCAATTCAGAAACTGTATCCACCAAAAGATGCACCCTAATAAGGAGAGTTAGCCTAGCCCTGACTTATTGATGATCTATGGAGAGAACATCTTGAACTAGGAATCCCTAGTTTTCGCAGCTGCACAATGCCTTCTTTTAGAGAGACTTTGATACCATGTTAGTTTTTCTTTAGATATGATTAGTTTATCTAGGATCTCTGAAAGAATAACAAGTATATAAATATGCATAAGATATAAAATATACATGAGACACAAATATTTTCATCGGGGGAACCATACAGGAGAAAACCCCGCAAACTTCTTCAGAATAGTAAAATGATCAAAAGTAGTAATAAGAAGTATTCAACAGCTATCCATTTATCCTCCCTTTTCTCTCTCTCTCTTTTGCGAACTTGAGAGTGTGAGGTGTGCATAAATGAGTGAGAGAACCTACCTATTTATACCTTTTCAAGTCATTGACCAAACATAAGAATGGGGCCCGCATGTCTTCCCTAATAGGGTCGACTTCTCCCAGAGAGGCTCCAAATACACATTACATGATGTTACACTGGGAACTATTGCCCCAACTTACAATGGAGGTTGTACCTCAATGTCTAGACACAATTAAGACATATCGCATGGGGGTAAACACATCCCCAGTGGGGGTACAAAAAAATATAATGATAATACACATCATACTATCTTTCGAAGTTACAAATACATCAAAAAACAACTCAAGACTAGATAAACATCATTTAGAGTAGGTATACCAACAACCAACATTATCCTTCCTTTCGTAATTACGGGATCATGGACGACACATTTGTGTTACTCAGACAATCCTTCTTTTCGGAATTACGCAATCAAGTCTTTGTGGAGATTCCAATGTTGATCACAGATCACACATATAGACATAGGATGATCCTTCCTTTCAGAATTATGGGATCAAGTCCACCACTGACACCCTAGACGATCCTTCCTTTCGGAATTTCGGGATCGAGTCCATCACTAACATCCTGAACGATCCTTCCTTTCAGAATTACGTGATCAAGTCTACTACTAACATCTTGGATGATCCTTCCTTTTAGAATTACAAGATGAATTCCAACAACATACTGGATGATCCTTCCTTTCATAATTATAGGATCAAGTCCATTACTAACATTCTGGACGATCCTTCCTTTCAGAATTAAGGGATCAAGTCCACTCAAAACATTTAAGATGATCCTTCCTTTCAGAATTATGGGATCAATTCTAAGGATAATTAGTCCCAACATCTTGGACGATCCTTTCGTTCGGATTACGAGATCGAGTCCACTCACAACATTTAATACGATCCTTCCTTTAAGAATTATGAAATCAAGTCTAAGGATTATTAGTCCTAACATCTTGGATGATCCTTCCTTTTCGAATTCAAGTCCATCCACATAAACATTTAAGACGATCCTTCCTTTCAGAATTACAGGATCAAGTCTAAGGATGATAAATACCATCACCTACATCTTGGATGATCCTTCCTTTTCAAAATTATAGGATCAAGTCCATCAACATCTTTAGGTGATCCTTCATTTTTGAATTATGGGATCAAATCTAACATGATCAACATTTAAGATGATCGTTCCTTACAGAATTACGAGATCAAGTCTAAGGATGATCAATCCCAACTAAGTTATCTATTGTGATCAAGATACTGTAGTATCAACAATACTACTCATCCTTTCAAGTGAAGTCCTTATGTACAACACCAAGCTTGTCTCAAAAGTGTTCAAACTTCACAAAAGATAGAGGCTTAGTGAACACATCTACAATCTTCTCATATATGTTCACATATTGGAGCTTTATAGCTCCCTTTTGCACCATGTCACGAATGTAGAACAGGGATAATTTTAGGGGCGAAATTTATCCCATGGGCTATTTTTAGGGAGTTTTCTCGAAAAAAAGATTCGCCATTTTGCAATTTTTGAAGCCTTGTTTTGCCCAATTTTGACGGGTAAACTTTTTTCACCCTAAAAATTTCCAAATTATTATATAAACGATATAAAATCCTTGGAAATAATTTTTTTTTTTTTTTGAAAAATATCAACAAAATTTTTATAGTTGGTGTTTTAAGAATTGGTAAGAATCACCAACATTTATACACTTTTAAATAAGTATGGTTCCTTAAAATCATCCCTGATGTAGAAGTATCGTATTTCCATGTTCTTTGTCTTATCATGAAACACGAGGTTCTCTGTCATATTCATGCAGCTTTGGTTATCACATAGAATCATGGTAACATCCATCTCCTCATTGAATAGATGTGATAACAACTTTTGAATCCATATGGCTTCACAACTGGCGGAACAGGATGCAATATATTCTGCTTCTGTAGTGCTGAGAGAAAGAATGGTCTGCTTCCTACTTATCCATGAGATGATGGTTGTCCCCAAACTAAAACATCCTCCTAAAGTGCTCTTTCTATTTGAGAAACTTCCTACCCAATATGAATTTGTATAACCATACATTTTGAAGTCAAGATCTCTAGTATAACTGAGACCATAGTCTACCGTACCTTTTAGGTACCTCAATGATATGCTTTCCAGCTACTAGGTGAACATGTATGGGCTCAACCAGATACTGACTCAAAGTGTTCACAACAACGCATATATTTGACTCGATATCTGTGAGATACATCAATGAATCAATGATTTGTCTATATAGTTTCATATCCATTAATTTTGACAAAGCGTCAACCAACAAATTCAAGTGTGTATCAATGGGTGTGGCCATGGATTTACATTCCAACATGTCAAACCTTTTCAATATTTCCAATGCATACTTCCCTTGATTAAGGAAGATTCCTTTTGGGCTCTTCCATACTTCAAGACCTAGAAAATAATGCATCAATCCAAGGTATTTAATCTCAAATTATGCAATGAGCTTCTTGTTACACTCTGAAATTTGCTTCTCATTACCTGTCAGGAATAAATCATCCACATACAACAACAATATGATAGGTTCATCATCTATAACCTTGAAGTAAAGGTTATGATCAACCTTACTTTTGGTAAAGTCCAAGCTCGTCAGAAAACTATCAATTCTTCCATACCAATCTATTGGAGCTTGCTTCAATCCATACAAAGCCTTATTCCATTTACATACATATTTCCTTATGTCATTGACTTCAAAACCTTGTGGTTGTTCTATATACACTTCTTCTTCAATAACACCGTTTAGGAAGATTGTTTTCACATCCATCTGGTGTAACTTCTATTTTGTCTTGGATGTTAGTGCCATGGTGGTTATGATAGAAGTGTAGCTTGCTACAAGAGAAAATGTCTCTTCATAATCAATTCCTTTCTTTTGATACAATCCTTAGGCCACAAAAATGGCTTTGTACTTCTCAATACTTCCATCGACTGTATGTTTTATCTTGTAGATCCATTTGGAAGATACCACACTTTTACCTTCTAGTTTGGGAACTACTTCCCACACATCATTATTCATTATGGATTGGTATTCTTCCTTCATGGCTTCTATCCATTCTCTCTTTTGAACTTCTCCTTCAAAACAAGTATGTTCTTTATCTATGAGATCACACATCAAAGCCACATAACTAGGAAATGGTTGTGGCTTCTTGCTCTTCCTTGTGGATCCTTCTGGAGCACCATACCTTTCGACTTCTTGAACAATCTCACGAACCCAAGATGGCATTCTCTTGTGGGAGGTATTCATGTGGGGAAGTTCTTGAGGCTCCAACATATCATTTTCTTCCAGAATCTCATCATTAGGAGAAGGTGCAACTTCCTTCATCGGTTTTGCAGCTCTAAGAGCTACAACTTCTTCATATGTTTCTTTAAGTTTGAACTTTCTCATTTTATTGAGAGTTGTATCTTCATAAAAGGTTACATCTCTACTAATTTCCATATGATGGTAACCTAGTATATAGATTCTGAAGGATCCAACTTCATTATTTTCTCTTTTGAATCATGAACAAACACTAGACAACCAAATATCTTGAGGTGACTTACCTCTGGTTTCTTTCCTGTGAACATTTATTTAGGGGTGAAACTTTCTCAGGAGAGTCCCTTTCCTCAAATATGGAGATAGTAATCTTTTGACCTATGATGTGCTTTGAAGCACCACTATCAATCAGATGTGTGTCACTTCCAGGTGTCACAAACCCAGGGAGAGAAGAGAATAAAATATATTCTTCAACTTCTTAATTTTCTAACTTATTGGGAGACTCTTCTTCATACATTCTTGATAGGGAATCCAACATGTCCTTAGGTGTATCCTTAGAGGATACTTGGGGAATCAAGTGATTGTTGATAGAATCAGCGATGACCCTCTTGGCTCTAATCATGTCCTTCTTGTACTTTTCCTTTGATTCATCTTCTTCGAGCTCCGACACAACTTCCTTGATAATTTGCTAGATCACTACCTTCTAGAATGATTCCTAATCTGTATTTCCAAGCACACAAGTTTTCTATGCCTTCCAACTTGTCATCAAGCTTAGTGCTTGGAGACATCTTGTCCCGGAGATCAGAAAATGAAAAAAAATGAAAATTTCTCAGAAATGAAAATTGTAGTCACCAAAATATGCGCTTGACTGAGGCGAATATAATGGTACAATTAGTTTATGAAGAATCCAAATTCTAACCCTTGAAACTGGACTTCCAAGATCCTAGATTGCAGTTTCTGGTTCTATTTTTGGTTTTCTAGTTTTCTAGTTGCAAGGCAAACTAGGGCTTGACATTCTGGAGGATCTACTCACTGAAAAAATTCAATCTTAGTGCCAAAATATGCGCCTAGTAGGGAGGCACTTCCCTATGTCACTTGCACTAAAAATTTCCACTTTATTGAAAAACCCTAATTTTCTTTCTCGAAGAAGGAGAGAGAGATTTACCTTATGAAAGCTGCTCTTTTCAGCCTAGCTCTAATACCATGTTAAGTTTTCTATGCTCCCATAACTTAAGTCCTAACTTGATTAGTATTTAATACATTTTCACAATAACAACATAAGTCCTCCTTCTCTACCCCTCCTCCTTTCTCTCTCTTGCACACTACAAGTGTGAGCGAGTGTGTACAAATGAGGGAGGTCACCTTCCTATTTATACTAATCTTCCCAAATAAAATTTTCCCTAACTGGGTCGAACTATCTAACTGACAGGTCCGACCTACCTAGGAGATCTCACAATAATAATTATATTATCCCTTTTTAGGGTGCTATTGACCTGACTTACAATAGAGTGTTTACTTCATGAATTTTACATGACCTTTTACATCAATGACACATCTTGAAGGAGGAATAATAACAATGTAAAGTACAAGTAAAATATTCTTTGAAGTTACATTATTTCAACAACTTGCACTCATCTTTAGTATGTCCCTCATTTTTGCATACAATGTGCACCATAGGCCGGATCTCTTTAAAGCAAGTTCTCTGATGGATCATTGCATTATCTCTAGCCTTTGTTCTAGTCATATATCTCTTAGGATGGTCCATCCATAATAATCTAACTCAGACTTATGTTCCTTTTTAAGAGCATCTTTGTATGCTTAAATCTCGTGCATTCTCAAAGAATCCTTTATTCTTTGTAAAAGTCTAGCCACAAACGGTTGGATATGGAGTTCATCATCAATTTTATATGTTATTTAATTGAGCAAATTGACAATTTTTTTTTTGTAGTCCCTCATTGATTCTGTTGGCATTTCATTTATTTCTTTGAGTCTTTGGGCTTCTAGGTGTTTAAGATCATGGGATTTGAAGAATTGAAAGAAAGCTTGTTTACTTTCATTATTGGTTTTGTTTTGATTTTATATATAATTCATGAACAAGGTAAGTGCTCTTTTTCATAGTGCTCCCATAAATTCTTCCATGTGTTTTCCTTCATCTAAGATATCTTGAGAGTCCCATATATTCTTGCATACACTCTGATGTCTCTTGGGATATTCATATCCCTCGTGCAAAGGAAGTTTTCTAGTGATGTTGCTTGACATATTTATAGAATTTATAAGAGATAATCGAGGAGTTGATGATAATTGAATATTATCCAAAGAGTTAGCTTAAATCGACTGAGCCAATGTGTTCGACTGAATCATAGGAGTTGAAAAAATCACAAGGGTCGACTGAATGACAAGGGTTGATTGAATTGAATCTCCAAATATGCCAGTTTGATTTGAATATTTTTTCCTTCGCTTTAAGGGTAGTCCTCCAAGCTTGAAGAATTATCAAGAGTTGATTTCACCTGGAGTGCCTCTGTTTTCCTGAAGGGGTAGAGGTCTACTTGGATTCTACGCTCCAGGTTCCTTCTCTTGTGGTACCTCATAGAGGCAATATCAATTTCTGAGCCAAAGAGGGATTCTTTTTAGTCTAGGTTTCTTGGTTCTCCATCGGCTTGGAAACCAAAGAAAGACTCGACAAAGGGGAAGAGTGAAGAGCCGAAGCAAGGTAAGGAGAGGGTCGGGGATTATTATCCCTGTTAGAATCCTGTGATTGCATACAGACCCATGCTAACATATTTTCCATTGTCCGGTAGTTCCCACGATGAACCCGAGCTCTATGACCTATCAATTGTTGCACCACCACCTCTTCTTTCTAGTTATTTAACATTGTTCTTAAATTCCTTGGAATGGAGCTGTCATACCCACTATCATAGAAACCTTTTCCCCTTCGATGTCTAGAACTTACCTTTCCCTTTCTAGCACAATGAGGGGTGGCATAAAGCCTTCTGAACATGATTTTATCTGAAGAAAGAGGCGCAAACCCTATAGCTTTTAAGTTGCGAGTCCGAAAAGGGACAAAAGGGAACCATAACAAGAAATACACTAATAGATGGAGATGAGTAATGCCACCGAGCTTGAACGAGTCCGAAGAAAATCTATTTCCAAAGTGCTAGAGATAAAACCCAACCTATAATCGAACTGGAAATTGCTAGGAAATGGAAATTTTCCCGCTCAAATTCCATGAAATATTCCTTCGAAGGAGTTGTAAAATCGTTGTAAGGATGCATTATTGTCGACATACCATTGTCGCTCAACCGCTACAAATTGTCAGGAAATGAAAACTTTCTCGACCAAATTCCATGAAATAATCCTTTGGAGATGTTGTAAAATCACTGTAAGGAGGTATTATCGTCGACTTGCCATCACCCGCTCTCTTTGGAGCATGAAAGGCCAAGAGAATTGAAACCATAGTCTTCAAAATCCATGCCAAGTTAATGAACATGGTGAGTAGATTGATTATTTTCCAGGTGGTGATTGAAGAGGAACTTAATGGTCATGTCTACACATGCCCAGAGATTTGAGAGGACTCACATTGGGGTGATAATGTTTAAACGTTTTTTTTTTTGTGTGCTAGAGGAATTGACAACGACGCTAGTTTCACGTGAATTGACAACGACTCTAGTTTCGTATTCACGTGACACGGGGTCATTTCCGATGGCTACCACTATAACCCCTAGACACGACCAGCTGGGAGCTCAACCTTCGTGCATGTTTCATGGAGACTTGAATCACTGACTTGCTTAAAAGCATAAAAGCATATACACCAGAAGAAAATATACGCTTACCAATATTTAAACTATTTAAAAAAAATACATCATAATTAAAAAAACCAAATATAGAAATACTCGGATTTCAACATTTAACAAATAAAAGAGTGCTAATGTCTAATTTATGAATACATTGAAAAACCATCTAAATGAAAAAGACAAAAGAAACAATGGATGAACATCATACATTGATACCAAAATATGACAAGGCCAAGGTGAAAGAAGTCAAGCAAAGGAATTTTGTAAAAATTGATTAATGCAAAAGTATGTGCCTGTTTAAATTGATTTTCCATTATTTTTCATTTTGACTCAATAGATCCTTTCAAGTTCCAAACAAATCTTTGACCTTGTCCGTTCAAAAGAAATATCTCACCTTATCCGTTCAAAAGACGTATCCGTGTAAATAAATGGGAAAATAGCACGAATTAGGATCTAGATTATGAAAAGAAATATCTGCGCGACAGCAAATCGGAAAAGTAGAAATAAAATCTGACACCAAACAAAACTGTGTAGGTAGATATAAAAAAAATTAATGGTTCAGAATTATCACTTGAGCAATAAAACGTATTACACACAAACAAAACTAGGGAGATATCAAAACGAGTTGTCTAAAATTATGGAGATATGGTTGGTTTTTATTAGTTTTTGCTCATGAATTTTCAAGGAAATTTAAAAGGTGTAAAAATATTACTGAACCTTACAAAGAGTGGATGTTGAAGAGTTTTTGTGTTACCTGGTTTTTGATTTCATTTCTATGCTTAAAATTGCTCAACCAAGAACACAGAAATTACAGACTCACATGATTCTAATATAAAATCAGCATAAAGATCAAAATGGTTCAGAATTATCACTGCAACAACAAACTGGAAGTAGAATCTGACATCCAAACACAACTGTGAATATATCAAAATGGTTTCACTTATAGATACATAAACAGGGTTACAACTTACAGCTGCAGCGATTGTCTTAAAAAAGTCAAGGCTGCCAGTTATGTGAAAAAGATGTTGTGGCGAAGGATGGTGTCCTCTACTTTCTTGGCCCAGCGCTTAAATGTTTCTGTCTGGTTCTTGCTGAGATTTTCTTTCCAAATCTTGTAAATCCTTATTTGCTCAGCCAGAGGGAGGGTTTCAGCAACATCAATTATACCTCTCTCCAATTTATTCTTGTCATTGAGATTCACAGCAATGACAGAAATAGGAGCCCAATTTGTAACGAAAGAAACCCTAAACGATGTTGAAGTAATTATTTCGCCGTTGCTCAAACAATTTAGAAACCGATCAATTAGGTAAAAAACTGGACTATTTAGACCCAGAAGTGGCTTCTTTAGACCAGAATATGGACTAACAGTACCAGAATACCCAGTATAAGAACGATTTATTGCAACAGGAAGTTCAGCATCTTCGCAAAATAAATTGAACACTGTTTCAAACAATGCCCCATCACAGCGCTGAATCACATTGACTATCCATAAAAGTGCAGAACAAGCAGTAGGGATAGCATACTTATCAGATTTAGCGCGCTTGATATTGGCACTAAACTCTTTCAGAAGTGCAGATCTGCACGTTTCTGCAAAGGATGAATTTTCCCCAAAGAAACCTACGATATATTCTTCAATATATTCGCTGTGATTGTATGAACCATTGGAAATGGCAGACAACATCCTTTGCAGAGAATGTTCCAGCATCTGTAGACCTCCATGATCTGACTTCCATTGGGTTATGCCGAGTCTAGTAGCTAAATCGGGCAAGGTATCGATCTCCATAGACAGTAGCAGGGCTCGAAGTTTGATTTCTTGTTTAGTACTCCATCGAACTGCATTCAAATATCTCATACATTCCTGCACGCAGTCATGAAATAGCAGTTCAGAAGCGATTGCTAGTACAGAAAGAGCTTCATCCACACTAGAGTAACGAAGGCGGTTCCCTGATTCAGAAGAATACATAAGTTGAATACATTTAATATACATCTCGATTCTGTGAAAAGTTGTTATTTCCATTTCAATAGGTAGTCTCTGATCAGAAAACCATCGCTCACATAGCAAGGTTGCATAAAATTCTGATTTTTTGAGAATCTGAGAATGGAGATAAAGAGGAATTCGGCCGTTCTGATCTCCTCCATCTGTACTGATTAACTGTAATTTGATGTCAGCGGTGCTCTCGTCTCCGAATTGCACAGGCTGTTCTGCCATTGCTATAATTTGTTGAATATTTGGATTGAAAACCGCATGAGAAAATACATAAGAGCATGGTTAAAACCAGACGCCACTGTGGGCACCACCATTCTAGTTGCGTGCCGACACATTTCTTTTGTGTGGAAGATTCTTCTTTGCAATGTTAAAAAATTGGCAGATCCTAAGACAAATTACAGAGTGCCAAAAAGAATGGTGCAAAATATTTGGATACGTATGGTCTTCTATTGCGAAGATTATAAGAAAAATATATATTTTTTTATTTTTATTTTTTTGGTTAAGTTTAAATATATATTTTTTTATTTTTATTTTTGGTTAAGTTTAAATATATATATATTTTTATTTTTATTTTTTGGTTAAGTTTCTTGTAACTTGTTGGGTGAATCTTTGGTTTGAGAAATTATATCCAGGGGTATCTAAGCCAGTACGCCAGCTGCACCAACTCTTAGCATGGTTGGATTTAAATGTGGCCTTCCTTCTTTGTTCACTCTTGAAATGTAAAAACTTTTTGAAATGTAAAAACTTTTTGAATTTTTTTTGCGAAAGAAGATATAAATTCCAAATTTTCACATGAGTAGTTGAAATTGGTACAGATAAGTTTTGTATTAATTTTATTGTCAAATTTGAAAGTCAATTTTAATTTTTTTAAATATAATTAGTATAGATCCCTCTATCAAGTGTCTAGAGATCAAATATGTCAAGTTGCAAACATTGTTTTACAATGGAAATATAAAAAAAGTATGTAATGCAATGGTTATGGTTTTAATTTATAAAATTTGTTTAGTTAACTTTCTATATATATATATATATATGCTGTTTTAAATATTTTAAATTTAATCTAAATGGACATGTTATTTTTATATATATATATGTGTGATTTTAAATATTTTAAATTTAATTTGAATAGACATGTTATTTTTTATAAACACAGAGGAGTTAAGCAATTCCTTTAATAGAGTGTAAAATGGACCTCTTACACGCACTAAATGTATTTATTTATTAGGTAGTTTATTTAGATGGTGTGATTATGTTTTTATAAGTTATCTTAATCACAAAATACACAAATTATTTTATTATTTTTTTAATTAAAATGGCTTTTAGAATTATCATATTATTATTATTATTATTTTTAATAAATAAGTTAATTTATAGTCTAGTCAAATATTCTTATTTTTAATTAAAAAAGCTTTTAGAATTATATTAGTATTATTATTATTTTTAATGAATAAGTTGATTTATAGTCTAGTCAAATATGTTAGTGAATTATAATGATTAGAAAGGTAGTTAACTTATTCCATAGATGATGTGTTCTTCTACAACAAGTTATATAGGCTGATGGACATCCCTAACATAGATTATGTTTTTATAGGTTCTCAATTAAAGATTAGTTTTTTAGTTTTAATTAAAAAGTCTTTTAGAATTATATTATTATTATTGTTATTATTAATGAATATGTTGATTAAGTCTAGTTAGATATGTTAGTGAATTATATAGATTAGAAAGGTAGTTAATGTATTCTATAGATTAGGAGTTGTTTGGAACAAGTTATGTAGGCTAATGGAGATTTGTAATCTAGATTAGGTGTTCTTCTGTGACAAGAGTTAAGTAGGCTAGATGGAGATTTGTAGATTAGTTGAGTTAGTTTTTAATGGTTTATATTGAAGATTAGTTGGGTGCAAGTTTAGTAGGCTAACTCATTTATGTAAGTTACATGGATTAATGATGTTGGTTAGGCAGCAGTTGAGTTCTTGGGCTAGTAGGGTTATGTAGGTTTGTGGGGTGGGTTAGGTGAGTAGATTATATATGTTATTTTCTCAGCATGTTAATAGCTTAGTCCATATCTCACTAACCCATAAGAAACACCCATTTAAGTTTGAATACCCATTGTCTACAAGAAAAAAAACTATATTAATTAAAAGTATGATTGTGTTATAGTGTTTGCCATGTCAATTTACTTTTATTAGATTACCCCCATTTACACCAAAACCTTCATTTACATCAGCTTCTTCTTTACCAATGTAACAATTGCAATACATTGCTTCTAAAAAAAAATCATCTTTCTTCTAGGTGGACAACAAAGAACAAACCACTAATTTCCATCCAAGAAATATGGATAAAAAAAACTACTCATAATATTTTGAAAAAATATATGGTTCAATATTGGTTACTCACAAATCTCTACATGTGAAAAAAAGGAAAAGAACAGATAAACAAAACAAAGGTGAGAAAATCGTATACATAATCTAGAGACAAGGATCTCGAGAAGCTTTGAAAATTTAATGATGTAGATGGGAGCATAGATGATAACTGTTGGATGTGCATTTGAATTTGTATGTAGTCATGAATGAATATCCCAACACCTATCATCTATGTGCCCATCTACATCATTAAGAGATAGGTTTTATTTGGTCTCCAATAAGGCATATACTGTAGACTAGGTATTATGTTGGGTGTTATAACACCTAGATTAATTCACCTAATATTTAATTATCGACCGGGGTTGATAGGCTTAGAGTTGACACAAAATATATACAAAGGTAGAGGGATTCCTACAGTGTCGTGGAAATATTTTAACAAACAAAAGATTGAAAGATCTTTCAAAATGAAAAACTGAGTCAAACTCCTAAGAATTCAATTATTAAGGTAATTGAACTGGAACAGAATAATAAACTAAATAATTGATAATTTAATTTATAAGCAAATAACTTTAAATTGAAAAAGATACTATCAATGATTAACTTTTTCAAATAGGAAACTAGGGTGCAAGGAAGACCTAACTTATAAGCAAGTAGAAAACTTAATAAGAAGAAACAAGTAGAAAGCTTAATAAAGAAAACTTAATAAGAAGAAACAAGTAGAAAACTTAATAGGAATATCTTTGAATTCTGTCCTACAAGTCTCTTTCAGTAATCACACAATGAAAAATGGATAGTCTACAAAGTAATAATATATTTTCCTAAGGATAACACATCTAATACTAAGTTTTACATGCAAATGAATAAATCAATCCAAAGGCATGAGCACAAAACAATACAACAGCGAAAATGAATAAAAAATAAGCTTAAGAAACAAAACATAACATAACTCAAAACATGCTCAAGGTGAAAAGAGGTAGGGAAAATGATAAAACTTTAATAAATAATATAAAACAACTTAATTTTAACTTTAATGTTAAATATAACTATCATCTAACTATTACAATCAAAGCATACTTCAAATACTAAAGAAACAAAACTTAAAACAATTTCAAAACACATTAAAAACACTAAAAATGAAATGACGGGCTGAATGACAGACTGAACTATAGTTCTAAAAGGGGTGACTGAATGATAGTTTAAACAGGCTGTCCGAATGACAGTCTGCACAGTTAAAATAACAGAAAATAACCTAAATGATCTAATCTTCAGCTAAATTTGTGCATATGTAAATTTAATGTAGAGAGGCAGTAAATAAACCTACTTATTGATCAAATTTGACAGTGAAATAAACTTAAACAAATTCATAATAAGAAATCATTGCATATTAAGAAACAATACTGAACTTTAACTGGAATGAATTTATTAACAGAAAGGAAATAAACAGAATTGAATCTATTCTTAACTTGATAAAAAACAGTCTATTCTATCTACTTGCAAATAAACTGAATAGTAAAGATGGAAATAAAATGAATGAAAGAAAATTGAAAGCAAACTATGCGTGCAACTAGCTAGTTAATATTCAGAAATAAAATGCATTACAGGAAATAAATGAGATAAACATTTACAACAATCTAATGAAAACAAACTAGACTAGCTACAACAGAAACACGAGAATGAAATTACACAAAAGGATGAACCTCTAGTTGATGAGGGGCCCTCTCAGTAATCAAGAGTGGTGCCTGGCTAATGCTTACTTGAAGATAATCATACACATCAAAATTTCAAACTTATATTAAAAATAGGAAACAGAGTTACAACGCTCCTCTAAAAAAATGACTATTTAACTAATGAAATGATCAACCCCTTAGCTCTGCACATGGAGGTGTTTATATAAAATGTTTACATGGATGAGTAAGTCAACCCTTTAGTGGTCAACTGTTCTCTAAATTTAGTCAACCATTATGTCATCTAACTAATCAAACTCCAATGCACAACACCATTCCTTCTCCTTCGCAAATGGACTTCTTCAGCGTGCGTGATGTGGCATACAACTCCTTCTTTAGCGCGACTAGTGGAGTGGTGTTGGACAGAGGAGAGCACATGGAGGCAAGTCTTATAGAACAAAAATCGTTCCATCATTGAAACACTTGGACTGGTGGTGTGGTGTCAAACGAAGGAGGCTGTAGGTGATCCTTCTAGACTGAGGAATGTGCTTTCATCCAAACGTGTGGACAGTAAACAATTTGCAGACTGTTTCAACATCTTAATGCCTGAAATCGGTTTTCAACAGTGCACAGTTCGTTCGGCGAATTGAACGATGGACTGGACCGTGAGATGGATATGTTGTGCACATACCTAGGATGAATGCAATGTCTGTTTGCTGGTGCGCAAAGGACTAAGGTATGCAATAACATAATTTTAATATCTAAAAACCTGCCAACAAGTATCGTGCAGTGAGCTAGATGATGAGGTGAACATGTTGTGCGCATTGCTAGCTGAATGCGTGTTTGTTGTTAATTCATCCCAAAAATACTATATAACTTGCAAATAAATATACATATAAATTAATATATCAAATGCGCTTCAAACAATGTCAATTTGAATCCATAAATTTGTAAAATGATAATAATAAAATGATTTTACATAAACCTTAAATACATTCATACCTAGGGCCGAATAGTGATCTACGTGACATAAAATATGCAAAAAGATAACAAAACATATGTTTAAATGAGTAATTTAATTGCCAAAAATGATAACAAATCTAGGGTCAACATTTCCCCAAACTAGGGAAATGCCAGGTCCCACTAAGAAAAAAGAAAAATAACTTAGGAAGAAGGCAGAGTTGCGCTAGCAGCTCCCTTTGACTTGGTAGATGGAGGTGATTTAAACTTCAATCTTTTGGCCCGTGCTTTCAAAATAACGTCTTTCATGTCAAACGTTGTATGAAAATAAAATGGCTTTGTTGAGTTCTTCAACATTCTTGATTTAATGGCTCTCAGGTTCAAAAAAATTCGGCATTATTCAAGAGTTGTGATATAGGATCTTTTTGTAGAGAGTGTAAGAAGAAAATGACTGAAACAACTCTACAGAAATAATTGGAAATAAAAAACAATGTAATAGCAAGAAGTTCGGCCTGTTTAAGAGATCATGCTATCATAGCAAACCTTGAAATGTATGCAATTAACGAACATATGCATAAATGAATGAATTCATAAGGTTTGTAATTAGTTCAACCATGTCCAAAGTAAAAAAATTTGGACAGGTTGAACATATGACACGAAGGAATAAATCACATTTTCAATAACCTTGATTAACAAGAAGATCAGCCATTTGATAGTTTACATGCATGATTGGGTAAGAGGATAGGGTTGCCAATAGTGGAATGATGACTAAACTTTTTTAAGGTCAAAGCATCCACATGGAGGTGAAAACTATTTGCAAAAAAAAAAAAATTGGTTAGCAAATTTTAATCATAAGTGCTGTAATATCACAATGTTTTATTCAGATCGTTATTTGGTATTTCATTTGGACCTTCATTCAATCCTTCATATAGTCCTCCATATTGATTTTGCTGTAAAAATATGCTTCATGATATAACCAAGTTCCACTGCTTACATTATCCTGGAAACACTTATCATTTGTTAGAGATAAATAGATCTGTCATAAATAATGAAAAATAAAAACAGTCTAATTTTTCCTAATCCTCCCCCAAACCAAAGATATGGTGTATCCTCAAGCCATACAAGAGAGAAGAATTAATTGTTCCAGAAAATAATTTTTTTTGTCATGCTGTTGTTATTTTTTAAGAAAAAGAAAAACTAAGTAGAAAATGGAAATGATTTCGATATGTATATTCATGAAAAATATAACAGTGCTTAGAAAGACCACTTGAATGATAATAATATACCCAAAAGAATGCCACAGGAAAATCTAGTCATCCGTGCCTCATTTTTAAAAGATATCTTGTTATCTCAAGATATTAAGTTTACCCTGGAGTGTGTGATATTTACAGCTATGGGTCCCATTTCTAGGATAATGGCATCCTAGGTATTTGTTGAATTAGATGTCTAGGGACAAGCCCAACTTACAGCCATTCTCAAATGACATTATAAACAATTGTCCGTGACATGTTTATTCATAAATTTTGAAAATTTTTCTTTATATTATCATTGTTTTACGAACTATGTGCATAGTGGTGCATCAACCAGATCTCTATTACCCAATATTGCCCCATTTCCAATAGGCCTGTTCAGTACTCCGATGGGTTTACCTTGGTACCATGTAAGCATAGTCCTGCTGCCAGCGAGCCTGTTCAGTACCTCGACGACTTTACTTGCATTTATCGAGCTTCCATGTTTTAAGTTTTTACTTAGCATTGACCCACTGCCAGCAGGCCTATTCAGTACCCCGACGGGTTTTCCATGTATAACGATATTAAATATATGGAAGCCAATTGGTACTAGAGCGTGTTAAGTCTTGCTAAACACATAATTTCAATTTTGTAAAATAAACTTATAAGTAATTTCATAATGGACTTCACCATAAATCATGTCAAATGAGAATAACTTAAAGCTGTTCTTTGACCTTACAATCCTTCTTCTTCATAAAAGATAAGTAATGTTCCCCACAGAAAAAAAATTCCACTTACTCTCGAGTTATCACCAAAATACTTTAGAGACAAGTTTTGATAACAAGTATAGGATGAACTAGTAATCCATCGGTGTAATATGAGAGTGTAACAAATATAATAATGAAACACTACAACAAAAAATGGATTTAGCGTCTCTTTTTGCATCCTTTTTTGCGTCTAGACCATCTTTCAGTGTATTTTTATTCACTTTTTGGACAAAATGGCACAATTTCACGGGTTGGTGCTATTTTAGGCGTTTTTTTACGTCCTTTTTCTAAATATGGCACAAATTGCGGTGTAATTTGCATCGGGTTTTGCACCTGGTTATGTGCCAAGTTTTGCATTAGGTTTTGCAACAGGTTTTGAGCCTAGTTTTGCACCTAATTTTGCACCTAGTTTGTACATTTAACTCTTGTTGTGCCCCCTTTTACGTCCATGTTTGCCTCAAATTTTACGCCCTTGTTTTGATCCACTTTTGCATCCACTTCTGCTTCATTTTTTGCATCCCTTCATGTGCCAAGTTTTGCATCTCATTTTGTTTCAACCATTTTTGCATCCACTTTTTCGTCCACTTTTGCACCCACATTTTCATTCCTTTTTGCATCCATGTTTACGTCTTTTTTTGCATATACTATTGCATCCACTCTTGCATCCACTTTTTTTGCGTCCCAATTCACACCCATTTTCGCGCCTACTTTTACACCCACTTTTGCTTCAACTTTTGCATCCACATTTGCATCTTTTTTTGTATCCAATTTTACATCAATTATTGCATCCCTTTATGCATCCACTTTTGCATCAAGTTTTGCATTGGGTGGTACAACTACTTTTGCATCTACTTTTGTTGCATCCACTTTCGCATCAAATTTTGTATCCAATTTTACATCCATGGTTGTATCCACTTTTGCGCCACTTTTTTCATCATGTTTTGCTTCCACATTTGCATAATTTTTTGCATCCACTTTTGCATCACCTTTTGCATCCATTTTTGGTGCACCCCACTTTTGCACCTACTTTTGTTGCATCCATGTTTTCATACTTTTTTGCATCCATGTTTTTATCCACTTTTCATCTGGTTTTACACCTAGATGTTGAACATAACAACAAGGATAATGATTATGATATTGAGGATGGCTACGATGATGTTGATAATGAGGAGAATGATGACAATGATGATGATGAGGATAATGACAATGCCGACATTGACAATGATTATGATGGCAATGAAATGAATGATGATGATGGTGATGATGACAATGAGAATTATGATGAATACAATGAGAATTATGATGTTGATCATCTTAAAAAATAAGTTTTTATTTGTCATGCATAAATTGTATGTGTCCTCCATGACCCTTTTCCACTAATCACATATTTTGGGTAGATGTTATTTCTTATGCCAAAGGTAATGATGAATAACTGATGAAAATTCCAATAACCATGATGATGTCAAGGACAATGGTGATGATTATGACATGAATGATGATTATGCCGATGATGATGACTATTGTGATAATCATGGTGACACTAACAAACATGACAACGACGATGATGATCATCATCATTTCCATCATCATCATCATAAAAAACATCATCACTACCATTGTCATCTAGTTCATCATCGTCATCATTTAAAGCATATGGGATATGTTTACCATTTAAAGCATGCATAAAAACTGGGATACAGTTACAATCTTAAGCATGCATAACTTATAACTATGATTGAGCACATTTTGATCTTGGAGCTTGTAGTGAAATTGGGTTTATTTACCTCTACCAACACTTTCTTATAAGGATCATCATCATCATCATCATCATCATCGCCATTGTCATCATCAACACCAACATTGTCATCATCATCATCATATAATCACATAATAGTGAATGTCATTATCATCAACTCAATTACATTTATTGTGTCCACTTTAGCACCACAAATCAATTATATTTATATTCTCCTTATGCTAGGTTGTATAGGTGCAAAACTAGGTGGTTTATATCATGATGATGCTAAAATGGACACAAATTGCATCCACTTTAACATCCCAAATAAATTACATTTAAATTCTACTTGTGCTAGATTCAAGTCTAGGTGCAAAAATAGGCACATATAAAGAAGTTGCTAAAGTGGAATAAAGATGATTTGATGAATAAATATGACAACAAAATCAAAATATGAGGTCTCCTCGATTTGGCATATTAGTTTTCATTTCCTATTGTATAGTTAATCAAAAGTATTTTGATTTGGAGGGTAGTTGTGAATCACATAATCTAATTGAAATCCCATTTGAAGATATATATGAATACTACATGGATTATATATATGTTTAAGTGAATCATATTTGTTTTAAAGGCGAGCTTATACACAAACAAATCAAAGGATTTTTTCTATAGTATAGTTTACGTACAATTGTGTTAACCAATTCCTTCAACTACACAAGTTATATTTGTGTGTACATGCATATGACAACTTCTACAATATACATATATAATTTTTTTTAATTCTCAACGAATAACTTCATATCACTTCTAACCATTATCAACCAATAGATGAAACTAACCAAAATAACTATTATCCAACCAATTCTTGTTATTTTTTGCCACCAAGTCATATTAACTTATAGACATTTTAAGGACATTGCACTAGGTAACGAGTATAGAGACAAGAATCAACACATTAATTTAGATTATGAGTTCTAAACATAGTAATTGAATTATTATTGCAATTAAATAATAATGAAGCATTTAAAAATGGGACATAAAAACCATGATTATTTAAATATGAATTGTATATCCGACTGTAAATTTAGAAGTCTTCATTCACATTATAATCCGCATCTAGATATTCCAATGTTTCCTTGTCAATGTTCATATGTTCTTGCAAGTACCTAATATTATTCTTGCTACACGATCCTGCTAAAGTGGTATTGTAATCATCCTCATCTTCACTTTCATCATATTTTGTATCAATAAAATTTGTTTACAGATCGGTTATAGGAATGTCACCAGATCTATTTTCATCATTTCTTTGAATATCATCCATATTATCTTCCTCCATAATATCATCTTCCTCCATGATATCATCTTCTGAAGATGCACCTATGACCTTGCTTCTCCATATTGCTAAAGGAATATTGTCATCATTATCATCTTCACATTCTTCTACTAGATCTTCTTCAACTTGAACATCATCATGGATGCCAATTTGTTCTCCCTCAACTATATTTGGTTGGTCACTATTGGTTTTATTAGTATTGATTGAAGCATATTCGAAAACATGTCTTAATCTTGGATCATAATGATTGACAATATCCATTTTGGATGATGATGATGAATACAATGAGGATGATGATGTTGATCGTCTTAAAAAATAAAGTTGTTATTTCTCATGCATAGATCGTATGTGTCCTCCATGACCCTTTTCCACTAATCACATCTTTTGAGTACATGATATTTATTATTCCAAAGGTAATGATGAATAATTGATGACAATGTCGATAATGATGATGAAGATGATGATGTTGATAATGATGATAACAATGGCAATGACCACGATGATGAAAATGAAAATGATAATGATAATGATGATCGAGGTGGTGATGATGATGATGATGACAATGACAATGATGATGATGGTGGTGGTGGTGATGATGATGATGATGATGATGATGATGTTGATGATGATGATGATATTATTATTTGATGACGAAAGTTGTGATGATGACAATGAAGATGGCAATGCTAATGATAATGTCGACGACGACGATGATGACAATGTAATTATATGACAACAATAATGATAATTATATGACAACAATGATGATAATGATGACGATGTTGATAATTCCAATGATGCAATTCTTAACAATTTCTTTGAGGGATCATTGTTATGCCCAAGGTTCGATACTACTACACAAGACATGGTGACAATGATGATGACGATGATGGTGGTGGTGATGATGACAAAGATGATGTGATTATATGATGATGACGATGATAATGACAACGTCGATGAGGATGGTAATGTTAATAATGGAAATGATGATGAAGATGACGATGGCTATGACAATGATGATGAAAATGAGAATGATAATCAGAATGACATGGACGATGACGGTGACGGTGATGAAAATGATGATGACAACGATGATTATATGATGATGATGATGATGGTTATATAACAATGATGATGATGATGATGATGGTTATATAAAAATGATGATGGGTGCAATTATGATGATAATGATGATGGTGCAATCCTTAAAAATTCCTTAGAGGACTCTGGGTTATGCGGGCCAGGGTTCGATACTACTACATAGACCATGTACATTAACATTTTATCCTTTTCCTTAGATGTTGGCATTAGTTTGAGGTTTGGAATAACATGAATGTGTATTGGGTATTTGGCCATTTTTTGGGGACATAAATTTTAATTCACTTATACCCAAACACTTTTTTATAAGGCTCATGGGCCATGATTGTATTGATGATGACCATGACAATGATGAATATATTAATAATCATTATCATGATGGAAATGATGATGATGATGAATATAATAATCATGATGATAATGGTGCCAATGATGATGAATATAGTGTCATGACGATGATGATAAAAATGACAATGACGATGATGATCATCATCATTTCCATCATCATCATCAACAACAACATCATCACCATCATTATCATTTAGTTCATCATTGTCATCTAGGTCATCATCATTGTCATCATTTAAAGCATATGGGATATGTTTACCATTTAAATCATGCATAAAAAGTGGTATACTGTGACAATTTAAAGCATGCATAACTTAATGGGGCCGACTTCACCTAGGGAAACTCCAAAAATACATTTCATTATATCAAACTGGGACTACTTCCTCGACTTACAACGGAGGTTGAACCTCAGGGACCATACATAATAATGGCATACCGAAAGGAGGGAAACACATCTCCGATGGGGTTACAACAACATGCAATGACAATATACATCATAATATCTTTTGAAGTTACAAATACAACAACTAAAATGTTTTTTATATTCATATATCATCTAATTCCTCCCTCCCCATTGATTCATGGAACATAATTATGTATGGTATTTCCATATCCATAAATATTTTAAGGGATATTTTCTTTGCCCCTCCCACTAGGCCATGCATATTAACTAACATAATATTCATGGTGGAACAACCTTTATAGATGTTGTTCCTACTCTACGAACCCCATAAATAAGTATTTGTCTACCTTGATGGAATTCCATAGACATTGTCTCTTGTGCTTGTTTGAGTTCCAAATTCTGATCTACTCTAGGAGAGATGGGATCCTTCATTTAATCAAAATCCAAGCCCTTAGAGACCCTCTCTTCCTGGTAGAAAAGGTCTTCTTTGTTGTTGCCCCTCTCCATGGATCAATGTTCTATAAAATTGATTGTATTCTCTACATCATTTTATTCACTTTGGTTTTAAATCCATATATATCTTGTCCTTTATAAACCCATAACTAACATGTAGAAGTTACCCTCTAAATTAAAATTATTCACAACTCTATCCTTATTTAACCTTTAATATTTTTAGAGGTGCCTTTAGGAATTAAAGGCGGTGGACTAAAATTTCTAACCTATATCTAGATCTATAACACTCGATACGATGTCACCACCTTTCACTAGGGGTACAACCCCTTCCACTTTCCATTATTCAACACACTTGAGTATCTAAATCTATGACAAGAGTTTCTCCAAACATCAACATTGATTTTAGTTTCCCCTACCATGTTGGATATGAAAGAGCCTTCCCAGCACTACCTTTACTTATATTAAATAGTTTCCATTTGAAATGATTATTAGTGGATGAAACCTCGCTATCTTTCTCTAGTGGATTTGTTACATCTTTCTTCCACCACGTTTTCTTAAATATATTTATCATATAATATGAAACCGAGTGGTCGTATGCAATGCATATTAGACATAAAAAGGGATCCCCATGTATTCAAGAACTTGGCAATGTTTATATCCACATGTTTACCCAAAAATGCTAAAGTGATATGTTTATCCATGCTTGCTTTATTATAATGTTAGCTATCCACCGTTTATTTCTTATATCTCTATCCTAATACTTTTATAATAAATTTCTTATATGTCTCTCTCATTTTTTATTGAATCTCCTCTACAAAGGGCATATTATATTTATCTGGCCTTTTAATTCTAGTCCTTTGGAATATAATGCCACAATTTCAATTACACCATTGATGCAACATGTTAACCTTGAAAAATTTGGTATGTTGCATTACATGTGGCCTAACATTAACCCTTGGATAGGATTCTAGGTTCCAACTTTTGTTTGTTTCCTAAGTTTATCACTTAATGTATTTCAGATGCATAACGCCGACACATGTTACTTTTGAACTGTTTGTAACATTGTTAATATTGTTTTTTGTTCCACCCTAGAGAAACATTTTTATTGGAAATTAAACTTCTTAATAAAAGCATATCTCTTAATTGAAAATAAAAAAATCACAATTTCAATTACACCATTGACACAACATGTTAACCTTCCAAAAGTTTGTATGTTGCATTACATATAGCCTGGCATTAACTTTGAGAAATGATTCTAGGTTCCACATTTAGTTAGTTTCCTGAATTTATTATTTAATGTATTAATACATAATATAACTAAAATTATTATTATATTTTAATGGAAAATTAAAATTCTTAATAAAAAACATATTTTTAAACTAAAAGTTAAATCCTTCAATTAAAACATTGTTATTGTGTATTTCTTTTAATAGAATTCAATAAAATGTTGTTGTTGCCCTCTCGTTCCTTAATAAACACAAGATTATTTGTCTTGTTCTTTGTATATGTGAATTCTTATCCTATCAATATGCCTTTAAACACATGATTTTTAACCTGCCCTTAAAACAAAAGATTAATTACCTATGCTAATCCTACCGTTTGTGAATTTGTGAATCTTTAGAGTTATATATTTTTGACCCCACCAATAGTAATAGATTAAAGAAGAGATTAATAATGATTTAGCTGTGAAAGAAATAGGAGGATTACCCGATCATTAACTTCTCCTTACCCTTATTCTGTGCAATAGCGGGATGCACAACTGCCTAATTTTTCACATTTTAACAACAATAGCCTAGTTCTTAGTAATATTCAGTTATAGGCAAGATAAGAGTTCAAACAGTCCAAAAAAATTAGTTAGAAGGGTAGATATGAAATGAAATTCAAACCCTCGTCAGCGGAGTGCTCTTTTTTTTCCACATTCCTCTAAAACGAATTCTTAGAATAACATAAAACGCAGAAGGAAGGCCATTTTGGTGGTTCCACGGTGAAGCTCTATAATAAGGCTACAGTCTCTTCCTTTTGCGAACACCATAGATCCATGTGCTAAATTTAAAGGCGCTTCAGGACACATAGGAATCACCTTCTGTTCAAAGGTAAGCTTCACTTCCATGGCTTTGTTACTTATTGTTATTATTAGTAGGACAAACAAAACTGTCAAAATTATTAGGGTCCGGATATCTGTAACGATATGCATTTCTATATCTTATTACTGTGCGCATTTGCATCTAATTGGGGTCAATATGGGAACCTAGGGAGCTATTACTAAATTTGTAGCTCATAGGGAAAACTTATTTTCTTTGGGGAAAATGAATGGGGTTTTGAATATTTAGTGAATATTAGTTTTGGGGTTTTGTGATTTGTTTTTAGAGGACTTTTCTTGCAAATGATCTGAGATTCCTCTAGATTGAACCCTTGGTCACTCGAAAGCTATCCGCCTCAGTTTTTCAACTCAACGTTTCACATTTTAATGTGTACTTCATTTTATTGGGTTGTTACCTCTACTGTTGTCTAAGGGGCTGCTGCTACCTTTAGTGAGAAAACCATGACCTCCTGTTGACTATATGAGTGGTTAAGGTGTGTGGCTGCTAAGTACATAGGGTTTCCTCACGAGAGTTCAAATCTCTCAGGCGACGGCTTGCGAATAATTTTTTTTGCGAACTCACTTTGATTTAAATTTTCTAATCAAATTTCTCTAAGCATCTGGATGAATCAAAAGTTTATACCTGCTCATAAATGTCAATCCTACAAGCTCTTTCACTTCCTTGGAGATCCCATAAATGTCAATTTTGTAAGCTCTTTTTCTCCCTTGGAGATCTCAGTTGGGTATGTTGAATAGATGGGTGATTCGACACCAATATGATGGTATCAATATTGAAGCCAAAACTCAAGAGGCATTCAATTCTGAAATATGTTAGGGTTTTTCGCACATGCGGTTTCTCTCTGAAGAGAGAAAACAATTTTACTCTAAAGAATGAAAACGATTATACTCTCTCAAGACTGAGATAAGTAGAATGTACAAGTTCAATATGACTTCAAATTGGCAGGATGAGGCTAATTTCCTTTTTTCAAAGGAATACACCTATCATCGAATCCAACCCAAAGTAGGTAATCTGCCAAAATACTATGTGAGAAAACAAATTCCGTTGTTGTGATGAACTAATCCATGATATTTTGTTGGCTACTAAACTTAGCCATGACCTCCTTCTAGCTGTTAGATTAGGGTCATGAAGGTTTGTTGTTGGACTGATCTGTGATCTTGTGCTGCTCCTTGAATGAGCCGTGATATGTGTGCTAAGTTGGGTTGTGACTTGTAAATTGCTCCTAGAACGAGCTGTGACTTGCTAGGGCTACTTGGAGCTGAGCCATGACCCTCCTTATAACTATACAACAATTAGAAAACTATAAAACAAATTGTATAGAAAACTATACAACAAATTGTATAGAAGCAAATACTTTCCAATTTCAAATTAACAAAGCTATTGCAAAATTGTCAAATGTATCTGCAGTGCCAAATGCACCAATTGCAGAGCTTTATAGATTTATTGAAAACATAGTGGAAAACCTTGACCAGAATCAACATATCGTAACTACTAGTGACCTTAACTTTGACATGTTGCAACATTCCAATTTGCAAAAAGAATTATTTATTTTCATGAAACACCACAATGTGAACTTGCATACAACAGTTGCAACAACCCCTGTTGGCTCTTTGCTTGATCACTTTTGGGAAACTTTTGAAACTGGCGGTTTCAATTTTCATATTTCTGAGGCTTACTCGATAAATCACCATAGCATTTGGCTATGATGATCTTTGCAACATTTGTATATCTTGCAACATTCATATATCTTGGATCCTTCCCATTAAATTTACATTTGTTATTGACATATATGCAATGCCATTTATTTTCCTGTACATTAACATCATATAAAGATGTTTACATTGTTTAAAAACCTTATGTATTTTATTCAAAATATGTTATTTTGCAATTGTTATTCATCAGCATTCATGACATTTTTCCTATCATTTGTTTATTTTGTGCAAATAAAGTTGTCCATATGCAATTTGCATGTATAGGGAACCATTTGAAAACAAAGAATGTCTTCTTGCTTCCATTCCATAGAATTTGCAATTCTTGCACCAACCCAATGCTTGATAGCTTTCCATATTGCTTAGTTTGTCACAAACAAAACACACTCTACAGATACAAGCATTGCTTTGAGTGTGTTCTTGAGACAAAGGATGGCACAATGGACTGTACAATGAAATTGCCACACCTGCAATAACTTTCAAAGGAATTAGACAAGAAAGATCTTGTCAATAGTTTTCCACTTGTGAAAACTTTTCCTGTGAGATATTTTTACACTAACTGCATACAACATTGTCACAGAAATCTAATGGCATGTTCTGTTTCTTGTAATGCGATGAGAGAAGTTTGGGGCCTTTGATGTTTAGTTCTCTTCCTACCAAGTGCATTGGCTAGAAGGTCGGGGGAATACAGTGCACACAAGATATAATATTTTTCAGAATAAAAGTAGGTCAATGCATTGTCTATAACTAAAGCACCAGCATCATTTTCTCCAAGAGAGTTCACCATTGCTGTTACAATAGCTATCCCTAAACCCCATATCCCATCACACAGTCTACTGTTATCCCACACAGAGAATGGACCCTCTTTGTTTCTGAGCCTAATGAAAGTTCATCTTGTAGGAAGTGACTAAATGTTGACAAGCATGAAAAAAAACCAGCAGACTGTAGCATCTCAGCACCTCCTCTCACATGTGCTAAAGATAAACAGAAATTTAGGATTACAGCAGCTGAATCTCTCCAACTATCATGTCGAATCCGACCAATTACACACTGCATAGGAAAATGGTTTTCCAAAACAGGAAACCAAGTATTAGGTTCCAGGAAACCTTTTAAGAGTGTATCAATTACAGCTAAAGATAGGTTTGCAACATTGTTGTTTTCAACACAATTGCAAAGAACAGGTAGAAATCCCAAACTCATAAGAGAAACATCAGAAAAGACATCTCTGCCACATTCTGCATATCTGTCTTTGATTCTCTGCTTTCCTAGTACTCTTTATTTTGAGAATGAATAAAGTCTAATGATGTCAGAAGCACTTCCAGGAGACATCTAAGCATTGTTTCAAGTTTGTCTAGAATAAATGGTTTTATATCCATCAATAATTTTAGGCTTGTGATCACTGTTCTGATCACTTTTGCATAGAGTGGCCAAGCATGCATTCTCTTTGTTGTTGACATTATATGGCTGCACATCCACCTCACAAAAATAAGCAAATTTTTTTCCTGTGTTATGAGAAAATTTAGCATGTAATTTGTTGGATCACCAAGAGGGCCTAACAACTGCATTGATGTCAATAGATAATTGCAAAGATCTTCAACACACAACCCTATCGATTCTTCTGAGAAGGCTGCATTTAGGGTTATTGAACCTAAATCTATCCCCTGTTCAATAAGAAACGATATGAGGCACTGCAAACAAAAATATAAGTACCAAAACAAACTGATCTAGAAAGGCTATAAAACAGAAACAAGGAAAGTAGGTATTCTTATGGTCTAGAAACATAACAAGCACATAAATTGTTTTGGATAAGTATGATAGCTCTCGAGCATGAATGAACTTACATATTTTTTGTCAAACATTGACAAAGCTAACACAGTCATCCATGCTTTTAATGCATTCAACTGAAAATCTACAAGACAAGAGGCCCTATTTGCACGGCTCAAGATTTCTAGTGTCTTTTCTGCTGCAGCTGTGAGTCCTTTGTCATCTAAGTGAGGCCACCAATCTATACCCAATTCTATTTTAAGGGCTTTGTTATCATAAATATACTTATCTTCACATAATGGATGAAGCCCTTTTAAACAGAAATGTTTAACAATCTGCAAAATTGAATCTATCTCCAACTTTATGAGGTGCTCTGAAACTTTCTGAAAGGAACCTGGAGGAATTTTTCGACCTTCTAAATCCTCTTGAAGATGATAATATAAATCATTTACAATCAAAGCATGGAGTTCCATACCATAGCTCCCAATCAAACATAGATTATTCTTCAGCTTTCAAATACACAACATTATATATAGAGAATTACCAAGAATACTATCAAAATTTCATATAGCTAAAGAAGATATGCTACACAATACTAAGGAAAAATGAAGTAGATGGAAACATTGAGATAGGTGAACATAATACTTTTTCAGCATCTTACAGTAGGTACATGCCAACATACAACACACAGAATGAAACTACAAAATCCCATCCCGTCCTTCAGCACTCATATATGACTTCAATATTAAAAGTGAACACAGAATGCAAACACAACCCTGAACATTAAATTTCTATATGCTTCCCTTCTAAATCCCGATGTACAAAACCATGCATATTAACAATCAATATAAGCAAAAGGAGAGAGCAGTACGTATTCTTTGGATCACTGCCAATGATAATTCACCACTCTTCATATTCCAATGCAGGAAAGCAGATTTTCATAGTCATGCTTCCCACAGGATCATCCCATTTTCTTTCAATTAGGTTCAATATAGCCTCAGCCTGTTCTGGAGTAGTTAGAGATGTTACTATAGCCTAAAGATTCCCCAAGGAGAAAAACCTAAAATCCATGTGAGCAGGATGAAGGTTCCCAATTAGGAATCCTCCTTGATCAGGCATCCAATTAACAAGCCATGATGGAATTTTCTCTAGATAAATATTGAACTTGTTGACAACATCAGGGGTATATTCTTTTGTCTTGTATCTATAAATTTCATTGAGCTTTATCGTATCAATCCAATAATACTCTCTGATATGAAAATCTAGTGCACTTAGCTTGCTATTTGCAGCCCTCAGCAAGTTCTTTGATCCATCATCAACAATCATTATTTCTCGTGCACAACGAAGAGCAGAGTAGAATAAAGCCTGCAATGCAACAATATGAAAATTATTTTCATAATTTGCGATTCGGGAACACTAGACATTAATAGATTGGAAAACTAAATGCCACATATACAAGAGCAATAAAGCAATCCTCAATTGTCAATATTGTTAAAGTTAGTGCAACTGTGAGACCCATTCTCAGAGAATGGTTTCCTAGTCAGTTGACTAGGATAGAATAAGACCCTAGAAGGTACCCTAGGCCCCCAGTAGTCTCCTAGGGTTCTTGGTCTAGGACCAAGCAGGTTGATGCCATAGCAAAGCCCCTAGCATGTGGCTAGGGCCCCTATATGCCTCTAGGGTATTTTGGTATGGGACCAAGGATGCGATATCCAAGTAGAGCCTGCAGGTAGAGGCATAGATATATTCTAGTATAGGACTAGGGACACAATGTCCAAGTAGGTACTGCAGGTAGTTGATCAATTTTCAGTGTGAGACTGAAACTTAGCTTAGTACTGAGAACCATTCTGTGAGAGAATGGAGGAACCGGTTAGGGTCCAGGGATTGATCAACTTGATTCAGTGTGAGACTGAAACTCAGCCTAAGGATGAAAGCCATTCATTAAGAATGGAAGATAATGATGTCCCCTCTCCTAATCGGTTATTGCTAGGTTGATTCTCAAGGGACTGGCCACCCCTTGACGATGTACCTAGTACCTAACCTTTAGGAGCAGTGTTAAGGACAAAAGGATTGTACCATCCGGTTGGATCTTTCCCTTTATGCAGTGATGAAAAAATATATAAAACTATATACCTTCAGAGAGAGAAAAGTATTTGGTCTTATTGGTCCTATTTGATTGATTGTCCACCTTTACGGTTCACCTTGATCTTGTGGTTGTTGAATCTTGGTCCTATTCTTACTAGTCTTAGCACTATTACTTGTGTGCACCTTTGACTATGATGACTCCTACTTTATGGAGTATATTTACTTGATGATTTATTAAAGATCATTGAACCATTTATTTTTATGGTTACCTTATGTTGTTATTATAATGACCCACTTATGATTTTGGACTTTATGTTGGACCTTTGGACTTTCATTTTATTATAATTTCATTAAATAATTATTTTAGTCTTATTAATAAAATATCATGATTTTGTTAATAGACTTGTTGACAATTTACTTTTTATTCTATTAAAATATTTTTTGACTTTTGTTGGGACAGTTTATTATTTTGGGCTACCTAATTTTTATTTTTATGATTTTTATTTTTATTTTTGTGGGCCCCCGTTAATTCTATCGTAAGTAATTTTTTTTATATACCCTAACCTATTTAAGGAAGAGATTATTTTTAGTTTCAACACATATGATTTTGGGATCTCACCATGACTTACCTTCACGGGCTTGGATTTTGATTTTTCATGTCACGACTTTCTCCACAGGCTTGGATTTTGATTTTTCTCGGCACGGCTTTCTCCACGGGCTTGGATTCTGATTTTTTATTTTTCATGGGCTTGGATTCTAATTTTTGGCTTGGCTTATCTTTGCGAGCTTGATCTCACGGGATTAATTTCTCAGTCTGGTCGTCACCGATCTCTTTCTCGGTCTGGTCATCACCGATCTCCTCCTCGGTCTGATATTCACCTATCTCCTTCTTGGTCTGGTCTTCATCGATCTACCTTCACGTGTTATTATTTTTCGGTGGCTGTATGCATTTTATTTGTGGGGTTCTCTCTGCTAACTCTCTGCTATCTACATTTTATTTGTGGGGCTCTCTCTGTCGGCTGTCTACTGTTTGCGTTTTATTTGAGGGGCTTTCTCTGCCAGCTAATTGCGTGATTTTTCTCATGGCTTGGCTTACCTTCACATGCTTGGATTTTGATTGCTGGTTTTTATTTCACAGCTTGTCTTACCTTCACGGGCTTGTCTTCTTGGGATCACTCTGCCTGGTCTTCACTGATCTCTCTGTCTGGTCTTCACCGATCTACCTGGATTACTTGGTCTAGGCTGCATTTTTCTTTCTCCACGATAGTCTGCAGCTTTTACCTCTATGTTATTTTGCATGGGGTTTACTGCAATCTATTCTCTGCACAGGCTGAGTTTTTCTGTTTGATCCACCCTGATTGGTTTCAGGAATTTGTTCATCGTGAATCTGTTGGTAGAGTGCTTGACTGTACATCTTTCACTCTAAGTGCATCTCTGTGATTCTCCTTGACTGCAATGCTAAATTGATTGAAGAAACTAAGGTTTGTTTACTCCCTCTCTCTCTCAAGGTACGTATATGGTTCAACTAGTTTGACTTGTCCTTTCAGTGACAAGATCAAACTCAGAACTAATTGAGTATAAGGCGGATCCAACAATGGTTAAGATTCTTTATCTTTTGTAGTTTACTTGAGATTTAGTTTACTACATGTGTTCTTTATTATTTTTTTTGTACATGACAGTTGATGAAACATTTCAATGATCAACTTTAATGCAGTGACCAACAGAGCATTAAGTTGAAAGAAATGAAAGTTATGTTGTTACACTTTATTACAGTTTGAATTTTACCTCAATTCTTTATATGTTCATGTATTGAATTTTAGTACTTGTATTGACATTGATCTAACCTATGATAATCAACAAATATATTGCATACCTTCAAATAGGTGAAATGGATAATCAGACAAAGCATGAAGACTTTAAAGAAACTTAAACTAGGAAATGAATCATGAGAACTTCACAGTCACCATTGTTGAATAGAACGTCAGTGTTGCTATTATGAGGCTCTATGGTATTTATATGACAACTTCCCACATCTTGGAGGTTTTCTCACTTCATTGGGAACACTAATTGGGTTAACCAGGGCTGCCCCCTATCCCTGAAATTATTTCAGATTTACATTGATGCAGTTTGGATTTAAACCGATGGACTAGAAAAAAGAGATACACCTCTAGAAGAACACCCATGCTGGTAATGGTTTCTTTTTACACCATGTCCTAACTGCACTACTATTGTTTGCATATGATATGGTCCCTTTGGGGGAACCCTCTCTATCGGCCATGAGAACCTGGAATAAAAGAGTTTCCTGATAGTGATGGATATTATTGTTGTGGCTATGAAAGTGTGGGGTTCAATCCATTTTAACCAGTTTGTCATCTTCTCCAACTTTTCAAGCCCCCAAAATTCAATTCTTCAAGAAATTGAATTTCACTTCAATCCTGGCTCTATTCCATACCCACAACACAAATTGCAATTGAAGGTATGGATGACCAGATTGTTTTGTGTAATTTCATGATAAATTTTCATTTTTTCTATGTTATCTTGGCATATGATTAGACTCTTCCTAGTTCCATTTTAATTCATTTGTATTTGTTGTATACATGATTTAGGTCTTAGTCCTGCTTTGTCGATCATTAATCATCCATTGTAGTTTGTGAAGTGGTCCTCAATTTCCAAACTTCTTTGTGTAAAGCAGTGGGAATTCTATAATTTTTTTTTGTTTTGGTTGGAAGACTAACCCTAATTATCAAATATTTAGGCCTTACTGAAGGGGACTTGCTATGATTTTTTGGTTGTATTAAATACCTCTTGGCATACAAAGTTCAAACTAACCAAGCTCTTGTTTACAACAAGTTTTACCTGGCATACAAACTAACCAAGCTCTTGTTTACAACAAGTTTTACCAAGTAAGTAAACCTACTTGACCCACAAATCAAGACCCATTGACAACCTAGACTGCATTTTTACTGTATCCAGGCTCTGTGATCTTCGTTCTCTTCTTCACCATTAGTGTTGTTTTCTCTCTCTCCTTGTTTCTTCTATGTGAAACCTCCAAAACCCATTTCATGTACCATTCCCTTTTCTTTTTGCATTTCTCATTTCTCATTTTTGGTAACATAGTATTACATATGTAAGCATTGTTGTAGGAAAACCAAGGTGGATGTGCAATCTATCAGAAGGGAAACTAATAGTTTCCATATGCAAGTGTTTAGAATCCTGCTATTTCAAATGTGTTGGTTCTGGAAGAGAAAACATAATAATATTTAAATGTATGTCAATAGGCATGATAGGAAAAACACATGACAAATTATACGCAAAACAATAAAGGTGAAACAATATTTTAGGGACAATGATGAAATTTAATGTGTTAATATTACTCATCTTCCCGATTCTTAAAGGGTTCTAGCTCAATGGAAGAGTACCTGCCTTATAAGCAGGAGGTCGGTGGTTCGATTCCTCCATGCCCTAATGATATTGCAATGTATTTCTACAGGTAAAAAATGTAGTAGTGCAAGATTGATGCAATATTAGATGCAACACTAAATGCAAAAGATGATGTAAAAGTAGATGTCACACAAAACACAAAAGTAGATGCAAAAGTGGACCTTATGTCAGATGCAAATGTGGACAAAAAAATGGATGTTACACTAATCACAAAATTGGATGCAAAAAAAGACTCAACACTAGACACAATTAATGACTCAAAACTAGATGCAATACTAGGCCCAAAACTAGACACATCAGTAGATGCAAAAGTGGACTCCTAACTAGACGTAAAATTGGACATTAAATTGGGCACAAAATATGGTGTATCGATGGACATAGAACCATGCGTAACACCAGGTGCAAAACTGGAGGCAACACTTGGTGCAAACAAAAACTTAAAACAAGACACAATATTGGATGCAAGATGGGATGAAACATTGGATGTAAAACTAGATGTAATATTGAATGCATGATGGGATGCAACATTGGACAAAAAATTGGATGCAATGTTAGATACAAACATGGTTGCAAAACCAGTCACAATACTAGGCGCAACACTGGGTGCAACACTGGACTCAAACATAGATGCAAAAAAATACATCAACCAAGATGCAACACTAGGTGCAAACTTAGATGCAAAATACGACATAAAACAAGATGAAACATCAGGCACAAACATGGATACAAAAAAAGATGTAAAACAAGATGCAAATTAGATGCAAAAGGGGATGCAACATTATAAGTAAAATTGGATGCAAAACAAGATGCAATATTGGGCCCAAAATTGGATGCAAAGCTAGATGTAACGGTAGATGCAAAATTGGACACATAATTTGATGCAAAATATGGTGCAAGACTCGTTGAAAAACTAGGAGCAAAATAAGACGCAACATTGGATGCAAAACTAAGTGTCAAACTAGGTGCAAACAAGGATGTAACAAAGGACGCAAAAAAAATGCAAAATTGGGCACAAATAAGGGCGTAACAAAAGATGCAAAAAATTTGGGCGCAAAAATGGAGACAAAAATGGATGTTAAAAAGGATGGGAAAAAAGATGCAATTGACGACGTTTTATGAAATTGTACAATAGCGCTAGCTTTTGGCGCCAGATTGTTCACCAAAATTGGGAAAAAATTACACTAAAATCCGACGCTAAATCTGAGGCTAAATCCAGTTTTTGTTGTAGTGAAAGTAAGTCTGTCAAGCAACTGTTCAACAGAGAAAATTAGAAATATACATGTCTGAATCAAAATACCAAAAACCATATGAATCATAGAGGAGATTGTTAAGAATCATATACAAAGGATTGCATTTTTTTAATTTTCACTATAAGCTGCAAATTTCAAAAGTACCCCAAGAAAGGTTTAGATACCTCATGAGTGTTTTAACATACTTCCCTTTTCCAAGTAATACTCCATGAGCTACTTATAGAGATAAAGTACTTGTAATCAAACTAAAAAACCGCTTGTTAGATGATTCAATTTATTCATGAAAACATATATAACATTATAAAAAGAAAGAGAGTCCCTTCTAAGCAATTTGTACGAAATTACTCTTATTTATTCAAAGAAATAAACACATATTTACATATATATAAGTGATGATAACCCAAAATAATTTTTTAAAGATTAGGAGGAGGAGGAATAGCTTCCCCTTGAACTAATTCCATTTCCTTCTACTGCAAAACATTCTGTTTGAAATCCTGTTTAGATGTTGGTTGGTGATAAAGTCTAAGTCTATGTCCAATTACTACAAAGGAAATTTGTGAACCATCAATTCTTTTAATTTCTACTGACCCATTGTCAAAAGCTGTAACTACTTCATATGCACCCATCCAACGAGTAGTTAACTTTCCTTTGAAATTTTTAAACCATGATTCGAATAGTAGTGTCCAATCTCTAGTATTAAATTGCTTTTGCTTAATAAATTTATCATGCCATGTCTTTCGTTGATTTTATATTAGCATGGTTCTTTGGAGTGCATCTTCTCTAATCTCATCTAACTCATTAATCTGTAATATTCATTTTTTTTGTGCTTCATCCAAATCCATGCCTAATTGTGTTGCCATACGAAATGTTTTAACTTGAAATTCGATAGGTAAAAGGATTTGTTTTCCATACACTAACTCATGGGGGGTATGTCCGGTAGCGTTTCTCCATGTTATCCTATAGGACCATAAATCCTCTGGGAGTCTATCTGCCTAATACTTATGATGTAAGTGAATGGTTTTGGTTAAAATGGCTTCTAACACTTTATTGGTTGATTCTACCTGACCATTAGCTTGAGGGTGATAAGGTGAAGATTTGCAGTGTTGGATGCCATATTTCGTAGTAAGTTCTTTAATTAATTTGGAAGTGAATTGAGTACCTTGGTTTGTGACAATTTCTCTAGGTACACCAAATCGGGTGAATATTTCTTCATATATAAATTCTACCACTGATTTCTCTGTAGTCCTAAACAAAGCTTTAGCTTCTACCCATTTGGTGACATAGTCTGTGTAAACCAAGATATACTTCTTTTTACGAGACATGGGAGAAATCGGTCCTACAAAATCAAGAGCCCATTTCTCAAAGGGTTCAATCATGACTTGGGGTTGAAGGGGCATCTGATCAGATGACGTAGGTCTACCCATTCTTTGGAAACTATTGCATCCTTTGGCATATTTGGCAGCATCCTCAAAAATGCTTGGCCAATAATAACTAGAATGTAATACTTTGCATGCCTTCCTCTTATCAGAAGAATATGCTCCACATGGTCCATCATGGCATGCATGGATGATGTCTGTCATTTCAACCTCCCGCACACATTGTCGAATAATAAGATTTGGACCAATGCAGAAGAGATCATTATCAACCCAAGAATAATTGGAACTCTGAACTAGAATACGACGCTTCTCATGTGGGGACAAATGGTTTGGTATTTTCCTAGTTGCTAAATAATTGGTAATATCTGCAAACCAAGGGGTTTGAACAGATACAACAAATAGATGTTCGCCAGGAAAAGTGTCGTCAACTTGTACTGTCTTCATGTTGAATACGGGAAAGGAAATCTACCACTAGATTTTCTTTACCAGGCCGGTCAATGATGGTGATGTTAAATTCTTGCAATAGAAGAAGCCACCAGGTCATTCTACCATTGGTAATTGGTTTATTCATTAGAAATATAATGGCAAAGTGATCAGTATGCACAAAAACTTTGTAACCTATAATGTAATGGAGAAATTTATTGATAGAATAAACTACTACCAAAAATTATTTTTCAGTAACAGTATAATTTAGTTAAGCAGGAGTCAAATTATTGCTAATAAAATAAATGGAATAAGGTGCTTGTCCCTCTTTTTGACCGAGGACTCCTCCTATGGCCGTATCAGAGGCATCCTTAGATATATGAAAAGGAAGGGACCAATTGGGACCCCTGAGTATTGGTGCCGCCGATAGTTTAGCTTTTAGAATTTCAAAAGCATTTTGACAAGATTCTGTCCACTAGAATTCTACATCCTTTGTAAGCAATTTAAACATTGGTGCAACTATTTTAGTGAAATTTACAATAAAGCGATGGTAATAGCTTGCATGACCAAGAAAAATTCTTACCTCTTTCTAAGTTTTTGGAGAGGGAAGGCCAACAATTACTTTGATCTTAGCAGGTTCTACCTTAATTCCTTGGGAGGAAACATGGTGTCCTAAAACTATACCTTCTGTCAGTAACATTTTACATTTTTCATGCCTAAGGGATAAATTCATTTCTTGATATCGGATCAGGACCTTCTCGAGGTTGTTAAGAGATTCTTGAAAGGTATTACCATAGGCCGTAAAATCATCCATGTATACCTCCACACAGTCATGTATAATATCATAAAAAATTCCTAAGACTGCTCGTTGGAAAGTGGCAGGTGCATTACATAGGCCAAATGGAAAAACTCGATAAGCGTATGTTCCCCAAGGGCATGTAAAAGTTGTCTTATCTTGATCTTCGGGTGCTATTAAAATCTAGTTGTAACCACTTGTTGGGGCCTAGAAATTTGCAGGCGACAACAGTGAAGGATTCTCCCCAATCAACGTTCCCAACTAGCCCGTTGACTGTTTGGTATAGGGAATCCGTCCGGTTTGCGGTCTGGACACCGTAGGTCAAGTAACAAAACACTGGTTTTACTGATTGCGGCCCGGTCCACCGAGTTTTTTGTATTTTTGACTTAATGCAAATGCAAATGCTTAACTAACAATGTAGGATGATGAGGATGCGGGGAGCGTCACAATGTGATGCGCAAGTTCTTACCTCTCGTCTTAGGCTCACAGGCATCAAAATCATATATGCAGTAATGAAACTAACTATCTACCTAACTCTATATGCACCTATCCCCGGGGAGCCAAAATATGATTTATTTTATGAGTAATATGTATTATTCATGCATTACAAATAGAAATTACAGGTAGCTGATATTTTCTCTATAACACATGAAAGATTAAAGGTGTTTCAACAATTAGATAGCCAATTGTTTACTAAGCAGCATACATTACTCATAGTGGAAATCTTCATAAAATAAACCGGAAATCATTCATACAAGAACATAGGTTCAATGAGTTAGAACAGTCTCACAGTTAATGGACATAAAGCTGAAAACGAAATAGTTCCTCTTCAACAAATCCATAGCACAACATTTGAATATTCCACTAAGCTTTCTTTAATAGGAAAACTGTAATTTTCTATTGCAAAAGGAAATAGTTCTTCTTACAATATGTCTTCACTAGTCTCACTGGGAAAAAGCCCCCCTTTCTTCTAAGTCTTTTACATTTATACAAAAAGGGTCGGACTGTTGGGCTGCCCAAAGTGGCCTTTGGGCTTCCCAACGTTCTATTTTTATTAAATGTATTACAAAAATAAATTACAAATCATAATAATGACCAACCCTTCATGAGGAAGGGCCCACTTGACTATCCAGAAACTTCCTCCACGCTCCAGCCTCATTAGCGATGCCTTCAAAAGTACAAGGTTCTAAAAACTGAACATTTATCTCAAATTTCTCAGCTTGTTTCTTGATAGCCTTGACCTCGGACCTACTCAAACGGAGCTGATCTTCAAGAAGCAGTATACTGATAGCTGGGTGATCTACTTGGCTTCTCAAAATCAGATCATCCATGGCTCTGATATCCTGCACCTTAACTTCTTCCTCCTGGAATCTCTTCTGTAATAGCTCTACAAAGGCATCGTGATCTGGAAAAGCTTCAAGCCTCTCCTCCGCTTTTATCTGGCACCGGTTGAATGTATTGAGAATTATTTTGAAGAATTCGGTGCATAATCCCTTTGTCTTCTTCACTGCCTTCTTGAAGTCTTCAGTGGTATTAACAACAAACTCCACTAGGTTATAGTCTCGTTTGAGGGCTTGCTGGTCTTTAGCCGGTAGCTCCGCTGGGGTTTCCTCATTGTTTTCCAACCTTGCCATTCGTACAGTCAAGACCTCTAGGATGTCCTGGGACCTATCCACAAAGTAGGATGCAGTGTCCAGAATCTCCTCCAAATGGCCGTCGATCTGCAGCACTTTACACCTTTCTTCTTCAACAACAGTTTGTAGCTGCAACACCACTATATCTGCCAAGAAAGGAAAAATATTGTTTACCTAACATGGTATCTAACACTTGATCAATAAAAGGTAAAGGAAAGTAGTCTTTAAGTGTGACTTTGTTTAGCTGCCTAAAATCAACACAAATGCGCCATTTCCCTATGAATTTCTTTGGGAATACTACTAAAGGAGACACCCATTTACTATCGGATATAGGATAGATGAAACTGGCAGTGACGAGTTTTTGTAATTCTTCTTTTACTATATCCTTTAGAGCAAGATTCATCCTCCTCTATGGCTGCCTTACAGGTGAAATGTTTGGAGCCATATAAATATGGTGAATACAAGTGTCAGGGTGTATACCCTTCATATTAGTGTATTCCCATGCAAATTCTCCAACTTGTTTTTTAAGAACTTTAAGCAGCTGTGCTTGTTGGTTTTCACTTAACCCTGCGTTTATATGTAGAAATTTCTCAGGGCCAACCTTACAAGGTATGGTATAGGGTCCTATATGCTCTTCAATCATGAAAACACAAGGTGTCTCTATAAACATTGAAAGATCCATATTCTCTTGAAACTTGTCTCCAAAAATCTGATCGAATTGAGCAAAAGACTGAGGAAAATCTATACAAGTTGTTGAAGAAAAAAACTGGTTTAATACATTCTCAGTGGTCTACTCCTGAAGTGCCCAGGAGAAATCACTAGGAAGGGAGTGGTCATCAAAAATTGCTCATCCCCAAAAGAAAAATTTAACCACCATGATTTTTCAGTTATTGGTTGTTCTGGGGGTTATAAAATAAGTCTCTGTGTAGACAACCCATTGGAAATAGTCATGTCTCCATCCCTACATCCTATAAAAGCATTTGCAGTACATAACCATGGTCTTCCCAAGATGATAGGATGCCCTTTAGAAGGATCCTTTGATTCTACGACCATAAATTCGACAGGGTATTCCCCTGAGGCTACTGATATGATAATGTCATCGAGGACTCCAACAGGTTTTACCATAGTACGATTTGCTAGTTCTAGGATGGAAGGGGTAGGTCGGAGAAGTTGTCCTAACCATAAAACTTCTAAAACTGTGATGGTCATCATGTTGATAGTGGATCCTAAATCGATTAATGTATTTTCTATGGAGGTGTTTTTTATAGTTATAGTCACTACTGGGGCTCCTAGATTTGTATATTTTGCAATTTGGGACTGATCTGTCATACATTCAGACATCTCTCCTATAACATGAATTGTGAGAGGGTCCTTTTGCTTCTTCCTTGGGTGTTTAATGCATAGTTCCTTTATTACCTTGCTGTAGATTAGTGTGTCCTTGATAGCTTGTAATAGAGGTATTTTGACACAGATATTCTTTAATTCATTCAAAATGTCATACTCCAGATGAACTACAGGTTTTTCTATCACTAGTATTTCTGGGAATGGAGGAACTCTTTGCTCCTGAATAGTTTCTTGCGGAGGATGTGTGTGTACTGGAACCTTCAAAATGTTCACATATTCCAAAATGACATCATTCAAGGGTTCATTTGAATCCTTTTCCTCTTCATTTGCTTCATGAATGATGACTGATGACTTGGGTTTGTCATTCACAACTCTTCCAGATCGAATCTCATGTACAGGTACAATTGAAATAAGGTACGATGTAATAGTTTGCAACTCAATGCCATTAAGAGCGTGAGTTGGTTTATTATTAGGGTTAGGTATCGGTTGTGCAGGTAATGATGTCGGTCGAGGAGGATTTGTGTCCTAGAAGTGATGAGGTTGTTGTGTGATGAAAGGAACTGGAGGTAGAAATCCATGAGAAATTTGCTAGAAATTTGTTTGATGCTGAGGATAAGGATGATTAGGTGTAGGGACAGGCTGTGACTAAGGGTATGGTTGTCCTCTCCACCCTTAAAAAAATTCATAAAAAGAAATCATTGCGTATTAAGAAACAATACTAAACTTTAACTGGAATGACTTTATTAACATAAAGGAAATAAACAGAATTGAATCTATTCTTAACTTGATAAAAAACAGTCTATTCTATCTACTTGCAAATAAACTGAATAGTAAAGTTGGAAATAAAATGACTGAAAGAAAATTGAAAGGAAACTATGCGTGCAACTAGCTATTTAATCTTCAGAAATAAAATGCATTACAGGAAATAAATGAGATAAACATTTACAACAATCTAATGAAAACAGACTAGACTAGCTACAATAGAATGAAGAGAACAAAATTACACAAAAGAATGAATCTCTGGTTGATGAGGGGCCCTCTCAGCAATCAGGGGTGGTTCCTAGCTAATGCTTACTCGAACATAATCATACACAACAAAATGTCGAACTTATATTAAAAATAAGGAACAGAGTTACAACGTTCCTCTCAAAAAATGATTGTTTAACTAATGAAATGATTAACCCCTTAGCTCTGCGCATGGAGGTGTTTATATACAATGTTTACAGGGATGAGCAAGTTGACCCTTAGTGGTCAACTTCTCTCTAAATTTAGTCAACCATTATGGCGTCTAACTAATCAAACTCCAACGCACAACACCATTCCTTCTCCTTTGCAAACAGACTTCTTCAACGTGCGTGATGTGGCATACAAATCCTTCTTTAGTGCAGCTGGTGGAGTGGTGTTGGATAGAGGAGAGAACATGAAGGCGAGTCTTCTAGAATGAAAATCGTTCCATCATTCAAACGTGTGTACAGGCGGTGTGGTGTCAAACGAAGGAGGCTGCAGGCGATCCTTCTAGACTGAGGAACATGCTTTCATCCAAACGAGTGGACATTAAACAATTTTTAGACTATTTCAACATCTTAATGCCTAAAATCGGTTTTCAACAGCGCGCGGTTGGTTCGACGAATTGAACGATGAGCTGGACCGTGAGTTGTATATGCTGTGTGCATATCTAGGATGAATGCAATGTCTATTTGCTGGTGCGCTAAGGACTAAAATATGAAATAACATCATTTTAATATCTGAAAACTTGCCAACGAGTATCGCGCAGCGAGCTGGATGATGAGATGAACATGTTGTGCACATAGCTAGGTGAATGCGTGTTTGTTGTTAATTCGTCCCAAAAAGACTATATAACATACAAACAAATATACATATAAATTAATATATCAAATGCACTTCAAACAATGTCAATTTTAATCAATAAAATTGTGAAATGATAATAATAAAAGGATTTTACATAAACCTTAAATACATTCATACCCGAGGATGAATAGTGATCTGCGTGACATAAAATATGCAAAAAGATAACAAAACATATGTTTAAATGAGTAATTTAATTGCAAAAAATGATAACAAATTTGGGGTCAATACATTAGAATTTCAATCCCCATAGCAAGGAAAGTATCACCCAAAGATATATGTCAAGACATAAAGGATAGTGTAAGGTTTAGAAAAATTTCTAACGCAACCATTTCCTATACAATGAGTACACTAAAAAGTAATTATTACTGCATGACTCCTTAATGTTAGATCACAACCTCCTTTTGTTCATTCAACTTATTAACATTACCATCCAATCATTATTCATCTAAGTCGATGTACACACTCTCTATGTAATTAGAACACTATCATTTAATCTATTCAACTAATGAACATTACCATCCAATCATTATTCATCTAAGTCTATGTACACACTCTCTATGTAATTTAGATACTATCATTTAACATAGTAGGTAAATAATAAACATAAAGTGCATCATCACCATACAAAATAAAGGAAACCAAAAGTTGAATGAAGCTCTCATTCCATTAAATCCTAACATGATTTATTACATCATTTCATTCCATTCATTGATTTACAAAGATGAAAAAATTCCTTAATCAAGGGAAGTATGGAAGAGCCCAAAAGGAATCTTCCTTAATTAAGGGAAGTCTGTCGTGAATTCAAAGTTGATCTACAAGATCGAGCATGCTGCAAATGGAAGCATCAAGAAATACAAGGAAAGGTTCGTAGCATGAGGCTTCTCACAGAAAGAAGGCATAAAATATGAAGATACATTTGCACCTGCGGCGAGGTACACTTCCAATACATCCATACATGAAGTTATGATATGGGAGACATAGCAATTGGAAATCAAGACAACTTTCTTGAATAGTGTAGTTAAGGAGGAAGTGTACGTGGAACAACCATTGGGATTCAAGATAGGAAGAACCATGTGTGCAAATTGAAGAAGGCCTTGTATGGATTGAAACAAACACTGAGCACATGGTACAACAGGATGGATAGCTTCCTAATGAGCTTGGGATTTACCAAGAGTAGAGCAGATTCCAACCTCTACTTCAAGGTGGAAGACAGAAGACCAGTGATACTCCTGCCATATGTCGATGGATTGTTTTTAACAGACGAAGAGGAACACATTACAGATGAAAAGAGGAGACTTGCTACATAGTTCGAGATGAAATACCTAATCATGATGCACTACTTATTAGGCATGCAGGTGTGGTAGAGCTCATATGGGATCTTCCTTGGTGAAGGAAAATATGCAGTGGAGATTCTAAAGAGATTCGGATTGATGGATTGCAAGGCAATGGCCACACCTATGGCATGTAACTTGAAGCTTCTGAGTGATCCTTCATCTGAGAAGGTTGATGCCATGATATATAATTAGATTATTTTCTCATTGATGTATCTAAAGAATATGATACCAAACATATGCTTTGCGGTGAATACCCTGACCCAGTTCCTGACAGATTCAAGACATGTTCACCTGATATCTGCAAAGCATATACTGAGGTACCTAAAAGGTAGAGTGGATTATGGGTTCAAATATGATGCGAGTCAGAAGATTAACCTACATGGTGATCCAAATCGAGATCCCTCGAAAGAGGGAGTGATGTGTTCTAGCTTAACTAGAGAGACAAGTTGTCTAAGCGTAAAATCTTGGTGAAGCTTGTAGGTTTCTTAGACGTAATCATCCCTATAGGTTGTCCTTGGATGTAATCAATCCTAGCGAATCTCACAGGTTAGCCTTGGATGTAATCAGTCTTGATATGTTACGGAATCATAATATCTCACATGGGAAATGAGATAAGTTGTTCGAGTGGGAAATCCTAGAGCAATAATTCGCTTAGACAAAATCAGTCTTGTAGGTTCTCTTCGAATGTAATCATTCCTAGCGAATATCGTAGGTTATCCTTAGATGTAATTAGTCATGTGACAGGTTATCCAAATGTAAAAATAAGACCTGGTGTGGTACGTAGGTTATTCAGATGTAATACGCCCCGTGGGTTTCCTGAGTGTAAAAATGAGACCTGGCATGGTACGTAGATTACTCAGATGCAATATACCCATTGACTTGATCAGTTCATCCACACAGTCAAATGACACTGACTCTAATCAACGAGAAGTTGAAAAATCATTGAAGTTTCGAGACCAAATATACAACATCCAAAAGCAAGCATGGGAAATGTTGCAACATGCTAATGCGAAAGCTAAGGATCGACACAAAAATCATCATACTCCTAATTCATTTCAAATTGGGGATTAGGTCTGGTTGCATCTCAAGAAGGAACGCTTCACTGGTCCATATAGAAAGCTAAAGACTTTACAATTTTTTTCATACAATGTCCTTAAGCATATTGGATAAAATTCTTTTTAGCTCGACATTCCTTCATGCTTGGGTCTGCATCCAGTATTTAATGTGGATTTATTTTGACCATACCATGCACCATTGTTGGAACACAACAAATCACAAATAGTAGAACCTGAAGACATCCATCTAGATGTTCAGGAGCCTCTTCCTTGCAACACCATCTGCGATGCCGCATACGCCAAACAAGGACAAACATAATCCCCTTGTTTTAGGTGGCTCAAACTGGATAGCTCCCAACACAAGGAAAGCGGTACTCTGCTACCGAACTCACCAACAATTTTCCTCATATGAAAAAGAAAACAATGGGGACCATTGTTTCTTAAGGAAGGAGGAATGATCCACCCAATAGTTTGCATGTTTGTGGACTTCCAAAAGCTCATCATTGACTTTAACAAGTCTGAACCTTGACAGGTTTAGCATCTCGACATACATCATCGAAACCAGCATCTCGACATGACTACGATAGATTGTCTCTCTATCTTTCCAATTGTTTGTAATGGTTGAAATTTTGAACCATTCTATCTTCTTTGTAACTAAACGTAATGAGTAGACACCCAAGCGTCTCAACACTCTATATAAACATGTACATTATTGTAATATACAAGCAAGTAATAGCGCAGTAATAGAAAAACATAGATTGGTTCAAACTCTTACATTTTGTTTGTGTGTTTATATTTTCTATATGTGTAGTGTATTCCTTCTTTGCTTATTCTTAATATGATTCCTCCATAATAGTGCTCAATTCATTCAATCGAACTGTTGTCCCCTATTGTGCACCTGGGAACCTGGATCACTCTATAACCATACATATTGAAGTCATGATCTCTAGTATAACTGAGACCATAGTCTACCGTACCTTTTAGGTACCTCATCACATAATTTGTAGCAACCAAGTGAACATGTCTGGGCTCAACCAAATACTGACTTAAAGTGTTCACAACAAAGCATATATTTGGTTGGGTATTTGTGAGATACATCAATGAACTATTGATCTATTTTTACAGTGTCACGTGCCCTAATTCTGATGAAGCATCATCTAGCAACTTTAAGTGTGTATTCATGGGTGTGGCCATAGATTTACATTCCAACATGTCAAACCATTTCAGTATTTCCATTGCATATTTCCCTTGATTAAGGAAGATTCCTTTTGGGCTCTTCCATACTTCATTGTCCTCTCCACCCTTAAACAAATTCATAAAAAGAAATCATTGTGTATTAAGAAACAATACTGAACTTTAACTGGAATGAATTTATTAACATAAAGGAAATAAACAGAATTGAATCTATTCTTAACTTGATAAAAAACAGTCTATTCTATCTACTTGCAAATAAACTGAACAGTAAAGTTGAAAATAAAATGACTGAAAGCAAATTGAAAGCAAACTATGAGTGCACCTAGCTATTTAATCTTCAGAAGTAAAATGCATTACAGGAAATAAATGAGATAAACCTTTACAACAATCTAATGAAAACAAACTAGACTAGCTACAACAGAATGAAGAGAACAAAATTACACAAAAGAATGAATCTTTGGTTGATGAGGGGCCCTCTCAAGAATTAGGGGTGGTGCCTAGCTAACACTTACTCGAACACAATCATACACAACAAAATGTCAAACTTATATTAAAAATAAGGAACGGAGTTCCAACGCTCTCAAAAAATGATTGTTTAACTAATGAAATGATCAACCCCTTAGCTCTACGCATGGAGGTGTTTATATACAATGTTTACAGGGATGAGCAAGTTGACCCTTTAGTGGTCGATTGCTCTCTAAATTTAGTCAACCATTATGGCATCTAACTAATCAAACTCCAATGTACAACACCATTCCTTCTCCTTTGCAAACAGACTTCTTCAACGTGTGTGATGTGGCATACAAATCCTTCTTTAGTGCAACTGGTGGAGTGGTCTTGGACAGAGGAGAGCACACAGAGGTGAGTCTTCTAGAACAGAAATCGTTCCATCATTCAAATGCGTGTACTGGTGGTGTGGTGTCAAACGAAGGAGGATGCAGGCGATCCTTCTAGACTGAGGAACATGCTTTCATCCAAACGAGTGGATAGTAAACAATTTGCAGACTGTTTCAACATCTTAATGCCTGAAATCGCTTTTCAACAGCGCGCGGTTGGTTCGACAAACTGAACGATGAGCTAAACCGTGAGTTGTATATGCTGTGCGCATATCTAGGATGAATGCAATGTCTGTTTGCTGGTGCGCTAAGGACTAAGGTATGAAATAACATCATTTTAATATCTGAAAACCTGCCAACGAGTATCTCACAGCGAGCTAGATGATGAGTTGAACATGTTGTGCACATAGCTAGGTGAATGCGTGTTTGTTGTTAATTCATCCCAAAAAGACTATATAACCTACAAACAAATATAAATATAAATTAATATATCAAATGCGCTTCAAACAATGTCAATTTTAATCAATAAAATCGTAAAATGATAATAATAAAAGGATTTTACATAAACCTTAAATACATTCGTACCCGAGGCTGAATAGTGATCTGCGTGACATAAAATATGCAAAAAGATAACAAAACATATGTTTAAATGAGTAATTTAACTGCAAAGAATGATAACAAATTTGGGGTCAATACATTAGAATTTCAATCCCCATAGCAAGGAAAGTATCACCCAAAGATATATGTCAAGACATAAAGGATAGTGTAAGGTTTAGAAAAATTTCTAACGCAACCATTTCCTATACAATGAGTACACTAAAAAGTAATTATCACTGCATGACTCCTTAATGTTAGATAACAACCTCCTTTTGTCCATTCAACTTATTAACATTACCATCCAATCATTATTCATCTAAGTCGATGTACACACTCTCTATGTAATTAGAACACTATCATTTAATCTATTCAACTAATGAACATTACTATCCAAACATTACTATCCAAATGATTATTCATCTAAGTCTATGTACACACTCTCTATGTAATTAAGATACTATCATTTAACATAGTAGGTAAATAATAAACATAAAGTGCATCATCACCATACAAAATAAAGGAAACCAAAAGTTGAATGAAGCCCTCATTCCATTAAATCCTAAGATGATTTATTACATCATTTCATTCCATTCATTCATTTACAAAGATGAAAAAATAGCATAAATATAAACCATGATGTAATATCGAACACCCACCATCCAAACAATATCTAAAAAATATCCAACCTTCAAGAGGGCACATTCAAATTAAAAAAATGTTTATTTATTTTTAGTTCTTCATTCGTGAAAATATGTTTTCCATATTCTTCAAAGTATATTCAATATTCTTCCATGTACTCTTTAATAATCTACATTTCTAGCGCGTTCAAATTCCTAGCGTGTGCACATTAGTAACACGCACACATTCTTAATAAACATACAAAAGGTTCACGGGGTTGTTCATTGTTAAACAACCCCGCAGAGGAAAAGGAGGAATGTATACACTCATTGAGAATGCATGCGCATAGGAGGGCCCCCAAATCAGCCATCCACTCAAGAATCTAGCCCATCAGAGAGGTAAGTTACATTTTTTATTGCTTTTTATCTTTTCTTTATTTATACAATTTTTAATAATTTCAAAATTATAAAACAATAATTTTTTTTAATTTGTAGACTATAAACTACATGTAATGGAATCTAATGGAATCTAATGAGAACCAACAACTAGAACAAAACATTAACTTGTAATCCAATTACAACCAACAAGTAGAAGATAATGTTAATCCAAAACTGAATCAAAACCTCTAACAAGAACTCAACCAAGACTTTAATCAATCAAGGAGTTTGATTAAGGAATCAAGAACTAAAGGGAAATTATATTTGATGTCCCTTGTCACCTCATTGGAAAGTATTTTTAATTCCTTTCACCATGCCCATTGTCAGTGAATTGATATGATCGAATATAGAGGTAGAGTGAGAGAATTTTATTCCACTAGCATGAGTAAGGAGCAAATCAAATATTTGAATATTACTAAATACAATCTTTATAGTATGTGAACATTGATCCCAGGAAAAACCAACCACCCAATGTAAGGAAGAGACATGTTGCCGTGGAATAGTGCCATTTATGGCCATAAAAAGAGAATTGAATGAAGATGTGGTTCATGGTGTTTGATAAACACCCTTTCAATAATAGAGAGGTTCGATTGTATTTCTTTATAGAACTATGGGATTATTTTGTGCTTGTTTTACATGTTAACTACTTCGACATTATTGAGTTCTAGGGTGTTGGTTTTGGATCTTCCCAAGATACACTAACTTCTAGGAAGAACCCACTGAGAGGGACACCCTCTCCTAAGTGTTGGCAAGGGGTTGGGGTAAGTTGCGCAACATCGCGGATGCTACGCAAGCTCAGAAGACACTGCGATAAGTAGAAGATAGACTACTTTTGATTATTTTGTGTCACCTTTTGTACTTGTTGACCAATTTTTGTGGATATTTGTCATTAGTTAGTTAAATTAGTTAGGAGTTAGTTAGGAGTGGACCATGAATGTAAAGGCGCAAGCCTATATATAGAAAGAAGAATTGTGAATAGAGATATCTCAGAATGATTGATACGATAGAACAATTGAACTATTGTACACGAATTGTTATCTGTTTTGATATGGGTGGATGCATAGAAGTAATATGATAAGAAGGATGTTGATCTGAATTGCTTTCTTCTTTTGTCTTTACTATATTTCTGTTCCTGATGATGAATGCTAAGTGAATGTGAAATATGGATCTATGATGCTATGTTGTTCCCTTTATGAATGCTGTCATGTTTTTCGATCTGGATCTACTATAGTTGTGAATGAATGAATGATGCAGAATAATGAATGGATCTGTTGGAAATATTGATCTGATATGGTTGTTGATTTGATGAACCGCCAATTCCCTAACCCTCTTCTATATTGCGGAAACTTGGTTCCGTTAGCCCTGCCTCGAACATCTTAGGTGATACCTCATTCGCTCTGCGGGTGTTGCTGGACAGGGTAAAACCTGTCTGGGCCGATGCTCAAGGAGATCACGGCGAGTCGAGTGTCAACAGAGTGGGACCCCTGTCGACTAGGATTTGTTGGTTGAGGGTCAAGACAACAAATGGTTCCGTTGCTAGGACCTTGTTGTGACTAAGAGGAGGGGATGTGGCATCTGACGCGACTAGAAATCCAAGGTTGGTTTGACCAAAAGCTGGAAGAATTTGCTGAAGGAGAAAATCAAAACCTGGGATTGACCATAGATAAGTGGTTGGCGAACTACATACACGATGATCCTCACGAGTATTTCTTCTGTGAGTTTTCCATTATACTATATGAGTGGTTGGCGCAGTTTACATACAAGAAGACAAGTTTCCAAGGAGGAGAACCAACATCCTGGACCTCTGAATTGATCCAGGAACTACAAGAAACTGGTAACAGAGCGTCGTGAGCTGTTGAGGTCTGGCTAAATAGTATCCTAGAAGGCTACATTACAAAGTTCGCAGTCGACACTACCAAGTCTTACAACGAAGTGAAAAGATAATTTTTCAACGGGCCCAGAGGTAGGTTCTTATTATCTCTACAACTGTCAATTAAAGTCCTTGTCTTCGAAAATGATATACTGAAGATGCACCTAGAGTACTCAAAATTTGGTGTGCAGAGGTGGTGGATCTTGTGACTAAAGGGGGGAGACGAATGGGAAGGTAAGGGGTATATGGGTGAAAGTTTCGATGAGACTATGAGGGAAGCTGAGGAAGAAAGTGGTTGTACAAGGGAAGGAGCAAGGTTTCAACAGGAGAAGAGGCAGAGGACAGGGGAAGGTCCTGCTGCGATCGAAATGCAAAACCACAAAGGATAACCACATGGGACAAAGCGACCCTATAGTGATGAAGAGGAAGACTAGACCCAGACTACGCCCAGGACAGTAGTAAGATCAAACCCTAACAACAACATGCCCACGCCTCCGCGCACCACTTCAAAATTAGGAAGAAACATGAATTCTATGTTGGCTTGCCCGACGTGTCAAAAACATTCCAGTAGTAGATCAGCATCTATAGGAAGAAGGATGAGGATGGCAGGAGATGATACTGAGTTACCTTTGTTCCATGGGAACAGGACAAATGATCCCAAGCAATACTGCTTCCTTTGTGAGGCAGTGTGGACGGTTAGGTAGGCCATTGATGATGATGTCAAGAAAGGCCAATTGGCGACTACATTGTGGGGTTGTGCGCTAGATTGGTTCATGAAATCCATTCAAGTTCCTACAGGGACACCTGCAAAAAAATTGGATGAAGTCTGATAGGGACTGATCGAAGAATTTTGGAAGCCTAAGTCTGAGGCTCAATACATTACTTAGTTGAAAGAGATTAAGCAGTTTCCCAATGAGACTGTTTGGGAATTTGCCCAGAGATTCAAGACATTGATGGCATGGGTCAGCTTTAAGATGAGCGATGTTCAGCATAAAGAGTGGTTTATTGCAGCGTTGGTACCTCATATCCGACAACCATTGATGCAGGAGAAGATCACAACATAGAGAGAGGCTCTAGAGATTGCGATGAAGTTGGAAGCTTCACCAGTTGGAGAGAGCGCAGTTGGCATGAATCAAATCCAGGCACAACTGGAAAACCTAATGCTTCAGCTACAAGACATCAAGAAGGCGAAGGAAGATCACAATGATATTTGGTGCACTCGGTGTCACACAGACGAACACACAAAAGATAACTGCCCCAGTTTTCCAAATTATTTAGTTTCAGGAGCACCGAACCTATTAAGTTGCGGCAGCGTACCATGGTGTCGTATATGTCAAATTTATGGGCACCAACACGAAGAGTGTAGATATAAGTGGGAAGATGGTGTTAAAACCAACCAACTTATACTGTTCTTTTTGCAAATTGGTGGGACATGAAGACAAATACTGCTGGGCATATGATCTGCTATAGGAGAGAACATATGATTCATACTTTGTGGTTCCCAAGTGATATTAAGATTTCAAAAAGGATTCCTATCCTTCTTACAATTCAACAATCATCCACATAAAAATTTCCCCACAACCAAAACTTACTGTACACAAAAATATTTGAACCCAAAAAGAGGAACAAAAATCAAATTGAATATTATGTTTCTTCATGGTTTCTTCCAATGCTTGCATCTTCTTTTAGTAATGTGAACCAAAATTCCCATATTTTCTAGAAAACAAACAATTGCTAGGTGGCTTCTCCTCTTCTGAGTTGCAGTTGTGGACTTTTTGGCTCCTTTAAGTGAATTCTTTAAGGGTTTGGTGGCCTTGTTGTTGTGAGAAAACTTAGGCTTTGTGTCTAGAACCTATATCAAGCATGCCCATTTTTAAAATCTTATCTTGCTCACGTGTTAACTATTCAGAAAAAAACTCAAAACAAGGCATCATATAATTTGCACCTAATGGATCAAATGTGGAATAAAATATAGAGACAAAATATCATAAGGATATTTGAGCCTAGAAAGAACAACCATTATTGTCTAATCATCCAAATTAGTGATTCCACAATCACTAAGTTGAAGCCTTGGGATCTTGAATTTCATGATGTAGTCTTCAATTTGGGGAAATTTATTAGATCAAGATTGATAAGTTGATTTTCCAACCAATGAACATGAACCAAATTTATTTTCCCAAAGAGTTGTTCAAACTTTAACCATGCTTCCTAGGGTGTGTCAAGGGACCAAATATGGAATTTCACATCTTTAGATATAGGCATGGAAATAAATTCTATTGCTTCAACTTTATAATTAAATCATTTTGTGTGTTTGTTATTGTCTGGTTGTCTAAAATCTATCCCAAGAGTGATTGAATATATAAATTTTGTTTTGAGTGGGTACTCCATGTAGGATTTACAAGAACAATAGTTTGTTCTTGTTAACCTACCTTCATGAGGATTAGGCGTATCCATTTTGAAAAATTATAAAAACAATAGCAGAGATCGCTAAAATAACCTATAACACTATGCAGATATTGAAAAATTAGCTAATTTAAAAAATAAAAGGACTAAAAACAAAATCTATCTGTGGAAGTTAACCTCTAGGAAATATATTATTCTTTATCCATAGAAACTAATTCTTCCATGAGAACTTCATATTCCAACCCATGATATCAACTCTCTAGGTAACTAGATTAGAAATTGAGTGAAAGGAAAATCAAACTTTTTGGTTTATTTTTATTGCTTGAGGCAAAGGATGTTCCTCCATAAGAGTATCTCCCTCTAAATATCATAGCTATCAAATATGGAGAGCCTAAAGAAACCAAAACAAAATACCAAATACACCAAAATCATGAAATGAACGGGAGATGGTGTTTGTACCAATGAAATAGATTACATTAAAATCCCAAATGGACCACTAATTCTTGTGGATTGAAATGAAATGCGGGTATTGTTGGGAAAAGTAATTGCTTAGTTTTTACCTCACATAAATTATTAACGAGGGTCAGTAAAATGATGAGGTGTCGTGCAAAGTATATGCAGAAGCATGACTAAATTGGTTACTTTCTAACTACACACACCAAAAGTACAATCAATGAGGTAATTAGTAGCTTGGATGAGGTTCACTATGAATATGCCAATAATTTAACATTACCAAAGTTTCCAAGCAACAACCATCCCTTATGTAACCAAATCAATTGGAGGAAAAAGTAAACTACTAAATCAAAAAGGTAAAACAACACTTTGCATGAAAATTAGAACTATATCATTGAGAGGACATAGGTTCAGGGCCTGCGGTTTTTCGAAACACTTCTTGTACTAATTGGGTTAATGACTACTAAATATATGGGGACACCAATGGATCCCTCAAACTACACTGTTGGAAATGTAAATTGATTGGAAATGTAAATGAAAGAGCATAAATAAATGAACAACTACTAAAATAACATCACATGACAAAAATGAAACTAATTGGGTAACGTATACCAGAGAGAGGGGTCCCTTCCTCCTTTGGCACACACTTCCAAGGAGGACTACAATACTATATTACGAGGTGTAGCAACAAACTACTTTATTACAACATCAAGGATTACAATGACTACAATGATTCTTCTCTTCAATATATTCTCTCCAAACTCTCAACTTGCATCATATAATTTCTCTAACATTTTAGCTCAATGATATTCTCTCATATTTATACATGAATTTCAAATGAGAATAAGTTACATGAGGATAAGATCAGATCCGAAACAAGTGGATCTCATAACAAATAAATCTTCAATCCTAAATATGTGGATTTCTTCATAAAATCTTGGATTTAGTCTTAAGATGGTTTGGAGAGGTTATTGAGATCATAATCCATGAGATCCATGTTCCCAAAGTCGTGGAGAGGAGGAAAAAATTGGTCAAACTACTTTATTACTAGAACTACAAATGTTCTACTAGATTGGCACGTTCCCGTAGCCAAATGGATTTTTTTAACAAAGAGCTGACTACTGGACTAGAAAGTTCTGGTAATACACTATTGAATGACAAATATCATACTGAAATTATAGAAGTAAGTTAGGAATCACAACTTATATCCTAAGTAATCATCATAACATGGGAAATTATTCATTTTAGTGCATACATATCACATGAAGCTCATATAGGGTTAAAATGGATAATTACGGGAATATGGGTGATGAAAAGGATGAGAATGAAAGGGTATAGTGAGTGCATCATGGATAAATGTTGTCATGAAATGTGTCATTTATAAGTTCCAACATCTCCTCCACACTCAAATCATTGGATGTACTCATGCAACAAAGGTACATAGAAAGTAGTGTCCAAATATATAATTGCCAATCCTTTGTATGATGTGATTAATTTGGAAAACAAAGTATGATCAAGGAAGATGGATCTATATTCTAATTAAATCATATTATATAAACGAGGAATTTATATTGTTAATTATATACTTCACAAGAAAACAAAGTCCTTTTTTACACTTGGATTCTTCAAAGTTATCAATGACACAGAGGAATGTATGATAACATGATGGACAAAAGAAATTGGATGGAATGTAAATGGGTTAGGAAAATAGTGTATGGAGGGATGAGGGATATGGAAAATCCTTAATAGTTTAATATATGAAAATTCCCAATTTAGATGACTACCTAGAAATAAAATATGCTTACCCACTTTACCTACTCATGGTGTTTTTAAATTTGAGAGACAAATGATTTGGATGAATTCTAGCTCGCTTGATATGTGTTGATCTCAAAGGAAAAATTTGAACCCTGGATGTATGATGTAAAATAAGGATGATATAAATCAATATATGGTACCATAATACTAGAAGTTATGTTGATAAGTGGTAGGAACAAATTTGTTGATACTGGTGTAAGAATTTGAATCTTTGTTGTCTGGAGATGTGTATGATATTATGGATTGCTTAATGATTACTAATAAGAACCTGAAGATATAAAGGAAGGATGAAAGAAGGTTGAACATTTGTTGCATAGGATGGAAGAAAGGGCATTGGATATTTAAAAATTGTCTGCACTAGACATTTAGATACTTGGGTTAATGTTAAATATTATGACTATATTACTGCTCTAGATCTTATGGTAATATCAAATATGCCACCATTACATTGTCACATGTGATACTATCGTATTTTATGTGTTTTTCAGACAACAAAAATCACGACCTAAATAAAAATACATCATGATTCTAATGAATATGGTCTTCATCCCTAGTAATACATTCAACAATCCTTTTTCTCATATTGTGGAAGAACACTCTAATATACATTTCTTTCAAAATGGTTGTCCTTTTTATCCCTGCTTGTAACATAGTCACGTTGATTGTTGCATAGCAATGAAAATCAGACTACCTTTATATTTGCATTATATTTTTTATCAATACCAACCCTATCAAAAATATAAAGTAACTTGTCCATTCGCAATGTAGGGACAATGATCAAAACTAGGGAGTATTTCTTAAATGTGAAAGTAACTACTAGAAACAAACATGTCAAGTATTACAAACAATTGTGCTTTTGTTATTTTAAGCTACCAACTGACTGTTTGCTTCTCATTGCATTGTCTGAAAGTTGGCCAAAAAATGGTGATTTTTGTGGTGAGGTCCAAGGCCAACTGAATATCATGAGACCATCTCAATTTCATGTCAAGTAAAAACCATATCATTGATTTTTCATAGAGAGTTTAAAGCATTTAAAACAATGATATTACTACTGCAATTGTGAAAATATGAAACTACAGGAATTCTAAATCAATTTCATAAATTCTTGTAATTGTGACTTTAACCAGGACTTTGTTTCGAATGTTGAGAATTGAGGAAGACTGATGAACACGGAAGAATCTAAATATTATTATGAGAAAAACCTATATGATGGAATCCATCCCAAAAATTCACTACTATGTATACCATCAAATTAATATCATATTTTTGCAAATTGGAAGATACATAAATTATCCTAATAACAAACCTGCAATTCCGATAATTACCCCCCTGAGTGCAGAGCTTAGTATTTTTGTCATCTATAAAATATTGAAGCATGATTTGGATTATAATACATTATCCAAGTGACATATTTCCTTTTGGAGGTATGATTATATGCGAATCAATGAGGATTCTACCATAATTTTGATTGTGAGTGTTGTTTGTACAACATCAGGAGTCATTCTCCAAGACTTGTGTTGTGTCAAGTTAGGGATTTGTGTGGTATCAAGTCAGGAAACTGTATTGTATTAATTCCTATCTATGTACTCATGTATTGAGGTGGGATTCCTATACCACGATCTTGTGTTGTATTAAAATTGGAATCTTATGTTGTATCAAGTTTGGAGTCTTGTGTTGTATCAAGATTGGTCTTGTGTTGTATCAAGACTATGGACTTGGGTTGTATCAAGTCTAGAATTGTGTTGTATCAAGTCAATGATTCTCATAGAAAGTACCCAATGAGAATGGATCTCTAATTATGGATATGGACTTGTGTTGTATCAAGTCATGTGGTTATATTATGTGATATATTGCTAGTCATGGTCACTGAGTTCTATAAGTCTCGTTAGGGCTTAGCTACGACTAGAGTGAATTACTTTATTATATGACTATATGGTATGAGGTAATATATATTACCATCGGTATGTATGGAATAATTCTTTTGAGTATGATATGATAAGATGGATAAATAATACACATATGTACCATGCATTAATTAATTAAGATAATGAGATAAATCATAGAGAAAGAGAATTTGAATTGCCCATGAAAATATATGAGTAAACTCAAGCTATAAACCTTTAGTAAAATATGAATGCATCAATCAATGCCTTAGTCAAAGAATCAATTGAACTATTAATTAATGTAATTAGTTAAATAAAGAAGAGCTTAATGTTCATCAATCAACATGCATCAATTAACTAAAGAGATCCATGCAAAAGTTAATAATAGAAGTTGTGCATGGATGGCACTAAGAGTGAAGCACTAATGAAACTTAAGTTAACCTATTAACTAAGTGATCAATAGTCAGGTAAAGATTGAGTTAAGTTCAATTCAATTAACATTTAGTTCAAGTAAAGTTAACATTCAATTCAAGTTAGTTAACGTTCAGTTCAATTCGGTTCACTTTCAATTCAAGATAATGAAGATTAGGATAAATCTAATTAAGGAAAGGAAGGGTGCTAATGTTTGCATGGAGGGAGTTATGGATAGCTCCTCCTTGTAGATTCACTATGTGGTGCTCTCAGTGTGTTTACTAAGCCTCCTATGTGCTACCTTTTGCATGCTAGGGTTTTTGGATTGTTATTAATATGTAGGCATATGGTAAGTTCAACATAGTTTCATACAATTGTTTTGCAGGGTTGCATTGGATCTCTCTTCTCTACTACTCAAGTTATATCTCTTATCGAGAAATATTCTTATGTGTTGTAAACCATTCTCTGCTAATCTATATATTATACTTAAATAATTGATGGGTTTTTCATCCTCCATGTTTGGAGGGTTTTCCTAGGGTATACCTTGTCTCTCATGGTTGATTGATTTATATGGATGATTTATGGAGATGATTTATATGGATGATTTATGTGGCTGATATATTTATGAGATACACATGTGGCTGAAATATTCATATGTGGCTAATGTATGAGATACATATGTGCTGAAATTGATTGATAAAAGCTTTAAAGTTCAAGACTCTCCGATTTTGCTCAAAACATCAACATGGTATTAGAGCATTGGGCATGAAAGAGATTAGTTTTTTGCAACAATCTAAGCCTACATAGATATTAAATATTTGATAAAAATATTGCAGCCATGACATCATTCTTCATTTGATTGGAAGAATGACTTGAAGGCACATCAAAATTCAACACATGGAAATAGAGTGTGTTGAATATTCTTGAAGAGAATGATCTTGATTCATTTGTGACCACTGTTGTAGAGGAGCCTACCATCAATGAAGGGTGGACCAATTTCAAGAAGAATCAATAAAAGGACAATAATATCCTCGTTGATTTGGTTAAGGAAAATCTCATGCCCATGATCATTCCATTGAACACTGCAAGAGAGTGTTTTGATACACTCACCAATCTTTTCAAGAACAAGGCCTCAAGTCAAGAAGAGGGGTGCATCCAAAGTAAGGTTGTGTACGATAAAGAGGCGAATATTATCCTTATGACAAGAATGAAGAAAGGGATCAGAAATACTTTCACTACAAAGAATCTCTTCCATTCAAGTGAAAAAAGAAGGACTCCAATATTTCTATGCAAGGATGTAGAGATCAAGAGGGATCCCACACAAATCAATAAAATATAAGTACTTTATATTTGATTGTTATATGATGTTTTAAATCATATATAAATGCTTTTGAAAATGTTTCATGACTGTCATATAGAGATTTGTATTCTTGCACTTTGGAATTGTGTTGAGCATAAAAATTATTGTTTGTCTTTTATTAGCATATTGTCGATCTCATGGGTCCATATTATGTGATATGATATAGGAATTATATAAGAATTATGTAGGACTTATATATACTTATGTTGGAATTATATAAAGCTGAAAATTTCCTTCATGAGACAAGAGATAGAGAGTTGTAAGATTGCTTCATGAGTTGTGAACACAGGACTGCATGATTGGTCATAACATATTAGATAGAGGGCTTCATGCATACTTCATGAGATATGAATATGGAGCTGCATATTTCCTTCATAAAATATAATTTTTTGAACTGATATAGGTTTTAAAAACATCACATAAGATATGAATGGAGTTATGTCAAAACATTGATTTAATTTATGTACATAACTGTGTGAACCATTGCTAGTATGTTGAAAGTTTTCATGTGATTACATTTATTGGTTACGTTAATAATTTGAATAATATTTCTTATAGGGAAAAACATATGCCCTAACCTAGAATAAGAGAATTAAATGGAGTCATTCAGATGGATAATCCTAAAAAGAGCAGATCAAGAGGTTCTTATGTTTATTAGGAAGAAGACATAATATAATCCCTAATTTTATTTGGAGAAATGCGGAGACTCCCGAAGGTAATGTATTTATATTAATTATATTAATATATGTGTTATATATATAGGAGTATGAGTCTCCATGATGGAGGACTCAAATTTATGATTCTTACATCCTAGATGTTGAGTGGGAGAAGCTAAATTTGCTAGCTCTTGGAAAAGAACCAGTGGAATTGGTTAAATTAACCTCCTTCTATGTAGAAACCATGTATGGTACTCATATTCAAAAGGAATCTATATGTAATAATATAGGGTGATTCTTAAGTTTATAGGTCTAACAATCATTGGATAATATTTTCTTTTGTTGAGAAAATGTTCAGTAGAGTTCCTAAAAGGATTCAAGAACAATGGATTATAAATCCATGATTACACACATAAAGATAAATCTGATTCTTGTTCATATTTGTAGGATCTCATAGATGTTAGATATACATATACAGGTCCTAGGACTAGTTATATGCTTTATAGTCAGTACATAGACATGTACAACAAAGCACGTGTTGTGTTACCTACTTAGTACAAGTGTATGTGGATTCAGACATGTCTTGGTTAGTGAAAGTAAGTTTCATGGACATATGGATTCTGACTAGTTCTATGATAGAGAAAGATCACATGAAATATGTTGCTCCAGATAGAGCATATTGTAAGGAAATAAATATTTACAAGGTTCCTAGTAAGTTATATCCGATACATGGTGCAGAAAGGAGTTATGTAACTCCTGTACATATCCACTGATGAGAAATATTGCCAACATATTTACTAAACCTCTGCCTGAAATAATCTTGGTATAATATGAAAGACTCCTGAAGTTGAAAAGGGAGTATTGGTGTATATTCATAGGAAGTAATAGTTAAAAGTCCCAAAACTAGTAATTCATGATGCATAACTCAAGAAGCCTTGGGATGTGATATCTTGTGGAGAAAATAACATGAGAAGAGACATGGTCAAAGTATCTGTTGACACACACCTTGTTGACAGGGGTTTAGTTCGCAGACCTATTGATACTCATCACCACAAACTCCCTAAACATTGGCCCAGGTAGGTTTTACCCTATACAACAACACCTGCGAAGCAAATACAATATCACCTGAGATGTCCGAGGAGAGTTGCACGAACCACATTTACATAGATGGAAGAGGAATTTTTCACTATCTCTTACTCTATCACAACATCACTTAAAGATCCAAGGCTTAAGCATGTTGTTCATCCGATCTACATAACATTAATCATATCTACCTATTATCAACATTCATAGTCATTCTTATTCATATTTTAAATAGACATGGACATTGTGACAACGTAGTTCATAAAAACTTAGAATTATATGACGAAAACATCAACATGTATTAACCCAATGAACCCTGCAAGGCTTCACATCATTCATATTCAAGAAATTCATATATCACATCCTGATATAGTTCACAAGATTCACAGAAAATACAAGAACAAAACATAATTGCATCATCAACATCATATTCATATTATTCCCAAAACACATCACAAAAGACAAGCATTCCTTGGTCGGTTAGCTTCAGACCAGAAATACACTCATCGACAGGTCAATTCACTTATAAAAGAACCGATCGAATGATCTAGAAAACATATCCTCCATTTTCAGATCAGTGATCTAATCCATGAAATTTTATTTACAAATATAATTCTATTTATAGGATTTCTAAGACATTACAAAAATGGTCCACATAACCGACTTCCTAACTAACTTGACCAAAATTACCAAACTTATCGATATCCTCTTTCATTGCGTTTTGACTTTTCCTTCACTTGTCGGTACTGCGATTTCCTTTTCCTGGTTTGATGTCCGTACTTCACACCTTAGAACCCCTTTCCAACATGCCCCCAACACAAACTTGTGTCTCTCACTATAGCCACCTCAGTTGGACGTAGATAGTACGTTCAACTTGTCCTTGAAATTATCATGCTCAGTGTGAACTTGTTCGACAAATTCCTTGATATTTGTGTTGAGTGGTGCACACTCCTCCACCTCTTATTTTGTCAGGTGATCATTAGATACCCATGCCACTTTAGCTCGCTCTTCCTTGGTGTTTGCAAGTCTCTCCATAGATTTGAGCGCTAGATGCTTTGCTATATCTTGGAATTCATCCAATTGGGAAGTCCTCCATTGTTGTCGTTCCTGTGCCTTCTTGACGCATTGTTGCAGTGATTTCAAATAAAATGCCTTGGGAACCTGCACAATTGGGGGAATCACCTTTAGTGATCCCCTCAGCAATTTTAGCTGTTCTTCTACCTCGCTAAGCTACACACCCAATTGTTGCAGTTGTTCATCCTGGACCACGCTCATCCAATATTGTGTCGTTTCCTTTGTAACTGATTGGGAAGATTTATACTGCTCTTCTATCTGTGTTGCATGTCTTCTATTGTACTTATTCACTCTGCTATTTTCTCTAGCGGTGTGCTTGGTACCACTATAACCTGAAACTCCTCGTTCTCCTTTCTTAGCTCTGCTGCAATGTAACCTAGTTGTAGCACTTTTTCCTCAACAAACATCTCCAGAGTGATCTCCATTATTTCTTCAAACGCCAGGATGACTTCTTTTTCTAGCCGCTATTTGTTGTCAAATGCCTTCATCATTTCTTCTATTACGACTCTTTTTTTTCCTTTAGTCTCAGTATTACTGCTGCAGTGCTCTGTACCTCCTACCTCGACTGGACCAGCTGATCATGCACGGTCTCCTCTTGGTCACTAATATCCTTACTTGCGTCGCGCTGTAACCATTGTACTGTATGCATTGGAAGTTCATTGAGGTCCACACCAACCGAGTCATATCTTCTCAGTGTCACATCTAAATCCTTGTTCCCGATTGTAATTTCCCATGGAAGTATTTTTAATAACCGTACTTTCTTCCCAATCTCCACCTCCACTGCTCTTTGCATCGCACCATCATCTGGTACCTTCACCTCTAATACTGCATTGGTTAATGCTTGCAACAAGTTGGTAACTTGATGGAAGTACCCCGTAGTGTTTTGTGCTATATTTTCTTGAATTTTGCTCGTCACCGTAATGATCGCAATTAGTACCTTCTTTATATGTTTCTAAAAAATCCCTGTGGTACTACTCGATTCCCCTTGCTCAAAACTATGCTTTGTTCTTACTTCTTCCTCTTTCTTCTCCAACTCCAAGTCTGTTGGAGTTATGGAGGAAGCTTCATCCTATGAATATTCTTCTTCTTCATATTAATTTGGCACTTTTGGTTCTTTTGGAACATCCATCGATGGTCCAGCTCCTGGATCCGACATGTCCTCATCATTCACTACAACTTTCCACTCCACTGGCCAATCTTCTATGATAGCATCCAATTCTTTTTCAGTGAGCTTATACTTGGTCATAAGCCACTGCTTTTGTGGGTCTCTCCATGCATGGATGTGTATCACATGTGGTCCCATCACCAATCTTTTTATCTTTTGGTATTTATTTGTAGTTGTATTTGTGAGTCACGGTAACTTCGCTACTTCATCCCTTAATGCATCCAAGTACAAGTAGAACTGCACATTGCTGTCAATCTGTTGCTGTTTATCTTCAAGTGCCCATAAGTTCTTATATTTTACGCCTCGACATACTTTGACCGCGTCAACTTCCATCCCTTGGTAATGAATTGTCTCCATACATCCAACTAGTGCAATGAGTAAAGCATCTAAGAGTAGGTGAATGAATTCCCTACCTCTTCTGCTAATACAGTATCGTCCATCAACTCGTTAAAAAAAAACAATGAGTAGTTCATTTATACGCCTCTTGCTCGCTGCTTCACTAATGCAATCACCCCTGATGTACAATGATTTGGGTGATTCTTCCATACTATCTTCACCTCCAATAAACTTGCTCGGACACGAATAGCCTTGTCATTAATAGTGTCGATCACGTATGCTCATTTGTCTCTCACCACATCATATTTATTCCGTAGTCTTGCTGCCAATTTCTTGTCATTGTCCTTCCTGTGGAAATATTGGGATAGATCAACCCCTTCCTCGAGGAGGCCCATGATGCGAGAAATCAAATCAACAGTGACAGGTACCTTTGTCTCAAACCATAGATACCCTCCATGAAAGCACGCCAACAACTATTTCACACATGTGTTAACTTCTGATGACCTTCTGAAGTGCGGCATATGGATGATGGATAGTAACCCAGCCTGCTCTAGTCGCAATGACCATTTGCGCTGGTTCTATTATGATTGGGTCTGTGTCATTGTGGGCCCTTTCCTTATATGTCTCCTTTGTGAATTCATCATATGCCAAAATATCGTGGTCATTATACTGAAGCTTTTGCAGCTTCGACACGCTGTTCATCATGACATGGACTCCTTGGGGTATCGCTGACATTATAATGGTGTACTTCTAGTTCTTATTTATTTGTACCATCATTTCCCCTTTCTTTCTTAGTGGTACATATCCTAGGATGTTGTCTATTGATGCTCCTTAAGGTTTGTGCCTCGTTGTTGTTGACGAGCCATATTTTGTCGCTGCTGCCCCCTCCCTTGTCGTTCTATGAGTGATTTTCTTCCTATTTTCTGGAGCTATTGGATGAATCATAGACCTTTTATTCCTGAATGATCTCTTTGTTGCAGTCACCATCTCCATCAGCTCTTCTATAATCAGTGCATTTTCTCTTGGTGATTCTTGCATGTTGGTGCTCAAAATCATCTGTTTCATGAATATTTCTCTATTTCTCTTCTCCCTTACTCTTTGCTTTTCTATTCTACTTCTCTTCGCTTTGCTCAATCTGCACAATGGGTTGACCCATTCTCCTCGACCCATTTTTATAACTTTTGATCCTTCCGCGTGAAATATTTGGACCATCATTTCCAAATCCCTCATATATTGACCAAATCCTATGTCGATTTTGCAAATCTAACAACCACTTTTGTCATTAATTGCACGTCTTCTGCACTTGCGTCGTCACTCACCTAGTTTAATTGCTGCATTTATTTCTTGATTTGACCCTTTCATGCTTTGCCCGATATCGCAGAAATTCAAACCTTGTTGTGATTCAACTGTTCTTGTTCCTCTGCCTTCTGTTGACAGGTTTCCCTTTTAAATTTTTCATTCATTTTTTTTCCATCGTAGCTATCAACATTGGTGTCAGACCTGGCTATCTCGATAGGTATTTAACCGAATTCCATTCACTAAATTTGGTAACACTACTCTTTTTAAATGCTGCAATTGTACCGCACCACCATTGCTGATGAACTGTATGACATAGGGACCTAACCAGTGAATTTGCAACTTACTTGGGTGCTTTGTGAACTTGTTGTCGTAAAGGAGAACTGTGTCTTCGAGCTGGAAGTGCTTCACTTTTACATGGAGATCATGTTAATCCTTTTTTCAACCCTTTTCCACTTGCTAGTGGATGTTGGAAAGGGTTTTGGGATCAATCAGTTGCGCAACATCGAGGATGCTGCGGAAGCTCAGAAGACACCGCACAAGACAAAGAAGGCGTACAAGGCATAAGACATACTATTTTTGAATATTTTGTGTCACGTTTTGTACTTTTTGACCATATTTTGCAGATATTGGTCATTAGTTGGTAGAGTTAGTTAAGAAGTAGTTATAAAATTGTCCAAGTGGACCATGATTGTAAAGGTGCAAGCCTATAAATAGAAGAAGAATTGCAAATGTAAAGATATGGTAGAATGAGGATTGAGAACTGAAGGCTCAATTGAATTGTTGTCTGTTTTGAATCTGTGGTTGATTGCCCAGAGCTAATATGATAATAAGGAGGCTGACCCTAACTGTTGTTATTTTTTTATCTCTTTCTGTTTTCCTATTATGTGAACCCAATGATGAATGTGAAGTGAATATGCGACATAGATATATGATGCGATGTTTATTGATTATGAATAATGTTATCTTTCTAGATCTGTTTTTGCAATTGTAGGCCTGTTATGGTTATGAATGAGTGATGCGATCTGTGAAGAGTAATGATGAATGGTTTTGTTAATGATTAAGTAACTAGTCAGATTTGGTAGATAAGTAGATGAATCATTGATGCCCATAGTCCTCTTCTATTCTGTGGAAACTTGGTTTCGTTATCCTTCCCTCGAACATCTCGGGTGAGACTTCATTCGCTTCGTGGGTGTTGCAATATGGGGTAAAACCTGTCTGGGATGGTGCTCAAGGAGATCATGATGAGTTGAGAATCAACAGAGTGGGAACCCTTGTTGACTGGGTTTTATTGGTTGAGATTGCACCAAAAAATGGTTTCAATTCTGGGTCCTTGTTGTGACTAAGAGGAGGATATGTGGCATCCAACCCGACCTAAAATTCAATATTGGTTTGATAAGAAGCTACGAGAATTTTCTAAAGTAGAAAATCAGAACCCTGGATTGACAATGGACAAATGGCTAGCGAGATAAATACATGACAGTCCTCATGGATATTTTTTCTCTAAGCTTCCCATCATATTGTAGGAGTGGTTGGCGTATTTCATGTATAAGAAGACAAATTTCCAAGGAGGAGAGCCAACATCCTGGACCCCTGAATTGATCCAGGAGTTGCAGGAAACTGACAAAAAAACATCGCGAGTTGTAGAGCTCTGGCTTGATAGTATCCTAGAAGGATATATTACTGAATTTGTGGTCGACACTACCAAGTCCTACAACGAAGAAGAAAGGGTTTTTTTTAAGGGACCGAGAGGTTGGTTCTTGTTGTCTCTATAATTGTCAATTAATATGCTTGTCTATGAAAAAGGTATATTGAAGATGCACCTCGAGTAGTAGAAATCCGGTGTGCGAAGAAAGTGAATACAATGACGAAAGGGGGGAAATGAATGGGAAGATAAGGGGTAGATGGGTGCAAGTTTCGACGAGACTGTGAGGGAAGCCAAGGAAGAAAGTGGTCTTACAAGGGGAGGAGCAAGGTTTCGACAAGAGAAGAGGCAGAGGGAAAGGGGAAGGTATTGCTGTGATTGAAACAAAATACCGCGAAGGAAGACCATCTGGGATGAAGCAAACCTATAGTGACGAAGAGGACGACCAGAACCAGACTACGCCCAGAATAGTAGTAAGATCGAACCCCAGCAGCAATGTACCCATGCCTCTGTGCACTACTCCACATTCAAGAAGAAACACAAGTTCCATGTCAAATTGCTCGATGTACCAACAACATTCTAGTAGTAGATCAACATCTGTAGGAAGAAGGCCCAGAATGGCGAGCGACGATACATAGTTACCTTTGTTCCATGGAAACGAGACTGATGATCTTGATTAGTATTGGTTCCTATGTGAGGTAGTGTGGAATGTCAGATAGGCCATGGATGACAATGTTAAGATAGTCTAGTTGGCGACTACCCTTTGGGGTCATGTGCTGGATTAGTATATGAAATTTATAAAAGTTCCTATGGGGACCCCTACAAAAACATTGGATGACTTCAGGAGAGGACTGATTGAAGAATTCCGGAAACCAAAGTCTAAAGCATAGTATATTACTGAGTTAAAAGAGATTAAGCCATTTCCTAATGAGATAGTTTGGGACTTTGATCAAATATTTAAGACACTGATCGCGAGAGTCAATTTTGATATGAACGACGTTCAACAAAAAGAATGGTTTATCGCAGCATTGGTACCTCATATTCGGCAATCACTTATGCAACAAAATATCACGACATAGAGCGAGGTTTTGGAGATCGCAATGAAGTTATAAGCTTCACCTATTGGGGAGAATACAGTTGGTATGAAACAGATTCAGGTGCATCCAACAAACTTGATGCTTAAGTTACAAGACATTAAGAAAGGGAAAGAGAACTGCGAAGATATTTGGTGCACTCTTTGTTGTGCAAATGGACACACAAAAGATACTTTCCTTGACTTCCAAAATTATCTTCTATATAGCGTGCCCAACCCACTGAGTTGTGGTAGCATACCATGGTTCCGCATATGCCAAGTCTATGGGCACCGACATGAAGAATGTGGATATATGCAGAAGATGGTGACGAAGCCAGCAAACCTATATTGTTCATTTTATCGATCTGTGGGGCATAAAGATAAATACTGTCATGCATATGACCCGCTTCAGGAAAGGACATATGACTCATACTTTGTAAAGGGTGAATATTAGCATGCAGTACAGCCATAGCCTCAGGTGGTAAACTATTGACCTCAACTGAAGTATACAACCCAGCTGCAGATGTAATTTATACCATCACAACCAGAACTGACTACACAGTTTGTGCCACAACCACAATTTGCACCGCAGTGTAGTATAATCAGATGCCGATGGCTCCATCGTAGGCACAGTATGTTCAGGAAGCGCACTATGTTCACCAACAGCCAAATCCACTGCCACAGCAACTGAATCAACCACAGTACCAACAACAAGGAGGATTCCACAGAGGATTCTGAGGAAGAGGAGGAGGATGAGGTCGAGGACTTGTCCAGTGTTACAATTGTGGGGTATTTGGACATTACCAAAGGGATTACTCACAATTGCAGTGTTCATGCACATACTGCACTATAATCAATCATACCATTGAGAACTACCCACAGCTAATCGCAAGATGGAAGGTCGGGAACGTTCCTCAGTTACAGAATCAAAATCAGTTGTAGAACCAAAATCAGCTAGAAAACCATAATTAGTTACAGAACTAGACTTAGAATCAAGTTCCACTTTAAAATCAGGCTGTGAATCAGCCCATGAACCCTCTGTTGAACTAGAATCCACCACTGAACCAGAATCTGCCATTGAACCAAAGTCAAGGATCGATAGTTGCGACGATCTCAACAGAGCCCAGAAAAGAGGATGTTGATGTTGCCATTGTCACCCACAGAGGTGTGACAACTGGAGAGGATGGACCCCACCCACAGGTTTGATTGGCTAGGAAGAAGAAGGCACCATTTGATATCGCAACTGAAAAAGATACTTTCTTTGAAGCTTGGGATGCGATCGAAAGAAATCCTGGTAAGTCACCTATTTTTGAAATGCCCTCTGCTTTTGATTCTTCTTTGGAGGTAGGACCATCGCAACAGTATGGTACCTTGAAACACTTCTTTGAGAGTTGCTTGTCACTGGAAAGAGATCCTGATGCTCTGGCCAATATTGAAAATTTGTTACACCACCTAGGTAAGGAGTAGAAGGACTCCGCAATAAACTCCTTACAAAAGAAAAAGACATGCAAAGAGATGCACATGAATATTCAAATTGGGGACTATGAAATAGATTCACTCATTCTGGATCTAGGCTCAGATGTAAATATCCTAACAAAGAAGACATGGAAAAATATGGGGAGGCCAGCGTTGGGTTGGTCCCCTATGCAGTTGCGCTTGGCTAATTAGGCCATAGTACAATCGATGGGACATGTGTCGAACCTGGTTGTAGATGTTGAAGGTATGAATACTTATACCGACTTTGATGCAATTGAAGTTATTGATGGTGGAGATTCCTATCCCGCATTATTGGGGATTGGATGGGCCAATGATAGTATGGCAGTGATTAACTTTAAGAAGTGGATGATGGCATTTGAGAATCAAGACATCAGAGTCATCGCTCCTATCGATCCAAATGAAGGACAAGATATTTTGAACCAGTGAAAGATGAAGTTGTCAGGGGATGGTATCATGCTTACAACATTTCTGAATATTACATTCACCCAACTGCTAATGGAGAAATTGGTTGGCGCAGTGCTAGTTCTGCATCTTCTGATTCTGACGACGCGTTAGAGAACTGAAAAAACCGCATGCACGAGGTATCATTTAGGAAGTGTGGTCTGATCACTCAGTCGTTGTGCCATGTTACAACTGATATTGTTGAATTACCAACCTATGAGGGCCTTCCTGAGCTATCTGCATTTTTGATAGAGTTTGAAGAGAAGGTATTAGAACCGGAGCGATTGTTGGCAAAGGAGGAAGCACTAAAAGCTACTCCAGCACGCTAGTGGGAGACTCATAAAAAGACAATTACTGTATGGGCTCAGTGTCGACGGTTGATGATAGTGTGCTTTGGTGATCTAGAAATATATCATACTAGGAGATACAATGGGTGGAATGACCCTAGTGGTCACCTAATGGAACGCCAGACTCTGTGGGCATTGCGACCAAAGTATGAATGGGTCCATTCCTTTATTCACACCTTGTATGAAATGCCAAGGTCATGTTATATATCAGCGGAATTGCATAGAGAGATAACCACTTGGGAAGAGATGACGGTTCACTTTGCTCATACATTTATTTTTGTCGATGCTAATCCTGATGTCCATAATGCACTTTAGATCATCCGGGATGTGGTATTAAAAGTGGTGCCGGTTGCATATCCAGTGATGGAATGTTACAATGTGTCTGGCAAACCTAAGGATGACAACGATCTATGGAATATCAATATTCTGGAAACAAAAGGGAGTAGGGATGTCACAACACCATATTTATAGAATAATCCCATGAATCAACCGTTGAAGATTAGAGAAGTTAACATTGGGACGGAGGAGAACCCAAAATTTGCAAGTGTTGGGGACTACTGGGACAAGGAGACTATGGAAAATATCACAGATCTATTGCATGAATTTCAAGATCTGTTTCCAACCAAATTCTTTGAAATGAAAGGGATACTGGGTGATTTGGGAGAGATGAAGATTCCATTAAAGCCTGATGCGAAACCGGTAAGGCAGAGGCCGTATTGCTTGAATACGTGATATATTGAGAGGGTTAAAGCTGAGCTAGATAGGATGTTGGATGCTGGAATCATTGAGCCAGTGGAAGAATTAGAATGGATCGGCCCTATGGTGGTTGAAGACAAGAAAACCGGTGAATTTCAAATCTGTGTCGACCTCAGAAAATTGAATGATGCCTGTATGCATGACCCATTTCCAGCACCATTCACAGATGAAGTAATCGAATGAGTAGGAATTCAGGAGATGTATTCGTTTACAGATGGATTTTTTGGGTATCACCAGATAAGAATCACAAAATAAGATCAACATAAAACAACATTTGTCACTGAATGGGGTTGTTTCCAATACACCGTAATGCCCTTTGGGTTGAAGAATGCACCTGCGATATTTTCTCGGGTTGTTGTCATTGCGTTCAAAGATTTCATTTAGAAGTTCCTACAAGTTTATATGGATGAAGATTGACATAAAACAACATTTGTCATTGAATGGGGTTGTTTCCAATACACCGTAATGCCCTTTGTGTTGAAGAATGCACCTGCGACATTTTCTCAGGTTTTTGTTGCTGCGTTCAAAGATTTCATTCAGAAGTTCCTACAAGTTTATATGGATGATTGGACAATATACGATATAATTAAGGATCATCTAGAGAATTTGCGACTGATGCTGAAAAGATGCCAACAACATCAGATTGCGCTGAAATCCAAGAAGTGTATTTTCTGTGCACCATTTGGGATACTATTGGGTCACATTGTTTGCAAGCAAGGATTTTTGGTTGACCCTATGAAGATAGCACTTATTTTGATCTTGCCGCTGCTGACAAATGTGAATATTCTTAGGGAGACACTAGGACACATTGGGTATTATCACAAATTCATTAGAGGATATGCGGCGATTACTACCCCTATGGAGAAACTATTAAAGAAAGATGATGCATTCTTCTGGAGTCCACAATGTCAAGGAAGTTTTGACAAACTTAAGGACAAGATGGCTTCGATGCCCATAATTGTGTTCCCAAACTGGAACAAGGAGTTCCATGTCCATGTCGATGCATCGTCTGTCGCGCTAGGAGTAGTTCTCGCTCAACCAGGTGAAGGAGATCTTTCTCATCCGATCGCTTTTGCTAGTCAAAATTTGTCATTTGCTGAGAAGAACTATATGACCACTGAGAGAGAAGGTTTGATGATGGAATATGTGCTACAAAAATTCACGCATTACCTTTTATGATGTCATTTTAAGATGTTTACTGACCATTATGCTTTGAAGTACCTTGTTAATAATCCCGTGTTGGGGGGGAAGATATGCCGCTGGCTACTTCTCTTTCAGGAGTTTGAATTTAAGATAATTGTGAAGTCGAGTCGCTTGAATGCTAGCCCTGATCATCTGTCTCGAATTGAGACAGGGGAAGAACCAACAAACATCGACGAGGGATTGCCAGATGCACAACTATTCAGAGTCAACATAGCAGATAATTATTATGACCAAATAATCCAGTTCTTGGCAACATGAGTCACACTAGAAGATTTTTCAACAAGTCAGGAGAAGCAGTTGGTATTCAAGGTCTTGGATTTTCAGTTGATTGTTGGGCAGTTATACAAACTGGTAGGGAAAATTTTAGGGGTGAATTATAGCCCATGGGCGAAATTAAAGGGGTTAAAGGGGTCACCAAAACGTTGTGGGCGATTTTTCAACATAGGAAAGTTTTTTTTTAAATTCTAATATATTAGCCCATTATTTATAAAATCCCTAACTATATTAAATACATTAGCCAATTTTGATAAAAACCAAAAATAAAATTCCCTGTGTAGAAGAAACCCAAAATTGCGCGCTCACCCAGATTTTCGTGTCATGGAGAAGAGGCACTCCTGGTTCGCCCTCATATTCGGTGATGGAGCAAACTTGTTGTTGGTTCGCCTTGATTTTTTGTGTGATTGAGGAAAAAACTAATAGTTCGCCATTGATTTTGGGTGATGGAGGAAAAAACTGCGGGTTCGCCATCAATTTATGGATCTTAGGAGCAATTGTATGGGAATATTGGTTGATTTTTCCTAAAATCCACTTAATGGAGTGATTTTGACCATTTCAGCCCCAAATTTTGGAAAAAAAAACCTATATAATGCGGGTCTGGAATCTGGACTCTGCCACTCTGCTTCAAGCTTTCGATTCTGGACTCTACACAGTGCACACTGTGACTCTGATTCAAGCTTCCGATTCTAAAATCTATGACTCTGCTTCAAGCTTTCGAATCCCGGTCTGGACTCTGCACAGTGCATTATAGAGGTTAATAACAAGTACAACCCTTATAGCTCTTCCTTTTCATATTTTATGTGCAACCCTTCTAGCTCTTCCTTTTCATTGTTCAAATTTTAATGGAACCCTCATCAAATCCACGAACAAGCCAACCATTCTGTCCAAATATATTTCAGTTAACTAAACAATGGTCTCCCTTGTATCTCTATGATATGCACGCCATCGAATTTGTTGGATGGATTGGCTGAGGCATTAGAAGTATCATAGCTCTAGTAGTTAGCAAAAAATAGGTACATCATCATTTTCAATTGTCTAACTCCCAATCCTGCATATGAAGAATTAGATGGTCTCCCAAGAAGGTAGTTCATATATATTTTAACGCATAATAAATTTATATAATAGATTGCACTTAACTTGCAGTCTTGCTTGGATGGATTGGTTGAGGCCTCAGGAGTATCATAGCTTAATTAGTTAGCAAAACGTAGGTACATCATCGTTTTTAATTGTCTAACTCCCAATCTTGCATATGACGAATTAGATGGTCTGCCAAGAAGGTAGTTCATATATATTTCAATGCATAATACATTTATATAATAGATTGGGCTTAACTTGTAGTTTAGCTTGGATTTGGGATTTGACTTGTAGCTTAGCTTGGGGTTCATGATGGCTTGTAGTTTTTTATAACAAAGCAAAGGTCAAGGCTTAGTTGTAAGCATGGGAATGTGAAAACAAATGTATAAAGGCATTTTGTGATAGGGAGGCGATATTTGCATTCAAATGTGGATATGGACAATGGGTATCTGAAGAGTCGCATTGCAAATAGTTTGTGCAAAAGAGGTACTTAACTATGAGACGTTAAGGCCCAAGGGCCCTTTTTAGTTACTCCACAATCTATTTTTATGTATATATTCCATAAAGGCAAACCAAGGGAAGCCATGGGAGGGTAGGGATTCAAACATTGATCTCACAAGAGGGTAAATGGTTAAGATAAGGGGAAAAATTCGTTGGAAAGGACAACGATCAAAGTATGAGGAAATATAGGCTATGAGAGGTAAAGTTGGGCATCCGACCAATAACATCCATAAAACCATCATATTTGGTTCTAAGCTTCTTGGGACAAGGAGATGAAGGTTCATTCTCTCAAACATTACTATGCCTTGTCTGTGCTAGTTCATAATCTTGAAAATTACTATGCCTTGTCCTTGTTGGCTCAACATTCTATTTTTTAAGCTCATCAGTTTGTTTTATATGCTCCACATTCTATATTTTAGGGGCAACACTATGTTTTTCAGGCTCAACATTTTGTTTATTATGCTCATTATTATATTTCTTATGTTTCTTATTACTCATACTCCTAGTAATTCTTCTATTGGTCATACGAGCAACCTGTCCATGTCTCTCCTTTACAAGTTTAGCTCTAGAAATCTCTCCATATATAATGAAGTCTTTGAATTCTTGGAGGTAGGGGTCATCGCTATTATTTCCACCATCATGCTCAGGAACAACGTTTAGTCCCTGGGATATCTCATCATGTGAAATAACACCATGGAGTATAGAGGGTCCATGAAATCATCATGTATTGCATTGAAGTGCTTCTTGAAATTTGAAGCCCACAATTCACTAAAATACACATGTACAAGGAACATACTAGAGTTCTAGTCCCAACCCATTAGAGGAAATAAATTCATAGAACAAACTTAATAAAAAAAAGGCAGGCATGTAAAAGCCTTGTTTTTCACTCGATAATATTTTATCACTCTCACAGTGTTTGGGATATTGAACTATAGGATATGCACCCAATTGAATACCTGCCATATTTCAGCTGAGTGGTCAGCTATTGGAATCTAACAATCATGGTAGCTAACAATCGATGCATTAATTTNGCTAACAATCGATGCATTAATTTGAAGTATTGCACTAGGTATATCTGATTTTCCTTTTTTGCGAAAGTATTCTCTTCATCCTGCCATTATTTGGCGAGTTCAACCAAGTTAGGGTTTTTTTCTCTAAAGGTTTACATGATCTGTTTACTTAGTATACCTTCAATATTTCACAATTTATACATCCGACCAATAACATCCATCTCACATCATCATTATAGAGTAAGGTTGTAGGCCTAGAGGCGATAAATAAGAACATCACTTTTTTTGATGTTATGAAACATTGAAAGGTCTATAACTTATTTTGGGAAACAGTAATTTCAAAAATAAAATTTTATGCCCAGAGCTCAGCAGATTCTTCCAAAAAACCTTCAGCCTTATAGGCCCATAGTGCATACGGCTATACTGCTTAACAAATTGCCCTAGTAATAATATGCATCTGAAAAACATATAATAATTGCATATTTATGAGAAAACATGGCCACTATGGTTTTCATCCATGTACGGGTCATTTTGAGCATGAGCCTTAACCTGGGAGCTTGGACCTTCAAATATTCCCATAGTAGTATGTTGGACTATCTCTTCTTCGATTCCTTTTATGACCTTGCAATTCCCAACATAAGACTGGTTGCCTTGGGTGAAATTCGAGATCATATTGAAATGCATTTATATTTCATTGAAAAACTACTTTATCTTTCCCCCCTGTGCCCTAACTTTGGTTTCAAGCCCATCACACTTCTTGTTTTGCTGCTCCATATGGTTGTTCATATGGTCAATGGATTGTTTCATTCCTTCCATCTAGGAATTCCTCTTCAACATCTTCTTAATGTTCATAATTTCACTAAGGGCTTCTTCCCTATCCATTCTCAGTTCAGAGAATGAACCGTCTCTTTCTTAGTTTGCTTGAATGAGCATGCTTAGCATTTCCAAGGCTTAAAAAATACAGAGCAGTTTACAGAAAGGAGGTAGGGTGAGCAGTGTAGACTGCTCTCCTACAATTTCAACTAAACCAATGATCTAAAACTTCCAATAGGAATTTTCCACGGGTTTGAAAGTAGAGAGCCAACCACTATAAACTTACCAATTTGGCCCACCTGATTGGAAATTTGGGGCCGGGTCTTTAACTCTCGGTCTCTCACAACAGCTGCATCAACACCCCATTCTACAACATTGAACACAATCCCACTTGCATTACCAAAACTAGAGAAGAGATCCATAATGCACAGGTTGAATTCAAAGGAGGATAAGGTGAGGCAGAGTTAATTAATTTTTAGGGTTGTTGTGGCTGCTATTTCTCTCGTGCACAGGTTTGGAAATTTTTTTAAGACTGTTCTTTAACTGCTGCTATGTGAAAACTCACAAAAAATTTTCAGAATCTGGTCAACACTGAATATCTTCGCTCTTTTGTGGTTGTTAATTTATTTTATAGGGCTGCAACGTGCCCAGAATTTCTTTGAATTGGCTCAGCCTAGGTTTTTAGGGTCTAAAATTATCCAAGATTTGTCTTTTAGGCTAAATTCATGCCCCAAAAATGCTGTAGGTGGATGTGGCTTATCATTTTGGGGCTGTGATGTGACGTTTGACTGCATTTTGCACTCAAAATTGTCTAAAGTTCCCTGATCTGATAGCGATGCTGAGTTGCTGCTGTTTCACCCATAAAATACCTCTCTATGACTGTTTGGGTTTATGATTGAGGGATGTAATGTGCCCAGAGTCCAAACCTCTGTTTTGTGTTTGTTTGATCATTTGATGACTAAATCATGTACATATTTGGATATTCAATGTTTTTTATCGTTATTAAGGGGCTGAAATATGCCCAAGTTCACCTAAATTGTAGATGAGGCTATCTTATCACTGTTTCTATCCATAAAATTTCCCAGATTTGGGGGTTTATTGCTGTTTATAGTCACAGGTCCTACCCAGAATTGGATTAATTCTTCTTACCAGTTCACAACAAAGCTTTTGTGAGACACATGCATATGTCCATATAAGCAATGAATAAAGTGGTTTTCTTGAAGGCTATGGCAAGACTAAACAACAGAGTGGGTGAACTGAGAACACGTTAATATATGAAAGTTTTATAGAACAACTTGACATAAGAATATATCAAACTTTGGCCAAACATCTAGGTGTTATGGTTTTATCCTTTAGGGATTTTGGAATTTGGATTTTGGAAATTTTTTCATCAAAATATCTATTTGGGGGGGATTAGTAAATCACAAAAGTACTAGAAGTTTCAAGCTCTTGATTTCCAAGGGATTTTTTTTTATGTGCTTTCGATCCTTCTTCTACCCAACTAACTATGATAATGAAATATTAAAAAAACTAACTAAATGCCTACAAACATATCCAAAATTCTACCAAGAGAACTAGGCTAACAAAATAGTAAATCCGAGGAGCTCTTTTGTCTCTCTTTTGTCTTTGTATGTTGATACCTTCTTGAAAATTGGAAGAAAGATTGAGTAGATGATAACAAACTTATAGTTATTACAAGATGCTAAAAGTGGAAAAGATTTCCTTCTAAAACTTGTGAGAACAAGAAAATGCATAAACCAACAATGAAAAAGAGAAAAGCAAAGGAGTGGCTTTATGTGTATGTTTACAAATTATTGAGCAAATTTATGGTTATAGATTATTTTCTTTGAAGTTTTTGTTGGAAGGTTGATTTATGTATACAGTCCCATTCTACAAGAGACCAAGTTCCTATTAGTTTGGGAATATAGGAAACAATGTCTTGAAAAGAGCAACAATTTGTTGCAAAAGTAACTTGGGTAGAAGGAAAAACAAACTAAAATTCATTAAATTAACAAATAATTACCTTTTAAGGTTCATTGAAAGTATGGAAAAACAATGTATTGAAAAGAGAAACAATTTGTTGCAAAAGTAACTTGGGTAGAAGGAAAAACAAACTAAAATTCATTAAATTAACAAATAATTACCTTTTAAGGTTCATTGAAAGTATGGAAAAAGGAGTGATAATGTGGAAAAAAGAAGATGTTAAAATAACTTGAGAGGACAACTGGAACTGAAAATAACATCAAATATAAATTCCAACACCAAGCCTGAGATTTTGCCTTCCCTTATGCAAACAAAATATGTGTAGCCAATGTTCTAATATCAAAAGTTTCAAAATTGACAAAACTTTATTAATGTTGCAACTGTGTCAAGTTCCAGTCCCAATAGCTATGTTCACATTGGATCCCTTTCTTTTATTATATGCCCTAGGCTTCTTTTTCAATGTCTTGTTATGCATGGCTAAACATTGAATTCGTCTGTACCATGTCTTGTTAAGTTTCCTTGATTTTTTGTTCTTTTCCATTAATTTATCAAGTTCCTCTTGTAACTCAAAGCTCCTTTTCTCCATAACCTTGTTTTCCTTCTTCAAATGCCTATCCAAGATATGAAATTCTTCAATTTCTACCTTTAACTTTTCATTTTTCTTATTTTTATTCCTTAATTTTGATAATCCTAAATTTCTTGAGACATTGGAGTATATCATTTACTTCAAAGGTTCAACAAACCATGTGGTATGTTCAAAATTATTGAATACTAGTGATGATGGCTCAACATAGTAAAATAGTTTACGATCGGGGATCTAAAAACCATCATATTTGGTTCTAAGCTTCTTGGGAGAAGGAGATGAAGGTTCATTATCTCAAACATTACTATGCCCTTTCCGTGCTAGTTCGTTATCTTGAAAATTATTATGCCCTATCCTTGTTGGCTCAACATTCTATTTTTTAAGCTCATCAGTTTGTTTTATAGGCTCCACATTCTATATTTTAGGGGAAACACTATGTTTTTCAGGCTCAACATTTTGTTTCTTATGCTCAATATTATGTTTCTTATGTTTCTTATTACTCATAATCCTAGTAATTCTTCTATTGGTCATACGAGCAGCATGTCCATGTCTACCCTTTACAGGTTTAACTCTAGAAATCTCTCCATATATAATGAAGTCTTTGAATTCTTGGAGGTAGGGGTCATCGCTATTATTTCCATCATCATGCTCAAGAACAACGTTCAGTCCCTGGGATATCTCATCATGTGAAATAGCACCATGGGGTATAGAGGGTCCATGAAATCGTCATGTATTGCATTGAAGTGCTTCTTGAAATTTGAAGCCCACAATTCACTACAATACACATGTACAAGGAGCATACTAGGGTTCTAGTCCCAACCCATTAGAGGAATGAGTTGAGTGTTGATTTAATAGGGCCATGGTTGATATCTTTGATCCTCCTTAGAGTCAATGCCATCATTTGAAAGAAAGTCTACTACATTGTTGGCCGAGCATTTCACATGAGAGGGAATGCTAGTTACAGTGGATCCCTTCAAGAGATGACCCATCGAGGCGAGTAAATGTTTCAATCTCTAGTTGGTGGAGAGTTCCTCTGGGATTTTTCCATTATGAAATTGCTAAAACATGTCTATTAGTATTTTGGCGTCTCCCTCTACTATCGAGCAAGGAAAAATGTTTCTTATGGGAAAATCTTAATATGGTTAGAAGGTCCATAATTTTGATGTGTTATTGGATTTGACACCCAAGATTCCAATATAAGTGCCTAGGATATTCCCTTCAGAGTTTGGGAAAATGCCTCCAAAACCAACTTGCCCTAGGTTCCCTTTTAAAGCTCCATCGAAATTGAGCTTTATGAACCTAGCGTGTAGAGGTGACCAGGTTGAGGCACTAATGAAGACACGAGGAGGGTGTTTAGGCATGATTGAGAGAGGAGGATGAGTGATCTAGAGCTTGATAATATATGATTCTTCTGCTTCACTTTATAAATATTCCTCGGTCCAAGGAAGAATGACCACCATTTCCACTGTATTCTATTTGATAAGATCCCATATCTGCTGTCGGGGAATTTTGGCCTTTAAAATTATTTTGTTTCTTTCTTTCCAAACTTCCCACATGATGAAGCCTAGAAGGAGCTACCGAATTTTGTTTAGGGTAGGATTCTTGAAGAGTTTGGGTCTCCAAGACATGAGAGTTCCTATGAAATGTTTCTGCTGATGATTGCTTTGTTTCATCATAGCTTCCATCTAGTTCCAAACTTGTGAGGTAAAGGAACAATCACCTAGAAGATGATTGATAGTTTCACCATTTTCCTTACAGAGTTGGCACAAAGAAGGTCCAATGAAGCCTCTTTTTAGTAGATTGTCCTCTGTAAGAATGCATCCTCTCCCAACAAGTGATATGAAGGAGATGATACTGGGATAGTAACGAAAATGTCAAATTTTGTCCTAGAGGGTGTCCCTGTTAAGAAGGATCGCCCCTGATTTTAGTTGATAGGATTTCCTGACTAGGAAATTTCCTGAAGTGGAATATCCCCAACACAATATATCAGGTCCATGTTTGATTTTGATTATGTGCCGCCTAATCTCATCAATACAAGGTTGATTTTTTTTTTTTTTTATGTTATGGAAGGATGAGTTATTCCTTGGTAAGATTCAAGGTCCATCAGTTTCCTGCTGCATTCATATGTTTCCAATAATGTTGTACCAATTGGTTATGAGGATTATTGATACTAGACATAAATTACTACAAATCCTCCTTTTCTTGCAGCCTAGGGAGATGATGCTAGGAGTCTGTCCATATATGGGTAAAGGCCCCATCACATACTTCCTAAAAATAGTGGTCCCTGATAATATTTCAGTGTTGTCAAGTTGTGTTTCAAATTAGAGAACTCTTCTTATGCTCATTGATTCGTATTAAGTATCCTTCTTTGATTCCCATGGTGTATTAGACTCTCCATAATTTATCCCAGCTATCATTAGGCCTACTAATCCATTGCCACAATGTATTGGTACTTAAAACATGATTCATTATTTCCATATTTCTTAGTCCAAGGCCTTCGATGTTCTTCGGAGTACAAAGATCTGACCACTTAATCAATTCCCAATTTTGCTTTCTCTAGTGCCTGACTAGAGAAAATTTCATTGGATGGCTCTGATCTTCTTTAGGACCATCTTCAGAGCAGCCAAAGCAAAGAAGAGATACAAAGGTATGGCCCATAGGACTGACTTGAGCTGTACAATACAACTTGGGAGATTCAGAACATGGAAAGTCCAAGAGGAAAGGAATTTTTCCATTGAATAAAGAAGGTCTTCCCAAGATAAATTTTAGAGGTTGTTATCAATCAAGGGAATTCCAAGGTATTTGGAAGGAAGGGTGCTCCTGGTAAATCCCAAAAGTATAGAAATGTGTCTTTGAACTACCAAGGGTGTGTTGGAGAAGAAAATACAGGATTTGGTTCTATCAATTGAAGTACCTGAAGCTTCACAAAAATAGCAAGAATGGATTCAATGAAAATGTATTAATGTATCGAAGGTATTCCCATTAGGAGCGTGTCATCAAAAAACTAGATGTGGGACAAGGGAGGCTTTAATCTATGCAACAGTAGGCCTACAAGGGAGTTATCCCTAAGGGTTGTCTTGATTCTTTTGCTAAGACCTCCCACCATTAGAATGAAGAGGAAGGGTGAAAGGAGGTCCCCTTGCCTGATTCCTCTAGAGGGGTGAAGGTTACAGTAGGTGTTCCATTGATAAAAATGGAGAAGAATGTGGAAGACATTATTTTGAGAACCCATTTTATCCAACCATTATAAAAACCAAAGGATTTCAGAACTTTATACATGCAGTGCCAACTAACTTTATCAAAATATTTTAAAAGATCCAACTTAATGAGCATACCTAGAGTGTGCATAGTCCTAAGAGAGTGAGCAACTTCATGAGCCAGAGTAAAACTGTCCATTATTGTCTGCCCTCTACACATACTATTTTCTCTAGAGAGATGAGAGTTTGCAGAAGAGGCTTCAAGCGGATGGCGATGAATTCAATGACGAGTTTATAGATGAAATTGCAGAGTCCAATGGGATGGAAGTTGTTGGGATTATAGAAATTATCTTCCTTTGGGATGAGTGAAATAAAGGTAGCAATTAGAGGCGACAGGACATCTTAAGAAGTTCTTGAGTCCTTCACAAGTTTCTAGAACTCTTCATAGACAAGAAAAAAATAGTGATGGAAAAAATCAGATGTGAATCCATCTAGAGGGTTCACTCCTCGGTAATATTTTATCACTCTCATAGTGTTTGGGATATTGAACTATAGGATATGCACCCAATTGAATACCTTCCATATTTCAGCTGAGTGGTGAGCTAATGGCATCTAACAATCATGGTAGCTAACAACCGATACATAAATTTGAAGTATTGCACTAGATATATCTGATTTTCCTTTTATGTGAAAGTATTCTCTTCATCCTGCCATTATTTGGTGACTTCAACCAAGTTAGGGATAAGGTGAGGTGGAGTTAATTAATTTTTAGGGTTGTTGTGGCTGCTATTTCTCTCGTGCACAGGTTTGGAATTTTTTTTAAGACTGTTCTTTAATTGCTGCTATGTGAAAACTCACAAAAAATGTTCAGAATCTGTTCAACAATGAATATCTTCCCTCTTTTGTGGTTGTTAATTAATTTTATAGGGCTGCAACGTGCCCAGAATTTCTTAGAAATTGCTCAGCCTAGGTTTTTAGGGTCTGAAATTATCCAAGATTTGTCTTTTAGGCTAAATTCATGCCCGAAAAATGTTGTAGGTGGATGTGGCTTATCATTTTGGGGCTGTATAATTGATCTAAATATAATCGAACAAGAGTATGGTTGTATGACTCAATATTTTCAAGTGTAATTGAACAAGTAATAAATTTTAGATTAAACATTAAGGAAAATAAAAATTTAAAAGGAAATGCTACAAAAGATACATGCAACTGGTATTGAACAAGTAATACGGGTTAGATTAAACATTAAGGAAAACACAAGTTTAAAATTCACAATATTGGTTGAAGGCTGACTACTTGGGCCTAAGGGATCATCTAGCACAAGAATGGAATGGTTATGTTCGGGGCCTTAATATCTTGGGTGTTAGATTGATGGACAGAGAAGATATAATTGTTTGGAATGGGAACAAGGTTGGAAGTCAGTTAGCTACCAAGTCTACATATGATACTATTTATTTTATGTCTTCAAAATGTTTAATTGAATGGTGGTCCAATACAATTTGGAAATGGAACCTGCCAACAAAATTGAAATGTTTTCTTTGGTTGATCCTGAAAAATAAATCTTGACTTGGGACAATCTTCATAAGAGAGGAAAAAAATGACCAGGTATATGTTGTTTATGTCATTGTGACTCATTCAGAATCTGTTGAACATGTTTTTGTTCAATTTTGCTTTGGACAAAATGTATGATGGTTAATCCATGTTAAGTTAAAAATTGAGGCTAATTAGGGACATTATACTATTAACAGAATCTTGGAAATCTAGTGTAAAAGACACCCTAAATATGAAGAATTACAAGTTTTCATTAGTTGGGGAAATTGGAGGTGTAGAGATTTAGTTATATTTTACAATCAAGACTCAAACATTTCTATTCTATGCACCAAAACACTAACTGTATTATTTGATTATTTAAAGAAAAAAGAACCAAAGGGACAAGGAATATCTCCATTCCCACTTTTCTTGAAATTTTTCTTATCAGATATTTTGATGGTCTTCACAAAAGGAAAAATGTGGATGGGGATTTGTCCTACATATTAACAGAGATCATTAATCATTCCATGTGTGGTTTAGTTGTGGTCATGGGGAAAATACAAAGGTTAAACTCTTATCCCTATGGGGACATCTCTTATTTCCAACTAGATGTGGTGTCATTTCTCTTCAAGTGGTTGGTGACTCACATTTCATTATTGAATGGGTTACATGTAAAGCTACTCTATAGGTTGTTGTACTTAAGCACTAATGTTCTAAGGTGAAATTGTTTCATTCACCATTTAGTGACATTACTTTTAAGCACATCTATTGATAATTAAATTATGTTGTTGATAGGATTTCTAAAAAAATTGCGAGGTTGTATGGATACATTATGAGAAATATTTGGATTTTTCTTTGTCCACTCAGGGAAATTAAATACTTTCTAACTATTGTTTTTGTCTCCTATTGAGGAGAATGTTGAGCTTATGAAGTTTGTAATTACGAAGTCTATAGTTTTTTTTACAACTGTTTTTTATTTGACATGTAGTTGGTATATTTATGCTATGTAGAGCGATAAGATGAATATTTTGTAACAAGGGGAGATATATTACTTGAAAGATGATGTATGTATTGGTTTACTTTGATTCTAGTGGAATAACAAGAAGCTGGTATTTCTGTGTGAAAAACATTAAGGACAAAACATATTTAAAAGTGAATGCTACAAAAGACACAAAAGAGAATTAAATAAAATTAAAAATGAAAACACTAGAGAGAGGAATCAGAGGTATAAGGTTAGTGTTGTAGACATCCCATTACCCCCCATATACCCCTTAAATTCTGGTGATTTCACTCACAAATGGATTTTACACTAGTGGGAAGTTTTGCTAGCCAAAGAGAGGACGATGCAATATAAAAATCTAGGAGAGGCATTGTAACTAGAGATTGTTGAGATAAAGCCGAGAAACCCTCTAAATCTTGGTTTTCCCAATCAAGTTTCCAAGGTAAAATCACTATGTCCATTATATGATTGGTTTTGTTTGCAGTTAGAATCCCTCTATATGTTGTGTTATACCTTCATCCAAGTCAAATGGAAGAAATCCTAATTTTGACTTTTGACCGCTGTTTGCACTAAGAATTGTCTAAAGTTCCATGATCTAATGGTGATGCTGAGTTGCTGCTGTTTCACCCATAAAATAACTCTCTATGACTATTTAGGTTTCTTGATTAAGGGTTGTAATGTGCCCAGAGTCCAGACCTCTGTTTTGTGGTTGTTTGATCATTTGATGACTAAATCATGTACATATTTGGAGATTCAGTGTTTTTTATTGCTATTAAGGGGCTGAAATATGCCTAGGTTCACCTAAATTGTTGATGAGGTAGTCTTATCACTATTTCTATCCATAAAATTTCCCATATTTGGGGGTTTACTGCTGTTTATAGTCATAGGTCCTACCCAGAATTGGAGTAATTCTTCTTACTACTGCTTAGGAGGTCATAAAATAGGGATGCAAACAACTTGGAGAAGAGAGACGAGGCTGGAGGTTCCATACTGTGCCCAGTTGACCATAAATTTACCACAAATTAACCTTTGATTTCATTATTGGCTACCATAAATCTCTCCTATTAGGGCTTCAACTGTAGGCTGTTGGATGTTGGTAAATGCACACTCCATTAAACTATGGGATGACAAAATTTTAGGAGTGGAGTGTACATTTAACAACATCCAACAACCTATGTTCCTTTAAAATTAAGGATAGATCCTTAAACATCCAACAGCCTATTTCATTTATAAAATTAAGGATATATCCTTCAACTCCGTTGTTAACGTTTATGGGTTCGTTGGTGAGAAAAGTGATACCATGGGCATGCTTCAGTCCTAAACAGTATGGGGACAAATACAAATGGATATGGGAATATTTGGAAAAGGAATTTTATCAGTTGTGATCTTTCTCTTCCCTATCAGGATCCCTTTGGGGTATGCATTGTCTACAATACCATGGAATGCTCTAGAAGTCATTGGTTTTAGGACTGTCATATGCTTCTGGGAGATACTAAAGTAAGTCTCTTTCGTACTGATGACTATTCTCTTTACTTAGAGGTAGTGGATGAGGGATGCTTGGGAGGAATAATCACCCTTTCCAATTTTCTTTGAGAGTCTCTAATTATCAATATTCCAATTTATTTTGATTTATTCCATTTAAATATTCTATATTCTCTCTGGCATACTTTGTTTTATCTACTGGGATTATGTCCACTTTCCTCATTTTGTCTTTAGCTGATTTGTAGGTTTCCATTTATGCTTTCATCAGCTCACAAAAATCCCATTTAGTCATGAAAAACTATGAAATCCTATCTCACACCTCCTAATTTACTCTTATGAGTAATTCTTGTCCTTGGGAATCTATTTGTAAATATGACACCTAACCCTTAAGGCCACCAATATCACTTTTTAAATCTGATATATGCCATCATATTTCTTACTTATATCCCCCTATGGATTTACTATTTTGTCATTTATCTGATTAAGGTTCTCTTACAAATCCTTTATGTTACTGTCTTTATCCTCTTCTACTCTTATTGGTTCTAGAATGATGTTAGATTCCTCCATATCATCAAAATTTACCACCTATACCTACACTTTAGGCTATTCAAGGTCTCTTGTACTTGGGATGCCCTACTCATGGTATGTGGTAGCTTGCTTTACTTCCAAGGAAACTATTTGTGACTTAAGCTCATTTACTTATTTATCTCTATCTATAGCTAAGCCTTAAAAATAAATCATGATAGCATAGTTCCTTTCATTTTCTTCATGATCTTGCCTTAAATCTGGATTTTGCACTGGCTCCACTATTGGGATATTTAACTTCTTTTTTTTGTTGCTATCTCAAAATACTTTCTTTCAAAATGTATGCAGCAAGTGCACTATCATCTAGATTTGCATGTAAGGACATTATATTCTCTTCAAAAAATTTAATTATCACCTACTTGAGTCTTGGATTTCACTGTTGTTTTATCCGCTTTCCACACGTCTTCAAATTCTAAAGAGCCATTATGAACTTATTTTTTGTTTTGGAAGATTTAATAACCTCATTGCATATTATGTCACTAGCTTATATGAATAAACCGACTTTTTCTATTTTCTAAAAATTACTAAAGTGCATCTGCTATTCATTTTCTCTGTAGTCACTCATGCTTATTAGATTTGGGAATGTAGGTTGCACTACAAACCATCTTAAGACATCATTTTGATTCTCAGCAGCTGCAATTAATATTTTACCTGCTACTCCCGCTTATTGGGCATTTATAAAACATAGGACAATAAACATATTTGATGACATAATGGAAGTTTAACTAGGAGATTATTGCTTCGAACAAAAGGCCACAAATTCAGGGAAATATACTCATTTACGACATATAGTTTTTTTCAAGTTAGAATCCCATAGGTGTAAGTGGTCTTGGTTTAGATTGGATAAATACTTTACTTCTTCTAGTAATGAATTTAGGTCGGCATTGTATGTTTTTGTATTGTATACCTCGGTTTGTCTATCCATTAAATGTTCATCGCCAACAAACAAGGATTTCGAACTGAAGATTTTGGAAGATTGTTCCATGGATAGGGGGATGATATTTAATAGTTTATGAGATTTTTGAATTAGGGCACACATACTATATTCTCAAGCAATTCAATGATTTGGGGAAAATGAGTAGTATGTGAAATTACCCAAAATGGTAGTCAATAGCTTCTTCTACAAGAATGTTCTAGATGATTGAGACTATTTTGAGTTGGGTCTTCTTCTCTACAACCAATGGTGATGGTAAAATAAGGCCAAGTTTGTGATGGTAAAATAAGGGCAAGGTGGCCTACTTCCAATACCCATTGGGAAAATAAAATACATTTAGGAAACAAACAGAATGTGCTGAATATGAACAAGGTTTTCTCTTGGATTTTGATAGTGTCGATATAGTAGTTACTTTTACACTCCCACCATGTACTCATGTACTCTTTTAGTCCCATGTATTAGAATATTTTGGTACTCATTATTTGCATGTTGTATTTTCTTCCAAAGCCTAAATTCAAAATAATCACCCTTTGTCTATCCTTCAATCGAATGGATATTTTCCTCTGCTTACCAAGATGCTTACTGTTGCATTCCAATAGCTTGAATTTATGTCCCTATGAAATACAAACCATTGAGCTGAATAGTATAAGCTAAACTTCTAGTTGGCGTCTTTGTCCTTTTCGACTTCCTCATACTTTAGGGGTGTGATAATACCTTGTTTACTTCCTTCACCTTTTTTGGTGTTGCGGACAACGTATTTGACTGTATGGACAACTCTTGAAAAATTTGGTCAACCTTTGGGTAGTAGTCAAACTCTTTAGGCTCACCTCTAACTCCTTAATCGCTTAAACTTTTAGAGGAAGAATAGAACAACTATTATAATTTTATGAAGACAAGTAAAACAACTTCACTTGTGAAGATTTAGGAATAAATAATTTTTGGAACATAAGTCATTCTAGAACACTTCTTGTTGTTTCTAGATCAATCCCTAAACACAAGTCATTCTAACTTCCTGATTTTTCAACCTAGTGACTATATATATATAATCCTGAAACAAATCAACAAACATTGGTAAAAATGACGGTGACTTGAAAAAATATATATATAAAAAGACAAATCAACAAAACTTGGTAAAAATGACCCAGTGACTTGAAAAATGAATTCCACTTCTATTGTCTACTTTGACCACATTCCACACTAGCATGAACATATTCCTGTAGTATATTAGGGAGGAATAAAATTCCATCTTGGTTATAAAATGAATTCCACTTCTATTGTCTGCTTTGACCACATTCCACACTAGCATGAACATATTCCCCTAGTATATTAGGGAGGAATAAAATTCTAAGTTGCATAAATTATAATAAACATTATAATATTCCTTCATAAATGCTAATGCACGTTTGTTGAATGAATATATTGAAATTTGATTAGTAATGTTTACTTCTTTTTCTTATTCCTTTGATTTATTTAATGAGATAATGGTACAATATTTTTCAAAGCATTCTGGAGTTGTGGTGGAGTTCTATGTGGAATAGATCAATTCATAGCAACCAGATCAATCTCCTTCAAACATTTGACTAAAGAAACAAGGACGTGATTGAGATATTTAAGGGATTACGTTCCATTATCTAAATGTCACTTTCCTAGATTAGGATGTAATTATCAATTTATCACTTCATTAGTGTATGGAAAGACAAAAGACATTTTTTATTTTGCATTAGTTGTTTTTCTCACAATTTTTCAGAAAAATAAAAAATATTTTAAGTTTTGTAGTTTCTCAAATTGTTAAAAAAATGTTTCATTAGTTTTCATTTACAAAGAAAAAGAAAAAAAATGCATTGTTAGTTGCATTCACTTTGAAATTTGTATACATCATTTGCTTTCACTTTGTTGAGTCTATAACACCATCGAGTCTCATTTCGCTACCTTGAGTAATACAACCATTAAAAGAACGTTTAACTTAAAATCTAGTATTAGTAATTTTATTTTTATAGGTTCGCGCATCAACTAGCTTAGGCTAGGTTTTTGGACCAGGAGATTTAAACTATCCAAAAACACTTTGATTTAAAACGTAGTGTCCTATATTTAGGTAAATCCACTTCTACAAGAGATAATCCAGAAATATCCTCTCACACAAGAGTTAAGCACGAGGCCGTGTGAGAGCTCAGTTGAGGAGATACCCCTCCACTTCCTTGTTCGATAGTTTATCAGGATTGGTGTGCGTTTGAGGATATTATCAATACCACTTCTTGGGCCCCATGAGGTTCCTGTATTCATAGGGTTTCGGGCTTAGATACTTTGCCCATGCACATTGATAAGACCAACGGCTGTTCCGCCGGAATCTCGGTGTAGATTTGGTAGCCTTAGTCTCCAGACACTAGGATGTTACACAGGTGGTATTGGAAGGATATTTCTAGTACACCTAGGATAGAATTGGAAGGTAACCTCGGTTGACAATTTGGGAGGGCGGTTGGGTGATTCCATAGCTTGCACCCAAAGAAATCTTCACGAGACGCCAAGTAACCATCCTTCGATCTTCACTGGTTGGACCTGGCCCCTAATCATCCCAAGATTTCCATTGGAAGGTGTATCTTTTATCTGATGTGTCTTTGTTACTTAGGATATTTTTAGTTTGTGCTGTTTGGTTTGTATGTGCTTAGTTGGCCTTTAGGTGTGTGAGTCAAATTTATAGCTATGGAGGATCAACTTCTTTGTAGGTCCAGAAGGTTGCAAAACCTTCCTCCATTTGTTACAATGGAGCCTAATTTTGAAGTTCATCATGGATGGGTTTAGTTTACTAGGTTTAAATTTTCTAGCCTATAGAATTCATGTCATCATGGATATCTTACAAATTGTATTGATTTTATTTCTATTTTTTCATGCAGGGTTCACTTTGGGTTTTTAGATTTATTTGATATTTAAATTGTGAAATATTCAACGATATGTTGAACGCTAACCGTGGAAAGAAAAAATCAAAACAAAGAGATGTATTTTCATACTTTCAGAAGCCTCAATCTAAGAATCCTGATTCTCTTCATGATTCAAACTCTTTTGAGCAACCCATCAATGAAAGAGATGTCAACACTTCTGAGAATGCATCTAACAACCATATAACGAATGATAAAACAGGTTCCTCTAGTGAACCAAGTGAGATAAATGTAATTCAACCAGAAATTGACAATGATAATGTTGAAGGTTTTTCCTTGGGAGGCAACACAAATCATTCACAATCATGAAAAAGGAGAAAGGCAAATGGGATGCAGGGAGAAAATTCCAATTGGAATGGGCCTCAAGATTTCCTTTTATTGAACCAATAAATTTAATAAATGAGAATGAAGCTGCACAAGAAGTTAAATGCATTGTATGTAGTTGGAAATTGTGTAAGACAATAAAATTGAAAATGAAGTTAGATACAATAGAGAAGTATGCAGGGAAGGTTTATGTCAAGCAAATTGAAAATGGTGTGGAGAAGTCTATTACCAAATGGAAATATTCTGAGGAATGTCGACATGTCAAATATCAAGAAGAATATAATAAATACTTAATAAGTAAGAGTAAACTTGAGTCAAGTGGAGGGACTATCACATCTCTATTTGGAAAAACCATGGAAAGAAATTTACTATCCAAGACGACACAATTAAGCACTGTATTTCACATCTTATCTAGAGGCCCCCCTATGACATATTATCCAGAGTATAAGAACTATGTATCTTTTCTTGATGTATCAAATTTTCCATCTTCTCACTGGTCTGTAATGAGTGGCTGGGAATGGGCAAAATATCTAGCTCAAGTAGAAAAGGATGATTTGAAAGAGCAGATTGCAAATGCCATATTTTTTTCACTATCTTTGGATGAAGTTACAACTATTGATAATACTTCATGGGTATGCATGACTATGTATATGGTTAATGGTCATATTAGGCATTCATATCTACTTGGGATTCAAAAAATGAAGAAGATTTCTACAGCTGCAAATATTTATGAACTTGTTATTAAGACTTTGAAGGAAATTGGGGGTATGGATGATTTAATGATTGCAAAAAGGTTGGTATGTGTTGGAAAAGATGGAGCATCAATCATGCAAGGACAAAGGAATGGGATTTGTGTCAAACTACAACTATTAGCTTCACCTTTTATGATCAGTATTCATTGTATGGCTCATAGGATGAATCTTGCATTTAAAATAGTAAGCAAGTTTCCACTGGTTTCAAAAGTTGAAGAACTAGTACGTGAGACTCATGCATACTTTTGTCGTAGTCCTAAGCAATTTATAGAGTTTCAACAATTTGCAAATGGTATTACAGATGGAAAAAAACTATTAAAAGATGTTGATACTAGATGGATTTCACTGAATGGACGAGCTCAAAGACTATTTAGTGAGTAGAAATCATTGGTAGGGGTGATGCATGAACATCGCTTTAGTGTAGACAAAGATCAAGATCTTCTCTTTCGACTAATTGATATAGAGACATTATTAACATTTGTTGGAATTATTCCTTTGCTTCATGAAATGAATTTCCTTGTCAAAATGGATCATAGCCGTACAATGTATATTGCAAAGTACACAAATGCAAGAAAATTAGCATGCCTTGCATTGCATAATTTATATACGATGCCAGGGTCTTTTACAAGTCCAACGTTTAACGGTTGGACTACTCTCATTGATATAGAAAATATTGAAAATTATTTGAAATTTGGTGAAAAAGGGAGACTATGTATGGCAGTGCGTGGGTATATGGTTCCCTTTCATTATGTTAGTAAGATGGTACAAACCACCAAAGAGTGCCGTGTGTCAAGAGATCAGTTCAATGATATTGTGATTTCAGTGAGACACAACTTGATACAAATTGCACAATCATTATCATCATAGATCAAAGAACGATTTCCTTGAGATGAATTATTGGAGGCCATGTCTGTGGTATACCCTCAATATTGGAATAAGGAAAAAGGTTTAGACACTTTGAAAGTCGACTTTTCAGCAAAATTGAGTATTTTAGTGCACCACTTTGGTAGGAATGTAAATGTACAAGGAGAAGACATTCGAGGTATATTAGATTCATCAAAATTATATGAGCAAGAGACTTTCTTTGTTGAAACAATGTTATATCAATATATTGATTTGCCAAAACCTATAGAATATGGTGCAGTAATCAAATTATGGACTATTTTAGGTGAAAGTCATTTTTTACAAGAAAACATGTCAGAGTATTTCAAATTAGTGGATTTATGTCAAACCATGATATTGGGATCAGTGGAGGACGATAGAATGTTTAGTGCATTATCATTCTTGAAGTCAAAGTTGAGGAACAAGCTTGATAAGAATGTGGATACTTGTTTAAGATTATATGTAACAAAGTATGACATTACCAATTTTCCATTCAATAGAGCTCTAGCACTTTGGTGATCAGATTGTGAGAGAAGAGGAGAATGCAATATAACAAATGTTTCCAATGAACTTGATACAGAACTTAATGTTTTGGAGGCTCATAATGATATTTAATATACAGAAGTTTATGTTCAACATGCAGAAGGTGTGGGTCTACATCAGAATTGAGAATTTAATATCCCGCATGACAGGAGAAGGATTACCATATATACAATTCAACTTGCATTTCAGGTAAAATATGTTCTTCAATCTATAATCTGTATAAAATATAATAATATTGGAGCTACATTTCTTTGATGCAATCTATTTGAAGTTTGATGTTTTGATAGTTAACTAACACATTTTTTTTTCTTATATTTGATAGGAAATGAAGTTGGGACTTATCTATATATAGATAGTGTCTTAGTATTAAAGGTCAAATAATTAATTTAACAATACTTCTACTTAGCAATAATGGACTTAGACAAAAGTTAAAACTTTTTAACTTTGATATTTTGGAAGATATTAATGGTTTGCTTTTTTTTGCATTTGGAGCATTTTTTCAAATTTGAAAGTTTATGTTTATTTTGGTTAAATTTATTTTTATTCCCTTGATACTTTACTGCAGTTTTAGCCCTTTGTACTAGCTTGATTAGTTTAATAAATGGCTTGTTCGTTTCTTAAATTTGGATTGCAATTATTTTTCTTAGATTTGTATTCCCTTGATAATTGATTGTGATTTGAGCCCTTTGTATCCCTTTGTAGCATTCAATGTTTTTTTTATAATTTTTATTGTTCTTTTTAAATATTTGATGTTTTGAGGAAAGATGCTTGTATTTTCTTTCACTTTGTTGCATGACTTAAGCATCTTCACCATTTTAATTTTAGAATCTATTATGTTTATTTTATATTTTCTTTGAAAAGACATTTTGGTTTTTAGAAATGGAAATGAGATCTGAGTTGCTAAGTGAAGAGAAAAGTGGTCAATGCACTGGCTTACTAGGTTCCTATGCATTCATCATAGGAGACCTATTGACATTGAGACCAACATTCATCTAATGGAATTTTATTGTTTATTTGATGACTAAAAGATCATTACATGGAGCCTCTAGGATTCTGGCCATAATTATAAATAAAGCTTGAAAGAATATGTTAAGGTACGTGTTTCTAAATTTTTCCCTATTGTGATTCATACATGATGATCATTTGTATTTTATGGAAAGTTTGTAAACTAAAAAAACATGTGCTATTTTTCATTTTAATGTTTTGTGAGGTACTTTATTATCTTTCTCTTATACAACTTATTCACCTTGATTGTAGGTCATGCGAGAAAATGAGGGCATTCTTGATAGAAAGATGTTAATGTCAATGTGGATGCTATGCAACCATCCATTGAATTTTTTTAGATTGAGGGGGATGATTGGGCCCAACATACTTTGTGAACATTGATTGTACATTGAGTATAGTATGATAAATGAGCTTCACACTTTGATAAAATGTTCTATTGTAAATTGCAAATATTTATGAAATTATCTTTCCATTTTATCTCTAAGGAGGTTTGAACTTAGTATTATACAAGTGGTTGTGATGAATAAAGTCAACAATTTAGTTTGAAAATTTGATTTTCTTTACAAGGTGTTTTAGTGCAAGAGTACGTGACAATTCTAAAGTAAATACAACATCATCTAGGTAATTTCATTAAGTCAAATTTTGTCAAGACTTAAGTTTATATCTTTCAATGAAAAATTAGCCAAAATTTACAAGATTTTTAATTTTGTTAAAGATTTGCTAAATATTATACAAGGTTTTCTAATTTTGTGAAAGATTCGTCTTATTTCACTAGATTTTATAATTTTGTGAAAGATTCGCCAATATTTTACAAGATTTTATAATTCCATGAAAGATTCTCCCATATTTTACAAGGTTTTGTAATTCCATGAAAGATTCACCAAAAAATTATATATACATATTATATTATTGATAAAATAGCCTTTGCACTTTCTTATGTATCATGGATATTCACCAATTTATTTTATATATAAATTTAGGGGGGGTTCTTAAAATTTTCCCTGCAAACTGGGCTCAGATGCGATTTTGCGGTGTTGTTTCTTACCACATGAACAAGGACATATTTTGGAAGAAGAACATGCAAGTTGTTGGTGGACACTACAGAGGATGAGCTATTGTGAGAAAGGTGATTCACGTAGGGCTTTGCTGGCCCACTTTACATAATGATGTGACAGATTATGCACGGAGCTGTGATGTTTGTCAACGCACTGGAAAACCATCGCAGCGGGATGAGATGCCGCTAGTATCGCAAGTAACCTTGCATCCTTTTGAGAAATGAGATGTTTATTTTGTGGGTCCAATCAACCCACCTGAGAAGAGAACTGGTGCGCAGTGCATAATCATAGCAACAGATTTCTTGACGAGGTGGGCGGAGGCCACACCCATTGTGGATTGCACCGCTGTGACAACAACAAGATTTATGTTTGACAACATCGTGACATGGTTTGGATATCCAAGGATACTGATGAGTGATTGGGTAGTCACTTCATCAACCACACAGTAAGAGCGCTGACGGAGGAGATGGAAATACAACATAAGAAAAGTACCCCATATCATCTGCAAGCGAATGGAACTATAGAAGCATTCAACAAGATCTTAGAGCATGCACTTACAAAGGTATGTAATGCTAACCGAGATGACTGGGATTTGAATATTCTAGTAGTATTGTGGGCATATCGTACCACTTGAAAGATATTAACGGGACAGACACTGTTCAAATTGGTATATGGGCAAGAGGCAGTCATGCCTATGGAGTACATTGTTCCTAGTCTACGCATTGCAACAGTGATGGGCATGGATGATGAAGCAACGCTTGAGGAGCGCATTGCACAGTTGATACATATTGAAGAGGACGTCTTTATTGCAGGTTTTCATAAGCGCGTTGGGAAGGATCGACAGAAGGCTTGGCATGATCGCCACATAAAGAAAAAATAGTTTCAACAAGGAGATTTGGTGGTGCTATATGACAACAAGTTCATGATGCATCCAGGTAAGTTACAGATGTATTGGCTAGGTCCATATCTTGTTAATTCCATTACTTCTAGGGGGTATTTCAACTGCAGCAATTAGATGGATCGATGTTGCCAAAAATGGTGAATGCTAGCCGACTGAAGCCCTATAGGACATGGCCAGAACTATGCACTAAAAAAAAGGAAAAGAAAATATATATATATATATATATATATATAGATGGGTAGGAAGAAAGAGGAAATGCCAGGATGAAGTGGTTGCACAAGCGTAGGAGTCAGTAGCACAGTTAGGAAGACAACCCGTAATAGCCATAGGGTCATGATGTAATCAAATCAATAATAAATGCAGACAGTTAAAAGCACTTAACCAATGATGCTTGTTGAAGCAACGCACATTTATGTCCAATCCAACCGTTAGCTTGATAGGATCGTCGACAGATTCGGTTCATTCATGGTGGATTTGGTCATGATGGCCACATTTGATTTGGTAATGATGAGGATGGATTGACGTGATGCTATAAGAAGGTGCTCGACACAGGTTGCAAGCACCATTGTGCTAAGTTGAGTTGCAAGAGTTGTTACGCTAAGTTGAAATCTAGAGTGAAGAGGGTGCGTGATGATTAGAAACTTGCGGGGTATTGTTATGGCATGCAGAGCACCCCAGACATGGTAGAGATTTTGAGCAAGGGGGACTCGCCAATCAAACTAGTAACCATTGTTGAAGAAATTTTCAGTATGCTAGTCGGGTTGTCGACTATCCCAAAGAGGAAGTGAAAGGGTCATAAGCCAAAACCTCTGACACCACATAAGAGGCAGGAGAGAACATCAATTAAGTCACAAGGAGAGGTAACTACGTAGATAGGGCCATCAAGTTTCAGGGTTGTAGATTCTATGACACAGACAGGCGTCTCCATTCATGACATTCCAAGTTACATCGCTCTCACCCGACCTGGTGCGAAGCCTCGATGGCTAACCAAAAGCCAGAAGTATCAGCCCAAGATGCCGTCGCTGTCGAGGGGGATGGTGTGCAACAAAGATATTGTGTCACCGTTAGTGTGGATGAAATACAACGATCATGACCTATTGGCATTATTATTGGCTCTTGATCCTAATCACACTAGTGGATTTGATGGAGCCATTGGATTACCGAGGGATGGAGGTTGAAGCAGTGAAGGTATGTAAATGCATGCACTATCAAAATTTGTGGTGGGTCGAGGAACCCACTAGTAAAGAGGATTGCGTGATCCATTTTTGGGTCTACTGAGAAGCGTTGTAGGAAACATTTGTAAAAGTCCCCTGTTTATCAGAAGAAGCTGTCGTAAATTACCAAAGGATTATGTGGTTCACCATTGGGTCACACACTATTCATATCCAGGCATGGATCAACCATGACAAGCAATGGATACCGATGTCCTACAAGCTGACAGATGCAAAATTGGAAGCGACAGTTCAGGATTAGCCCATAGAATGGCGCGAATTGGTCAGTGTGGAGGAAATATTGACGGGACCACCCATAGATGCCCCTGAAGATCTGGTGTGAAAAGAACAGAGTCATCATGAATCTGATGGAGACTCGTGTCGGAGACCCCCACCGATCCGAAAGCAAAGCGCATCCTCGCTGAGATAAGGACAAAGCAGCGCATGGAGCAGAAGGCGAGCAGTAGCACTAGATCAACAATGGAGGCATAGCTACAACAAATTATTAAGGCTGTCACCAATTCATCTGCTACCACAACAAAAGAAATGGGGAAGTCTCCCCAAGAAGGCTTCGCTGAGGTGAGAACCAAGTTAGATTCAGTCCATAATGTTGTTTTAAGAAGAGCACTAGAGAGTGTTGCTGTGTAGGACTATGCGTCAATTAGCACCGAGCCACGAGTCAAGAATGTTCAGATTCCCTTGAATACAATTGACGCTGGATGAGAGGATGTGAATTCCTCACTGCAATAGCTGTAGAGCATTGCAGTGGACATCAACATGGTTACTACCCAAACTTTAGTCCACATGTAGCAGGTCACCAACAAGGAGTTGGCCGATCGACAGAAGGACATCAGCGACTAGTACTTGTGGTTGCAAGGGGAAGATGAAGCTCTACAGAAAGAGGTAGAGGAACTATGCTGTGCAAAGGAAACGTTGATGGCAGACAAAGCGCAAGAAATCAAGGCACTGAAGAAAGCACAAGAGGAGTTAAAGATGAAGGTGGAAGAAGAAATCACATAACTAAAGAAAGAAATCGACCTCATTGTTATTGAAAAGGAGCACCTTTTTGCTAGTTGCGAGGAAGTGGAAGAGGTCATTATGGAAGCTTATCAGCACATCCGTGAAATCACTGCGGATTTGGATGTAGTAGCAAAGGAAAAGTGACTCAGGGAAGTTATCGCACATTTACAACAGGACAACATTATTTTGACCACTATGGTCTACCCAGACACACCACCAGAGAAAATTGTGGAATGAAAGGGTTCCATTGAGGATATTGCGGTATAGTTTGAAGGAATGAAGCAGAGTGTCAAATGATTATTGAGGCGATGACACAATTTTGGGGTAGTGTCGTTCAATATGAACAGTTAGAGAAACTGACAAAGCAGTTACAGGAAGCCGAGGGCCAGTTGGGAACACTAAAAACAACATTGAGGACAATTCCACCAATTGTTCACATTATGTGGTCAGTACAGTTAAAGGAGCTCCAACAATGAGTCAGAAAGGCTCAGGAGTGTCAGCGAAAGCACAATGACCAGCTTGACAAGTTCCAAGAAATTGGAGCCCAATTGTTGGTGAAAGTAGTCACTGCGCTGCAGGTTGTGCAGGAAGGTAAGAAGGAAGTGAATGCAAATATGGTGGAGCATCCATTAAAGTAGGATCTACTTGGAAGTCAAGACCTTGCTAAGAAAATTAAAACGAAGGTAAATGAGATCACTCAACAGTATGAAGACTTCAAGTTGAAAATCAATGAGTACACCATGTTAAACTGATGTGGCTTGAGGGTGAGCCACAATATTGTGTTGGGGGCATGTTGGCAGGGGTTTTGGGATAAGTCAGTTGTGCATCATTGAGGATACTGCACAAGATCAGAAGACACCACGCAAGGTGGAAGATAGACTATTTTTGAATATTTTGTGTCACTTTTTGTACTTTTTGACCATATTTTACAGATATTGGTCATTAGTTGGTAGAGTCAGTTAATAAGTAGTTGGAAAATCGTCCAAGTGGAATATGAATGTAAAGGAGAAAGCCTATAAATATAAGAAGAATCGAAAATGTAAAGATATGGTAGAATGAGGATTGAGAACTTTAGCCTCAATTGAATTATTGTCTATTTTGAATCTGTGGTTGATTGCACAGAGCTAATATGATAAGAAGGAGGTTGACCTGAACTGTTGTTACCTTTTTGCTGTTATCTTTTTACCTCTTTCTGTCTTCCTATTCTACAAACCCAATGATGAATGTGAAGTGAATCTATGACATGGATATATGATGCAATGTTTATCGCTTATGAATAATGTTATCTTTCTAGATCTATTTTTGCAATTGTAAGCCTGTTATGGTTAATATGAATGGTGATGCGATCTGCGAAGAGTAATGATGAATGGTTCTGTTAATGATTAAGTAACTGGTCAAATTTAGTAGATAAGTTGATGAATAATTGATGCCCATAGTCCTCTTCTATTCTGCAGAAGCTCGGTTTCATCAACCCTCCCTCAAACATCTCGGGTGAGACTTCATCTGCTTCGTGGGTGTTGTCGAACGAGGTAAAACCTGATTGGGCCAATGCCGAGGGAGATCACGATGAGTTGAGCATCGATAGAGTGGGAACCCCTATCAAATTGGTTTTGTTGGTTGAGGTTGCAACAATAGTGAAAATATGTGATTAAACGATCTTCTTCAAGGTGCAACAGTTGCGCCAATATCTCCTCAACTTCTCCTTCATCGCTCATACCTATTGTTGCTGCTATGAATAGGATAGGAACAATGTATTCCATTGGAATTACCCCTTCTTTCCCATAAACCAAATTGAACGATGTTTGTCCTATCAGACTCTTACATGTTGTCCTGTAAGCCCATAATATCGTAGGTATTTTTCAATCCCAGTCATCACGGTTTGTATTGCATACCTTCATTAGCACATTCTGCAATACCTTGTTGAAGGCCTCGACTATTCCATTCGCTTAAAGATGATATGACATACTTTTCTTACGCTAGATCTGAAATTCCTCAGTCATCGCTCTAATTGTTTGATTGACAAAGTGAGCTCCCTGGTCACTCATCAGGATCTTGGGACAACCAAATCTAGTAACCACATTGTTGAACAAGAACCTTTCTTTCGTCACTGTTGTGCAATCCTTCACTAATGCTGCCTCTGCCCATCTCGTCAAATAATCTATCGCAGTGATGATGTATCTTGCACATGTTCTTTTCCTTGCTGGATTGATGGGTCCTATGAATTCCACTACCCATTTATCAAATGGTTGTAGCATTACTTGAGGTACTAATGGTATTTCATCTCTCCGTGATGGTTTTATCATTCTTTTCCACACATCGCAACTCTTGGCATAGTCTATGACATTGTTGTGCATTGTCGGCAACCATAAGCCATCTCTCGGTATCTTCCTTATGGTTGCACGTCCTCCATAATTCCCTCTTATGATCTCATCATGTGCCTCAGCTAGTATTCTTTCCTACTCCTATGAAAGAACACATCTTCCTAGAATTCCATCCATCCCATTTGTATAATTGTTCTGCAATTAGCTGGAAGTCAGCAGCTCTAACAACCAGTTGCTTCTTTTGGATTGTAGTGAACTCCTCCGAGGATTTTCCTGTCGCTAAAAATTGGATGATCTGTTCATAATGGTCATTGACCATTCTGACTCTAAGCAGTTGCACATCAGGAAAACCATCCTTGATGTTGCTTGGTTCTTCACCTAAATCTATCCTCGATAGATGATCATAACCTGCATTCAACAACCCTAGTTTTACAATAATCTCGAAATCAAAATCTTGGAATAGTAACAACCATCGATAAATCCCCCCCCCCCCAACACAGGCTTGTTAACCAGGTATTTCAATGCTGAGTGATCCGTAAACATTTGTAAATTACCTCCTAGCAGATAGTGGCAGAATTTGTGTAATGCATACACCATCGCTAATCCTTCCCTCTCTGTCATTGTGTAGTTTCTATCTGCGGTAGATAGCTTCCAACTTGCAAACGCAATCGGGTGGTCGATTGCTCCTTCCCATGGCTGTTCCAATATTACCCAAATGCGACTAATGAATCATTGACATGAACGTGGAACTCCTTCGTCCAATCTGGAAAGGCTAATATTGGTGTTGCGACCATTTTCTGATTTAGAGTGTCGAGACTCCTCTGGCACTCATCGTTCCATTCGAACTTTGCATCCTTCTTCAACAGCTTCTCCATTTGCGTAGTGATCACTGCGTATCCTCTTATGAACTTCTGGTAATATCATGTGTGACCCAATGTTGCCCTCAGTTGTTTTACTATCGTAGGTGTCAGTAAGTTGACTATTATCGCAATCTTGGCATGATCAACCAACATACCCTCCTTACACACAATGTGTCCTAGTAGAATCCCAAATGGAGTGTAGAATACACACTTCTTCATATTTAATGAAATCTGATGTTGTCGGCACCTTTCCAACATTAGTTGAAGATTCACAATATGATATTTTACCAGGCCATAGATAGTCCAATTGTCCATATAGTTTGCCAGGAATTTATGAATAAAGTCCTTAAACGCAGTGACAACTATCCTAGAAAAATATTTTTGGCGCATTCTTGAGACCAAATAGCATCACCATATATTGAAAACATCCCCACTCTATTACAAAAGTTGTTTTGTGTCTATATTATTTTGTGATCCTTATTTGGTGATAGCACTAAAAGAAATATGTAAACGAATAGATTTCCTGACCTCTGACTCATTCTAGTACTTCATTAGTAAATAGTGTTGGAAATGGATCGTAAAGACTCGCGTCATTTAACTTCCATAGATCGACACAAATCCTGATTTCTCCCATATTTTTGTCCTGCACCACCATTGGACTGATTCATTCTGACTCTTTGACTTGTTCAATAATTCAAACATCCATCATCTACTCTAATTCTTCTTTGACACACTCTGTATACATCAGATTCATCCTGTATGGTCGCTTCTTGATCAGTTTTGTGTCAGGTTTAAGTGGAATCCTCATTTATCCCAAGTTGCTAGAGATACCCTTCATCTCAACGAAATTAGTTGGAAATAAGTCCTGAAATCATGTAGTAGATCAATGACTTTACCCATCGTCGAATCATCCCAGTAATCTCCAATACTAGCAAACTTTGGGTCTTCTATTGTCCTGATGTTAACCTTCTTCAGTTTTAGCAGCTGCTTGAATTTGTCACCAGGTACTTCTGGCGCTACAATATCATGACTTCCCTCTGATTGTGGGATATCGATAGCTCTTGGAACATCCCCATCATCTGGATATCCTTATACATTATAGCGTGTCATCATCATCTCTGGTGTCACCTTCCACTTTGGTTCCGTTGGTATATTAGTCGGATTGATCTCCAACACTTTGTCGTGAATGTCCTGTAGTGCACTATGGATGAACAAATTATCATTCACAAATATTAAAGTATGACTAAAGCTGACATTCAGTTCTTGCCATGTTGTAGTTTCGATGCACAACTCTACTGAAACATACAACCTCCGTGGTATGTCATCTAGTATATGAACAAATGCGTGGACCCACTCTTCTTTCGAACTCAGTTCCCATGTGGTCTGGCATGCAACTAGGTGATCACTAGGATCATTCCTTCCATCATATTTCTTTCCTTGATAGATTTCATCTTCACAAAATCTAACCTCCATCAGCCGTTGACATATGTGCCAATATTCTATCGTTGTATTATGTGTTAGGATTATAATCCTCCCTTGTACAATTTGGTCAATTATGTCTAAATTAGGAGTCTTTTCAGTCTATATTTAGTCACTAGCATCATTGGGTCCACATGGCCTAATAAGGACAGATGTACTAGTTACTAAAGTGTGGGGAACACTAGTTGAGGCTAACTTCCATTGAATGCACTTGCATGCATTGGTTTAGGAGCCTCCTAGACCAATCCCTACAATTTAGGAGACACTTGGAGTGATGGAACCAACCTCCTTCAACTGAGTTTAGGTAGCGACTAGTTAAGCCTAGTTAGGATTCAATTACATTCAGTTACATCTAGTTACATTCAGTTAGTGCCATTGATTGATTGATTACATGTGGGAAGGCACCTTTCCTCACCTACCACATTCAGTAATACTAGTTAATTGATTCTAACTCATTGAGGCACTGATTTAGACAACTGGAGCTAGCTAGTTAGGCTCTGATAGTGATTTAGACATGTCTCGTTATCCATGGAGTTAGGTAGAGTCAATCAATTCGAATTCCTCTCTCATGCACTCGAATTTAATATTTATTAATACTAGTGTATTACATTGTAATTAATTATCCAATTACTTTTGATTAATGAAAGAATTACACAACTGCAAGCCATTTTTGCACTGTTTCATTCTTCAATTCTGAGTAAAATTTTTTGATCTATTTTGTGAGTAGTGTGTTGATCCACATATCTATGTGCTCAATTTTATATGGTATCAGAGCCTCGGCAGGACAAGGCACTTCTCTTACTACAAATTCATACTTGGATCAAATTCTTTTTTTAGCAAAATTTCTTCTTCTAGCACTGCACTAGAAGCAGAGAATTTACCACAAATCCTAAGCAAAGGAATTGTTGGTAAAGATTGATTAATTAACTAATATGGGTGTGAATAAAATTCCAAAAGTGCAGGCTGTTGACCTTACTTTGTCTATTTGTTTGTGTGATTTACATGTTTTTCAGTCTCCTTCACTAAATTCACTACAACAAAATTCAATCTCCTTCACTGCATTATCTACAGTAGTACAATGGTTTCTTCTATGGATCCTCTCACTCCTTTCAACTACCATCAGTGGAAGGAGGAAATTGAGATACAACTTCACTCCAAAGGACTCTACAGAGTCACAATAGAGATGGAGGTAAAGCTAGTTCAATACGTTGACAAAGCCAAATACTGGAATAAGATGGATGAAGCCTATGGTTTCTTGTGCCTATCTATTTCTAAAGATATTCTCTTCCACATCACTAGATTGAAGACTCCGAAGGAAATTTGGGATCAAATTGTTTCCTTGTTTGATAAGAAAGATGATATGAGGGTCTATCAGCTAGAGAATGAGCTGATTTCTCTTCACCCAAGCCACTTCAAAACTTTGAATGATTTCTTCACTAAATCAAGCACCTGGTGCATCAGTTGAAGTAGTGCAAGTTTAATAAGGAGGATGATCAACTCATCCTTTCCACCCTCTCAAAACTTGGTGTAGAATACTTAGTCTTTGTATCAACCTTTCATACCGGGAAGCTCACTACACCGAATTGGAATATTCCAACTCTTAATTCCTTCATTGAATCTCTCACCAATGAGAATGACAAGCTGGTCCAAATGGGGATCATCCGATATTCCAAAGGTTAAGCATTAGTTGCTGGAGGACCCAAGGCTACGAATGGTAAGGGGAAGCAAAATAATGATCTTCCTGTGGAGAAAGAGTAGTCAGATCATCCCTCAGGTTCAAGTAGAAGCAAGAAGAATGGAAAAGGAAAGACCCTTTGTTCTTACTGTGGAAGGGGATTTCATTTAGAAAGCTCGTGTATGAGAAGAAAAATTGATGAAATGGTTGTTTTTATAGAGAAATATAAAATCATTGTACCTACTGGCACAAGGAAGGATGACCATAGAGAAGAAACTGAAGAACATGATGAGAGATGCCATGCACTGAAGGCTATTTTTTCAACAGCACATGCTTTGCTCATTGATTCAGGAGCTTCCAATCATATGGTTGCATCCAGAGAATCATTCTCTTATTTAGAGTCTTCTGATGGCCCTAGTATTCACATGGGTAATAAAAATCAAATTCGATCCAAAGGGAAGGGTTCTATCAATCTTGAACATGGAAAGTTCAAATATGTTCTTTATGTGCCCTCCTTAGCTGCAAATATGTTATTTGTATACCAGATGACTCACAGTGGCCCTCCAAAGTGAGTCACAATTTAATCCTGACTTCATGGAGATCACAAATATCTCTATTGGGAACATCGTAGTGAAGGGTGTTGCAAATCATGCTTCCAAGGCATATGAGTTCTCACACTTCCTACCATTTTCAGAACCAGTACACTACCACTTGAAAGGGGAGGTAAAAACATTCTATCTACTCCTTTTGCAGTTTCCACTAGTATTTTAGAATCAAAAGTAGAACTAGTTGTATTAGTTTATGAGATTGAGATTCAGGGTGATTCAGTTCCAGGTCCAGTCCCTACTCCCAAGCAGGAAGCTAGGAAGATGACTGGAAATCCATCTGACACACAGAGGACAAAATATCAGTTTCAGAAATATAACCTTGCGCTATGTCATGCAATCTCACCTCCCTCAGAGAGATGCAACAAAATCCCTGTGATATGCTACATGGAAAGGTCTGATCAGTTACACTGCTCTTAGAAGAGCATAGTGGATCATACACCTCTTCATCCAAAAAGAGGAGAATGTTACATTCCTCCTTCCTTCCATCATCATTTTGGGAGAAGATGGATAAGTCTACATGCTAGGCCCCAAGATACCTATGCATAGAAAATCATGCATGCTGCTTCACTACACCATAGAGATGAAGGTTGTAGCAACATATTTTCAAGTTTTTTTTAAGTTGAATCCTGATTCTACCTACTTAGTTAGAGGGGCGGGGGGGGGGGGTCCCATGGGGTTNCCACAAATTTTCCAAGTTATCATTCAGGGGGGTGTTAGGATTATAATCCTCCCTTGTCCAATTTGGTCAATTATGTCTAAATTAGGAGTCTTTTCAGTATATATTTAGTCACTACCATCATTGGGTCCACATGTCCTAATTGGGACACATGTACCAGTTACTAGAGTGTGGGGAACACTAGTTGAGGATAACTGCCACTGACTGCACTTGCATGCATCATTTTAGGTGCCTCCTAGACCAATCCCTACAATTTAGGAGCCACTGGGAGTGCCGGAACCAACCTCCTTCAGTTGAGTTTAGTTAGTGACTAGTTAAGCCTAGTTAGGATTTAGTTACATTCAGTTATATCCTGTTACATTCAGTTAGTGCCATTCATTGATTTATTGCATGTGGAAATGTGCCTTTCCTCACCTACCACATTTAGTTAGACTGGTTAATTGATTCTAATTGATTGAGGAACTGATTTAGACAACTGGAGCTAACTAGTTAGGCTCTGATAGTGATTTAGACATGTCTAGTTATCCATGAAGTTAGGTAGAGTCAATCAATTCGAATTCCTCTCTCATGCATTCGAATTGAATGGATATTAATACTAGTGTATGACATTGTAATTAATTATCCAATTATTTTTTATTAATGAAAGCATTACACAGCTGTAGGCCATTTTTGCACTGTTTCATTCTTCAATTTTGAGTAAAATTGTTTGATCTATTTTGTGAGTTGTGTGCTGATCCACAGATCTATGTGCTTAATTTAATATTATGCATAGCCCACCATCTTGTCGTAGTGGCATTTAATGCTTCATCTAGTGCTCACAATCATTTTTCGGAAACTTTATCTTCAAAATACAAAATGAAGGTTGCCAAATTCGGTAGTACTTCATATGTTGGTAATTCGATGACTTCTGTCGTTATCCACCTCAGTGATTGGGTGATTTGTGCACATTTCTTGATCGATACTTTATGTATTGGATTCTGCCAGTTTTCTAACACATCGTCAGAGTCTGAAGATGCTAAACTAGTAGTCCACCATCCCAACTCCCCATCCGCAGTGGGATTGATGTAGTCTTCATAAATATTATAGGCATCAACCCATCCTCCTATCGCTTCATATTTGAATGGTTTGACATATATTTGTCCTTTTAGGGGATCCAATGGGGAAATGGCCCTCATATCATGATTCTTGAATTTCATGACCCGCTTCTTGAAATTGATAACCACAAAGTTCTTGTTTTCCCAACTGATTCCACAAAACGTCGAGTATGACCAAGTATCGTCGACTATCTCGATGACGTTGAAGTCCACATATGTCTTCAATCCTTCCACTTCAACTAGTAGACAAGTTATTCTACCAATGGATGACACTATGCCTTGATTTGCTAGTCACAGTTGTACTAGAGACCAAACCAACTGCGGTTTTCCCATCATTTTCCATGTTTTCTTTATTAGGATATTGACATCTGATCCTAGATCCAAGATGACAGAATCAGCGTCATACTCTATTATATGAACATTCATCCCCATCTCTTGTCCCATTTTCTTCTTTTGCTATGAATTCACTGGATGATCTCATTGTCCTCCTTCTTGTCGATACAACAAGTTTGATCTTTCCTCTAATTCATCTGGATCTTTTTCTAACATCAGACAAATTTCTAGGAAACTTTGCATTGTACTAACCTTTCATGATCATCCCAGTAACTTTGTCGAATCGAAGACCGGTAATATTTCATAGACATGTAACTTAGTGAAACTCATATTAATCATGTTGTGTGCATCAAAGAAGGTCTCTTTCTTGGCATTTACATGAAATTGTACCGTCTTTCGAGCTGCGGGTCGAATATTTATCAGTGGTCCATCAACTCCTGTCATCACTCCTCTTCTAGTTATGATTTTAACATTTTTTGGTTGAGTCCTGGGTTCAAATAATATCTTCCCTACATTTGGTCGCGGTTTTTGGTTCTGAGTTGCGTTCTGGTTCTGTCGTGGATGTGGCGCATTCTTCCCTTTCCACTTTGTAATCAACTGTGGGAACTCCTTGATAGTATGGTCCGTGACACTGAAATAAGTACAATAAGGTTGTAGGTTCATACAGTCCCTATGATAATGTCCCAACACTCTGCAATTGTAACAAGTAACTGGTCTGTGACCTCGTCCCATAGCTCCTCCATGACCAAAGGCTCCATTACGACCTCCTTAGAATCCTCCTTGCTGCTAATATGGTTGTTGTTTATATTGTGGTTGGGTAAATTGTTGTTTTGGTTGGTCAAACTATGGTTGTTGCTGATTATGCTACGGTTGCACATACTACGGTTGTTGCTGGTTAAACTGTGGCTGAGCATAGTATAGTTGTGGTGGGTTATACTGTGGTTGTGGCAGCAGTTTTTTTGCTATTTGTTGCTCCTCTCCCTTCATAAAATATGTATCCATGGTTCGTTCTTGGAGCAAGTTATACGCTCTACAGTCCTTTTCTTCATGGCTGAACGATCAACAAAAAATACAAAGCAAGTTTGTCAGTTTCGACACAACCTTTTGAAGGTATACACACTCCTCAGAATGATTTCCATTGGTCTGACAAATCCAACACCATGGTAGTCCTCCTTGACTTAGCATATTTGGGGCTCCATCCTACAAATATTCACGAAAGTCCAGACATTGATCCTTATGATGTCCTTCAAATCGACATCGAGTGCACCATACTTATTCACATAATTCTTTCCCCTTCTTAATATCTTGCAACTGAATAGTGAGGTTTTCCAATTGTGACCGGATCTGGCTCATGCCAATCCTCGTTTCTCCAACTAGTCATGCTTCCAACTTCATCCCAATTTTTAGAGCTTCCTCCTGGGATGCAATATTTTGTTGCATCAGTGACATATGGATGTGCATCACCAAAGATATGTTAAACCATTCCTTATGTTTCATATCGCTCATTTCGAAACTCACCTTAACCATCAGTGTCTTGAATCGTTGATCGAATTCCCATACTAGTTCATTAGGGTACTGTTTTATCTCGTTTAGTTCAGTAATGTATTGCGACTCAGATTTCATCTTTTTAAACTCATCAATCAGTCTCGTCCTGATCTATGCTGACGTTTTCTTGGGATGTATTGTTGTTACTTGTACAAATTTCATGTACTAATATAACGCTAGACCTCGAAAGGTCGTCGCCAGTTGTCCCTTACTAATGTCTTCATCTTGCATTTTCTTTACGATCCATACTGCTTCACATAAAAACAAATATTATTTGGGATATTCAGTACCATCACCCTAGAACAGGGGTAGTTTCACGTCATCAATTTCCATTATGGATCTTCTCCCAGTACTCGCTGATCCACTACTATTACTGTTTTGCTGACACATAGGAAAACCCGGTGATGAGCTTGTGTTTCTTCTTCCTGAGTTCGGTGTGGTGCACGAAGGTGTAGGTATGTTGTAGCTTTGGGTTGTTCATTCCTTGGACTTGGGCATATCTTGGTTGTTTCCTTTGTCATTGTAGGTTCGCTTAGCCCCTTGTTTTTCCTTCTCATAGTTTTATGTTCCAGTCGCACTAGGACCCTCCTTCATCCTCTGCCTCTTCTCTTGTCAGAACCTCACCCCACTTCGCAGATGACCACACTCTTCTGCGGCTTCCCTCATAGTCTCATCACAAATTCCATCCATCTACACTATATCATTCCACCCAATCCCCCACCTTCACAATACCCCCAGCATCTGCACACTAGGGATTACTTGTCAGAATTCATCTTAAGTATTCCTATTTTGCAGAAAAGCATCTTAATCCATAGTTGTAGCGACAATAAAAATATTCCCCTTGGTCCCTTGAAGAATTCTCTTTCTGCGTAGGATTTGACTGTATCGACACGAATTCCGTAATATAACCTTCCAAGATTTTATCTATCCACACATTGACGACTCTTGAAGCTTTTTTATTCACCCTTCACAACTGCTGAATTAGTTATGGGGTCCACTCGTCAGGTTCGCCCCCTTAGAAGTTCCTCTTCTGGAAAGTAAGTTGCATCAACCACTCGTATAGTACTATCATAAATTCAATGAACAATATCTCATGGATATCAGAATAGATATATCTCCCTAACCAATCTTCTGTCGCCAGTCTAGGGTTTTGATTTTCTCTTTCTGCAAATTCTTGGGCCTTCTAATCAAACTAGTCCTGAATCTCTGGTTTTGTAGGGTGCCACAACATGTCCTCTTATTATACTTATTACTATGGTCCCAACAACAAAACCATTTGTTTATGCACACATTGTTGACAGGGGTTCAGTTTGCATACCTGTCGATACTCATCACCACAAACTCCCTAAACTTCTTCCCGGATAGTTCTTACCCTATCCAACAACACCTGCGAAGTAGATGCAGTCTCACCCGATATATCTGAGGGAGGGCTACAAGAACCATGTTTCCATAGATGCAAGAGGACATCTGCACTATATCTTACTCTATCACAACAACACTCAGATACCTAGGGTTTAAGCATATTGGTCATCTGATCTACTTAACATTAATCAGATCTACCTATTATCAACATTAATAGTTATTCTTATCATATTTTAAATCGACATGGACATTGCAACAACATAGTTTAGATCAACTCAAAATTATATGAACAAAGACATCGACATGTAGTTACCTAATGAACCCAACAATGATTCACATCATTCAGATTCAAGCATATAAATTTATAGATCGCATCCTCATATAATTCGCAATATTCATAGAAATACAAGCACAAAATAGAATTGCATCATCAACATCATATTATTCCGAAAACAAATCGCAAAAGAAAGCATTCCTTGGTCAATTATCCTCAGACTAGAAATACATTCATTGACAGGTCAATTCACTTACAACTAAATCGATCGAATGATCTACAAAACATATTCTCCGTGTTCATATCAGTTATCTAATATGTGATAATTCTCTTTACAATTCTAATTCTATTTATAGGATTGCTAAGCCATTACAAATTTTCCACATAACCGACTTCCTAACTAACTTGACCAAAATGACCAAACTTGTTGATATCCTCTTTCGTCATATTTTGACTTTTCCTTCACTTATTGGTACCGCGATTTCCTTTGCTTTTGTCGATGCCCACACTTCACGCCTTCGAACCCCTTTCCAACAATCTCAAATACTATTAGATACTCAAGAAGAGTTATAATTTGGACTGTTAAAGAAAAAATAAACCTCTTCAAGTGGTTAGATAGCCATACAGTTGGCTATGTGGAGTACTGTGATATGAAACCACTATGAAAGGGATCAGGCCTTGAAGAGCATCACAGATAATGGAAAGATCACTAATAACTTCTTCAAATGGGAGAATATTCTTGAAGTCAACAAATGTTGAAGATTGAAAGAAAAGATAAGATTTCCCTTCTGCATGATAATTGCACATTTAATGTGTTTTTTATGATGGATATGAAATCCATAGTTTCTAGTTTAGAGAAACTGCATTCTAGATCAGATCTAGATGATGCTACTTTGAATAAGTAGTTGGTTGGTCTCTTAATATACTTAGCAGGCATGCTGTATTTTATATTTGTTACTAAGCGTATGTTTGAGTACCTTTTGAGGTACATTAGAATAGGTTCTTTATTGTATTTGATACATGGTAGAACTAGTGTGCTATCCAGATATTATTTTATTCCGAGATAAGGCAAGGTAAATTGCGGATATTACTATAGAAGCAATATGTATTGTACTACAAAATAAAATGTATTTTGTGGATAGTACTACCTGTTGCGGAATATTGTAGCTTGGGATGCTACCTACTAGGGTGAAAGACTTGAAGCCTACAATTATTAGGTGTTAATAGTTAAGGTTTCTGAAAAAAATTGTGTGTTATGATAGAACACACTGAGATGAAGTTTTACTTCATTGAAGTCTTGGTCATGTAAAAGTAAAATATTCAGTACATAGCTGCCGATAAGTAGATTGAAAATTTGTGAACAAGCCGCTATCAGTAACGAAGTTGAGATACATCCGAGATAAGCTTGGTATGGCACGAAATTCCTGGTAAAGTAGAGAATGTCTCCCTCGCTGAGAGGGAGTGTTTTTTGTACAACATCAAGAGTCATTCTCTAATACTTTTGTTGTATCAAGTTAGGGACTTGTGTGGTATCAAGTTAGGAAATTGTGTTGTATCAATTCCTATCTATGTATTCATATATTGAGGTGTGATGCCTATACTATGATGTTGTGTTGTATAAATATTGGAATCTTGTAATATATCAAGATTGGAGTCTTGTGTTGTATCAAGACCAGTCTTGTGTTGTGTCAATACTATGGACTTGTGTTGTATCAAGTCTAGACTTGTGTTGTATCAAGTCAATGATTCTCATAGATGGGCACCCTTTGATAATGGATATCCAATTATGGATATGGACTTGTGTTGTATCAATTCATGTGGTTATGCTATGTGATGTATTGATAGTCATGGCCATTGAGTGCTATAAGTCTCCTTTAGGGCTTAGCTACCCCTAGAGTGAATCACTTTAGCATATGATTATATGGCCTGGGGTAATATATATCATAATCAATATGTATGGAATAATCTTTTTGAGAATGATATGGTACGATGGATAAATAATACATATGGACCATGCATTAATTGATTAATGATAATTAGATAAAGAATCAAGAAAGAGAATTTGAATTTCCCATGCAAATATCTAAGTAAACTCAAGTTATAAAGCTTCAGTAAAATATGAATGCCTCAATTAATGCCTTAGTCAAAGAATCGATTGCACTATTAATGGATGCAATCAATTAAGTAAAGAGGAGATTAATGTTCATCAATCAACATGCATTAATTAACTAAAGAGATCTATGTAAAAGTTAATAATATAAATTGTGCATGGATGGAACTAAGAGTGAAGCACTGATGACACTTAAGTTAGCCTATTAACTAAGTGATTAGTAGTCAATTAAAGATTGAGTTCAGTTCAAGTCGGTTAACATTCAATTCAAGTAAATTAACATTCAGTTCAAGTAAATTTAATATTTAGTTCAAGTCAGTTAACATTTAGTTGAAGTAAGTTAATATTCGATTCAAGTTATTTAACATTCAATTCAAGCCATTTCACTTTCAGTTGAAGACAATGAACATTCAACTAAATCTAATGGAGGAAAGGAAGGGCGTTAATGTTTGTATGGAGGGATTTCTAGTTAGCTCATCCTTGTGAATGCACTATGTGGTGCTCTTATTTTGTTTACTGAGCCTCCTAAGAACTACCTTATGCATGCTAGAGTTTTTGGCTTGTTCTTAATATGCTAGGCATATGGCAAGTTCAACACATTTGCACACAATTGATTTTCTAGGGTTGTATTGGATCTCTCTTCTCTATTGTTGAGGTGATATCTCTTATCGGGAAATTTGATTATGTGTTGTAAAACATTCTCTGCAAATATATCTATCATACTCAAAGAATTCCTGGTTTTTTCATCCTCTGTGTTTAGAGGGTTTTCCCAACATATATCTTGTCTATCATAGTTGATTGATTTATATGGCTGATTTATTGAGCTGATTTATATCTGTGATTTATGAAGATTATTTATGTGGCTGATATATTTATGAGATTCACATGTGGATGATATATTCATATGTGGCTAATTTATGAGATACATATGTGCTGAAATTGATTGATACAAGTTTTAAAGTTAAAGCTTCTCCGATTTTGCTCAAAAGATCTACAGTTTTCAACAACATAGAACCTGATAAAAAGTTAATATGAGACACAATCCCAAAATAATGATTAGTTACATGCATTACCTCAAGGATATACAACACATGCATAAATACAAATCATACCTCTCGTGTACATTCCCATCTAACAAAGTTGCATAGTTTGGTATTTTTGATAATCTAGTATATCATTGTGCGATGGAGCTAAAGCAATTTCACCCCATATTTTACATCAATAAAAGAGTAATGGGTAATGTCACAAGATGAAAACAAAAAACATAGGTAATCTTGCACTCCCAACTGATCTATATTAGTTTAAAATTGTGCCTACTTAATGAAATCATAGGTCAATACATTAATGCATCGATTCTTAGGATCATATTGCAGTTGCACGCTCGCAATATTTCTCTTGAGCTTCCATTTTCCTCCATTGATCTTCAATATGCTCCTTGTACTCTCCTTTAGAAAATTATCAATTCTTTTTGCAACAATGAGTTCTACAAATTTGCAATCTTCCATCGCTCACCTTCTTGGCCAACCCACTACAAAAATATATGCACTATACTTTATAGCATGTTCTAATTAAAAAAAAAGAGTGTCATATCTTAGCCAACAATCCTTTTTATGTGCATATCCATTTTGTTTGGGTGTTCCACATCTCATTGGATGATTTGGACATTTGAGACCCGACCACAACACAATTATGGAAAATCACATTCCGATCCAACAATGATTTCTCTCAAAGCATTGAGAAATTCCAAAAATAACCCACTAACAAAGTAAACGGGCCCATTTTGGAAGTGGGTTTTGAACGGTTTTGGGAAATTCTTTACCATTTGACAAGAATGTATCTCGAAATTGGATTCTTGGAATAATGATGGGAAAAGGCACTACAACAAATTTTTTTTTAGTAATAGCATGATGTTACCAAAATTCTGAATTTTGAACATGAAATCTGAGAATGACTGCTCCATGTTGATATAGTCCCACTTGGAAGAATAAAGAGGCTACTTGAAGGAGAGCATAGATTTCTCTAGGAACATGCAATGGAAGTCATCTCATACAATCAAATTTTCTTACTGTAGAATCAAGGAAGTATGATAGAGAATTCTTCTTTGATTAAATATTTTTTTCTTTTTATTGTTGATCATTTGTACTTTGAATTATGGTGTACATTCAAAATCAAAATGGAAGCAGGATGGCTAAATATTGAAGGTGAGGTAGAGCATAGATAAGAAGTATGAAAGTATCATAGAGAATGGAGGACGATGGAAGATGAATCATGAACTCTGTCTTATTAATGGAACATCGTTGCTGCATACTGCAAGGAATATCATAACCGAGGATGACTCAAGACATAAATATGCCATGTAGGAAGGAAATCTATGATACTACCAGTGATTATTCAAACATGAATTGTTGCATTATGCTTATAACCAGAACTATTCCATTATTTTATTGAATTTTATTCACTACCCTACCCTACTTGAGATGAAGCAAGGATTCTTCTCAAGTGTACGAGTACTTCCAATGTAACCATAGTGGCTTGGATGTGAGGGATCATCTAGTCTATTTGATTTTGTGCCAAAAGATATTGAATAATGAAATGGTTCCATGGTTTGAGAATTGTCTAGAACCATTCTTCAATGTAATTGCAGCCTCTTTGGTTCCCTTCTTTTTCATGTCTGATTTGCAGGTCCTCCTTTGTCATACACTATAGATATTTGATCACTTGGTGTAGGTTTTGGATCATGATATTCCTTATTTAGAGATCATGTTTCAACCATGTTTGGATCCTAGTACCATGACAGAGGGTGTGGGGGGGGGGGGGGGGG
>LPNX011007791.1:612854-662112 GCA_001517045.1 Pseudotsuga menziesii
AATTTAGGAAATAATTCTGTGTAAAATGTTGTAATTTCATAGTCATAACTTAGTCAATAATGGGTGATTTTTATGGGCCCATGGTTTTGGGAAACCTATGGTACTTTCCCATGACATTCCCTTTATAAAAGGAAAGCATTGTAATACGACTATGTGTTGTATTGTAGCATTGTGAAAAGTGACCTCTGTGATTGTGTGAGAGAGATTGTGAAAGAGTGAAGAGGAAGTGTAGTGGGTGTGTTGCAGGTTGTATCCCTTCATTATGTTGGAGGATATAATAATAAAAGAAATGACAATTGATGTGTGGACGTAGCCCATCTTGGGTGAACCACATTATATTGGTGTGTCTCTTGTAATGTGTTAATGAGTTTTCTATTTTCATCTTATTTATTGTTATTTCTCTGTGATCTTGTTTCATACCAATTGGTATTAGAGCCAAAAGGTCTATTAGGATGGTAAAATCATTAGAAAGAAGGGTTCCTGGATCGAATGGGGGCAATGCCGGAAGAAGGCAATTTTAGGGTTGAGAAATTTAATGGCCAAAACTACCAATTAGGGAAGATGCAAATGGAGGACTATATGTACTAGAAGATATATTCCTACCATTGGGAGGAAAATCAAAACAATCGATGACTATAAAGGACAAAGAATAAGAGGTTCTTGACAAAAAGGCACTGGGAAAAATACAACTGTGCATGGATTCATCGATGGCTTTCAATATTTTAAAAGAAAAGGAAACAAAGGGTTTAATGAGCACATTGTCTAATCTCTATGAAAAAGCCTCAGCTTCCAACAAGGTATTTCTAATGAAGTGTTTATTTAATATGAAGATGCCAAAAGGTGGATTTGTTATTGACCATTTAAATGAATTTAATACGGTTACTAATTAGCTAAGTTATGTAGGACTGGACTTTGATGATGAGGTTAGGGCTCTTCTCATATTGTGTTCATTACTAAAAAGCTATAATAGTTTGGTCATGGATGTAAGTACCTTTATCTCTGGTTCAAACACTCTTAAGTTTGATGATGTTGTTGGTGTTATTCTTAGTGAGGAAATGCGAAGAAAAATCACAGGTGAGACATTAGGTAATGCTTTGACCATGGAGAGTAGGGGAAAATAAAGGGGGAGAGGAAAGAGCCTAGGTAGTCGCAAAAAGTCTAGAAAGGGCAGATCCAAGTCCATACTAGGAACGATAGAGTGCTCGAAGTGTGGTAAGAGAGAACATCTGAAGAAAGACTGCAGAGCTCCAAAGAAGAAAGGAGACGAGCATCTGGAGACTACTTAGGAAGCTAATGTAGCAGGTGATGTGCTACACGATTCTTTGATTCTTGCAGTAGATAATACTAGTGATTAATGGGTAGTAGATTAAGGGGATTCATGTCATGCTATACCCCGTAGGAAATCATTTAATGATTATGTTCCAGGTGATTTTGGACATGTTTTATTGGGGGATGATGAACCCTGTAAAATTGTTGGAATTGGTAAGGTACGTATTAAGTTAAATAATGGAAATGAATGGATGCTAAAGGATGTAAGGAATATTCCTACTATGAAAAGAAATCTAATCTCAACAGGGCAGTTGGGAGATAGTGGTTGTTTGTCTACGTTTCAAAAAACATGGTGGAAGATCACTAAAGGAGCATTGGTAATAGAAAAAAGATATAGGATAGGTACGTTGTATATATGTCCTCATAATATTGATTATTTTATCTCTGTAGATTCTGCAGAAACAAGTACAACATTATGACATCATAGGATTGGCCACATGAGTGAGAAGAGTATGCAAATTCTCCACTTGAGGAAATTGATTCCAGATTTGAAGCATGTAAGTTTGGAATTCTGTGAGAACGATGTTCATGGAAAACAAAAGGGAGTTAGATTTATCAGAGTTGGGAAACATAAGAAGAGTGAATAGTTAGAGATTGTGCATACAGATGTATGGGGACCGACTCATGTACAATATCTTGGTGGATCTTGTTATTATGTTACTTTTATTGATGATACAACTAGAACAACTTGGGATTATTGAATTAAGTGTAAATCTAATGTGTTTTCTACTTTTAAGAAGTGGAAAAATTTGGTTGAGAATGAGATAAGAAAAATGTTTAAATGTCTCATATCTAATAATGGAGGTGAATACTGAAGTAAGGAGTTTGATAATTACTATTCATACCATGGCATTCATAGAGAGAATAAAATTCTAGGAACACCACAAGAAAATAGTGTGCCAAAAAGGATGATTAGGACAATCATGGAGTGCACAAGATGTATGAGATTGCATGTAGGTTTGCCCTTACAATTTTGGGCTAATGTTGTAGATACTAATGTTTACTTAATAAACCTAGGGCCTTCAAATGCTTTGTCTGGTGGCATTTTAGAGGAGGAATGTACAGGTAAAGAGGTGAATTACTCATTTCTAGGAACTTTTGGTTGTGAAGTGTTTTCCCATATTGATAAAGAAAATAGAACAAAGATTGAGGCTAAATCCAAGAAATGTACCTTTATTGGATAGTCGGTTGAATATTTTGGTTATTTCTTATAGGATTATGAAATCCAGAAAATAATTAGGAGTAGAGATGTAGTATTCAATGAAAAGGCTATGTACAAAGATTAGATGTAGGAAAAGAAAGAGGAAAATGAATATATTGAGTACCTCAGTGCTTGATGAAATCAAAGAAAATGAAGTTCCAAAGGTACCAGAAAAGCAAGAACAATAGTAGGTACCTAAAACTTCTTCAATTGTAATAAGATATACCAGGTTAAGTATACCCCTTGAATGATTCTATCCTTCATTGTATCACTTATTGATGACTAATTGTAGTAAAACTAAATGTTTTGAAGAGACAATGGAGGTGGAAACTAAACCAGAGCAAATGGACTCATTGGTAAGAATATAGACTTGGGATTTGGTTGAGTTGCGTGCAAATAAAAGAGCATTGCATAATAAATGGGTTTATAGGTTGAAGGAAGAAGAGGGAGGAAAGAAGCGATATAAGGCTAGACTTGTGGTAAAGGGGTTTGCACAAAAGAACAATGTAGATTTTGATGAAATATTTTCTCTTGTTGTTAAAATGACTTCAATTAGGAATATTTTAAGTTAAGTGGTGGCAGAAGATTTGCATCTTGAACAGTTAGATGTAAAAACGACCTTTCTCCATGGTGATTTGGAGGAAGAGATTTATATGCAGCAGCCACAGGGGTATGAGGTCAAATGGAAGGAAAATTTGGTTTGGAGGTTGAAGAAGAGCTTGTATGGCCTGAAACAAGATCCAAGACAATGATATTTCAAATTTGATAAGTCTATGATAGAATTGGGTTATAGTAGATGTCATATTTCTGACCACTATGTTTATTTCAAGGGTCTATATAATGGAATATATATTATCTTGTTATTGTATTTGGATGACATGCTTGTTGGAGGGTCTAACATGCATGATATAAATGTGGTCTAAAGGAAACAAGATAAATAATTTGTGATGAAGTATTTGAGTGTTGTGAAGCAAATCCTTAGTATGAGAGTAACAAGAGACGGAAAAAATAGCAAATTGACATTATCTCAGGATGAGTACATAGAAATGGTGTTAGAGAGGTTTAGAATGTAGAATGAAAAACTAGTTAGTACACCTTTGGCCAGCCATTTCAAACTAAGTAAGAATATGTGTCCCAAGAAACATGAAGAGATAGAATATATGTCCAAGGTTCCCTATTCATCAGTAGTTGGAATATTCATGTATTCCATTGTAATGAACCAAAATTAGATTCAATGGCTCACTAACTCTTGCACACAAATTTCGACAAACTAGCAAATAGGCAGGGAAAATTTTGAGCTTGAGGAGTGATCAGAAAGGGGATTCAGTAAGATAAACAAGGAAATGGAATGGTCATGATTTTTTTAGGTTTATAAGCATAATGTTTTGGGTCCTTTTAGGTTTCCGACATCAGCCATGATGAAGTATAATTCTAGGCTCCTGGGAGTCCCAACATATACCAACTAGAACCTTTACAATTCAGTCTCCAAAAACTAGTGGTGATAAGATTGGGATTATGGAGATATTCAGAACTATAATATGAAATTATAGTTCAGTATTAACAGGTTTTTACATGTATGAAATATATTCAAAAGGTTCTATGGGTCGCACTAGTAAAACTAGTTATTTGGACAACTCCTTAGGTTCGACTTTTGGAGTTCCCAAATAGTTAAAGGGGACTAAGAATTGCTTGATTTGGACCTGAAACCTGTATATTAGTGTGTCAAGAACATATTAGAACATAAATTAAGATAATTTGTTGCAGAGAGAGTGATTTATGCTCAGTACAACAAAACTAGTCAAAATAGATGTAAATTTTAGGCAGGGTCGAAGTAACTCTTGAATAAACTTATAAAAAAAACTAGAAATTCCATGAAAATTGAATATGTTATTTATTAAATCATTAATTAAAGAAATAATTCTAAATAGAACTCATAGGTATCTCAAGACACAATCTTCATAATTATTATAGAACCATAGTGCAATGAGAGGCACTATTCATTAGATAAAAGAACAATTTCGGATCTCTCACTTATTCAATCCAATGGAATAGTATTGGATATTATCAATAAATTGAAATAAAAATAAATTATGACTGTTGAATGTATTCATCCTCCTAATGGAAGTAGGGCACATCTACCGAATTGACTAGGGGTGCATGTCCCATGTCTGAGTAACACAATGCTCTCAATTCAATTCTCAAATGATTAAAAGTATCTATAGTTATGTGATATAATTTTTTATATAATAATTAGGATTCATGGTATAATTCACTCAATATGTGGCCTACATCCCTTACTTAATGCGCCCTCATGAGTGGATTAGGAACTTTCTTGCTTTGTCCTCCTTGATTTCCTGCCTTTCCCACTAACCTGCCTTTCTTCCTTTGGAAAATGCGCCCTCTTGTTTCCTGCTTTTCATACTGACATGATTTATATTTTTTTAAAATTATTCCCTCTAAAATTTTGTTCTTTTCTGACTGGCCTGCTTTTCCTACATTTCTGGATTCTTCTAATTTTCTCCTAGTTTCCTTTTCTTTCTTACTTTTACTTTCTTTCTTCTTTTGTTCCCAAGATTCTCGGGTCCACCTCATCCTCTTATGTGCCCAAATTGGACCATTATTCATTTATTTATTTTCAATTAACTTTATTTATGAAATAAATACTTTATCCCAAATACATTTCCACTTCTAAAGAGATTTATTATTCCTACTTAATTAATTTCCTACATACAAAATTTGAACCCCTCAATGGATTACTCTTCTTCTACACCCAAGGGATTAGTTGGGATAGTAATTTATTCCCATGGTAATAAATGAGGGGACATGACAATAATCCCCTCCCAATATTGTTTGTCCTCAAGAAATTTCAAAACAAGATGGCGCAGAATCCGTTGTTGTATGTATAGAATGTGAATCCTTAATTCTAAGCTAAATACTGAAGGTTCACCATGTTTCTGTTGAACCACTTTGATTATAGTCATTATCCCAATGACTATACCTTCTTTAATAAAAAAATTCAACCCATCTAAGTAGATAACTGAGTAGAATTCCTGGATCCCATTACCTCCTCTGCAAGGATCCAAATGTTCTTGCCACGTTTGGAAAGCTATCATTTCAAGAAATGTCAGGGTGCCAATGTCTCAATTGCATCCTTCCAAACATTACAATAAAGTGGGATAATCTATTGTCAGATAGTATGTAAAAATCACACCACCATTCTAAAAGTTGAAAACTCCCAATGCAAAACTTAATATCTGTGAGACTTCCCCACCCATCATGGAACTTCTCAATGTGGGGACAAAATATGTGACTCCATGTGCAAGGTAGCATTGAAACACACATCATTATGTTCTCAAGGAATAGGTTATGACCCCAATTCCATCCATGTATATTGAGAGCATCATATAAAAAACATAGATGCTTTGGCCACTGCTCATGTGAAACATGGGTTGTACATAATGAAACTTCACTGACATAAGAAAGAATTTTACATTTGGGGTTGTTTAGATCCAACATGTATACACTCACCCAATCGATGGAGGAATCCAAACTCCAACTTAGATATCCAAATGGACAGCATGTAGCTTCCCCATGTGCAAAGTTCGCTCTAATCAAATATCTCAATTTTTATTTATTGTTCCACTCAAATGAATCAAGTGGACCTCCCATGCATCATTGTGCATGATGGATAAATCAAATAGATGCCTCTTCTTCTACTCAACAATTTGGTAAGGGATTGGTGCAATTTTCAAACCCCAAGGGTTGATAATAAAGTTATAAATATAACAACGAAGGGCCTCCTTCTCCTCATGTGACATCAATAAGAAAACTCCCTTTACCCAATTTTCATCCTCATGCGTCGTGGTTGTAGTAGGAAGTGTATAGGATGAAAGAAAGGTCATGAACCAAATTGAAAATTCTGAAATAATCATCCATTAAGAAGGTGGATGTGTCCTTGTCTCATTTTAATGGTTCACCAAATGTACCATCTTGTGCCTCCTCCAAAACTATACAACCTTCACCAATAAGCAACTCCAAAATTCTCAGTAATAATGCAAGTCCTTGGTCTTCATTTTTTTTTGCATGTAGCCTTCTCAAATACCTATAGATCGAAACATTCCTCATGATCCACCATATAATGAATTACCCCCTCTGAAACTTGAATGCATTCATCAATTGAATGACATATTGAAAGAGAGGAAGGTGAAAGCAATATTTGTAATTTCTTATGAAGTTGTTCATTCTGCATCTGAGATTCTTGAAGGGATTTTTGGAATCTCTCCAAAGAATCGTGGGTAAACTTCAATTATTTTGTGAGCTTGCCATTTTATTTTGCATCTCTCAAGGTTACTCCATGATACATCTCAACAAGCCCACACAAATACTCTTTATCAGAAATAAAACACAAGATGTTACCTTTAGTGTTGGATATTTCTTTCTGGATTTTCTCCATATCATACATAGAAGAGGTTTCCTCCATGCTCCAACATATTATTGAAACTAAATCATGTGTTCCATGGAGAATATTTAAAGCCTCTTGAATCTTCTATTCATCCATTTTTAATGACCTTGCAAGAAAATGGGGTTCTTGCAAATAAACCTCCTCTTCATATTTCATCATAGGATCAACTTCATGAACTTCATGTGGTGGATGTGGAATTGATCTTGTGAACTTTTCTTTAGCTGCTACAAGGTTTTAATTCTCATGGATATTTGGTCTTGTAGAATCTTCTTCAAGTGAAATATCTATGTCGCCAACATAAAGTGTTAGAAATCCATCAGTATATGTGTCATTGAAACTTGAGCACTCATTAGCAGGTAATCTTTCAACCATGTCCATAGTGTTACTTGTCTGTCTGGATTTTTCTTCTACAACATTGGTGGTAGGGTCAAGTGAATGAATACCCTTCTCTTTTGTTGCTCAATCCTCACTAGTAAGGATTTTGGTTATGTATTCCGATGGATGCTAGTCACATGGTAGGACAATATCAGTAAAACAAAAAGGATTTATCACATATGCAAAAAAAATATCCTCCATGAATCTCCATCTTGGATTTGCATCCATCCATCCAATCAATAGGTGAATATTTCTTCTCTTGCTTCTCCAAGTGAGGTGTAATCAACCATCTTCTCCAGATCTAAGTTTTCTTTTAGTGTAGGTAGCTAATGAGGCCCCTCTTCCAAGATATGCATGTCAAACAATTCCTTACCCATGCAAGTGAATCAAGTGCATCCTTGATCCTTCATTTCTATTATATATATAACTACCCAATCCATGGATGGACACTCACCTTTTCTTTATGTTCCGATAGGTATGCCTTCAACTACCTTTTCCATAGATAGGGACTTTTCATCCTTCTTCTCAAACCCAACAAATGCTTGGACAAAATATTTTCATTTATGGTTCTTCACAAGTACCTGTGCATCTACATCTTCCTCATGTTTAATCACCACATGAGGTTCATCTATCATATCCAAAGTATCTCCTTTTAATGGATGACACCTAAGATCATCTTTCTTGTGGCATGGATCCAAAAAACATATCACATTCTCCACATATAGGTTAGCATAAGAATATTTTGCAAAATCACTTCCATGGTATGGAGTGGTGGGTAACTCAGAGGGTTGCATTGAAATATGATCTTTGCAAATATCATAAATTTAATCATACCTAGGTGTTTCATATTCATATGGGAAAAATATGGTTGTATTCTCTTTAACCACAATCTTTGGTTCACATCCAAGTGGCATGGGATTTTCTCCCCCTTAATTATGAAGTTCAAGTGGTGACTAAAAATCTGATTTCTATTCTTCTTTTAGATCTAATCCAAAATATTTTGTCTCATCACCCTTCACACAATCAATCCCCTTTGCAATGATCTTTGTTTCTTTTTTCCCACTAGAAAGACTAGGTGGTTCATGGCTCTCCTCAATGATGTTAGTGAGATGTGGGTTCTCACTCATGTCAAGCCTCTCCTCTAATGTGGTTGCAACTTCATCATGATACAAGGGAACACAAAAATATGAACTGCGTTCATGCTTTTACATCATATTTTTCTCTTCATGTGGTGGAGCTATGGTAGCTGTATCTTCCACCAAATATTCTGGTTCACATTACACTGATATAGAATTATCTTATGCTACATTACGAATTCCAAATGGTGATTTCATATCTAATCTATATCCTTATTTTGGATCTAATCCAAAATTTGTCTTACTACCATTGACCACATCATCCTCCTTATTTTTGCTAGAACCAAAAGATATTTGGATATCCTATGGAAATAGCATAGACTACATCTCTTTGCACATCTCATCAACCATATGTGAAATTCTTTTCTTTATTTCCCCATAATATGGATCACTAAGCAAATTCTGAATCTCAAGAGAGCAGTACTCTAAAAAAGAAAGGTTCTTCAAAAGTCCATCACTTAGTCCCCAATACTCAGCAAGGTAAATAATTGATGCCTTTGACCTCCCTCTACAATCGAATCCATCATGAATAGATCTCGGCCTTCTGACTTCATCATATTCTTAAACATAAAAGTTATCATCACCTTGTATATGAAACATGATGAAGTACTGTAGGTTGGTTCTTCATCTATGAAATTGTACTCTCCTTCATACAATTCACAATCACCGTGCAACTCATAGGAATCATCATCAGAGTAGTACATGGATGCAATTTTATTCTAACTGAGAGATTAATTTCCACATGATTATAGGAAAGTTCTATGATACCACTGTAATGAACCGAAATTAGATTTAATGGTTCATTGATTCTTGCTCACAAATTTCGACAAACTAGCTAATAGGAACAGAAAATTTTGATCTTGAGGAGTGAGGAGAAAGGGTATTCAGTCAAATAAAAAAGGAAAGGGAATGATCATGAATGTTCAAGTTTCTAAGAACAATGTGTTTGGTCCTTTTAATTTTTGAACATAAGCTAGGTTGAAGTCTAATTCTAGGCTCCTAGGAGTCCCAACATATGTAAACTAGAACCTTTACAATTCAGTATCCAACAACCACTAGTGATAGGATTGGTATTAGGAGGAATTTCATAAATTTGATATGAAATTATGGGTCAATATTAACAGGTTTTTACAGGTTTGAAATAGATTCAAAAGGCTCTAGGGGTTGCACTAGTAAAACTAGTCATTTGGATAGATCCTTGGGTTTGACTTTTGGTATTCCTTAACAGTGAAAGGGGGATATGAATTGATTGATTTGAACTTGGAACATGTATATGAGTGTGTAAAGAAACTATTAGAGTATAAATTAAGAGAATTCGTTATAGAGAAAGTGAGTTATGCCTAGTACAACAATAATAGTAAAAATGCATGTAAAACAAGGCAGGGTTGAAGTAAATCCTGAATAAACTTATCAAACAAATCAAATTTCCATAAAAATTGTAGATATTATTTATTACACCATTAAGTATAGAAATAATTCGAAATATAACTCACAAGTAGCTCAAGAAACAATCTTCATAATCATTACATAACCATAGTTCAATCGAATACACTATTCATTAGAGAAAAGAATAATTTTGGATCTTTGGATTCTTCAGTCAACTGAAACACTCTTGAATATGATCACTAACCTGCAATAAAAATCAATGATGAATTTTGAATGCATTCATCCTCTCAATGGAAGGAGGGGCACATCTCTCGGCTTGACTAGGGGCGTATCTCCGTATCTCCCAAGTTTGAGTAGCACAATTCCCTCAATTCAATTCTCAAATGATAAAAACTGGTGTTAGTCATGTGATATTATTTTTTTAAAAAATAATTAGGATTCATGGTTGAATTCAATCAACATTTTCCCCACATCTCTTACCAATGCGCCCTCATGAGTGGATTAGGAACTTTCCTGCTTTGTCCTCTTTGGTTTCCTTCCTTTCCAACTAACGTGCTTTTCTTCCTTCGGAAATTGTTCCCTCTCGTTTTCTGCTTTTCATGCTGACATGATTTATCCTTTTTAGAAACTGTACCCTCTAAACTTTCCTTATTTTCTAACTGACCTATTTTTCCTCCATTTTTGGATCTTTCTAATTTTCTCGTAGTTTCCTTTTCTTTCTTCCTTTTACTTTCTTTCTTCTTTTGTTCCCAAGATTCCTGGGTGCACCTCATCCTCCTATGCGGCCCACTTGGCTTGTTATTCATTTATTGATTTCCAATTAAATTTATTTATGAAATAAATACTTTATCCCAAATACATTTCCACTTCTAAAGAAATTAATTGTTCCTACTTAATCAATTGCCTACATACAAAATTTAAACCCCTCAATGGATTATTCTTATCCTATACCCAAGGGATTAATTGGGTTAGGAATGTATCCCCATGGTCATCAATGAGGGGACAGGACATCCATGGTGTGCACAAGACCAGATATTGCACATGCAATGTCAGTTGTGAGCAGGTATATAAATAATCTAGGTAAAGAGCATTAGAGGGAAGTATAGTGGATTCTCATGTATTTGAGAGGTACCACTTCTCATGCATTATGTTTTAGAGGTTAATACACTATTCTATAGGGATATATTCACATAGATATGGAAGTTGATAAAGCCAACAGGAGGAGCACCACATGGTATGTTTTTATTGTAGGTGGAACAACAAGAAGTTGGATTTTGAAACTACAAAAGGTTGTTGCACTTTCAACAACGAAAGCATAGTATGTTATTGATTCATAGGCTAGTAAAGAGATGATTTGGTGGTAGAAGTTCATGCAGGAATTGGGTAAGAAGAAGGAGAACAAGATGCAGTACAGTGACATCCAGAGTTCCAATAATCTTACAAAGAACTCATATTTCCATTCGAACACTAAACATATACAACTCAAGTACCTTTTCATATGATCTGTTCTAGAAGATAAACTGTTGAAGTTGGAAAAGACACACACTCAGGCCAAAATCCTGTAGACATGTTGAAAAAGGTAGTAACCAGAGATAAATTGAGCTCTTGTTCAGTTTCAGTTGGCCTTCAAGCATGAAGGTGAGGATGCAAAATTTTCTAGGTCTAAGGTTTGGAGCATAGTCTACCAAGTGCAACAACGGTGGAGTAGATGTGACCGGTCTCCAAGTGGGAGATTGTTGGTTGTAGAGCTTGATATTCATGATTCATAGATAATGTTTCAGTTGTGTTTGGATATCAGTACCATAAATAGGGGGTGTGGGGAGTATTTCCCTCCCACTATAGTCTCCATGGGGGCTCCAGGGGGGGTGGATGACTAATTTGGGATCCCCTCATGGATGGGGTTCGGGGGAGGCACCCCCATAGAAAATATTTAGGAAAAATTCCTTGTAAAATGTTGTAATTTCATAGTCACGACTTGGTCAATAACGGGTGACTTACAGGCCCATGGTATTCCCTTTATAAAAGGAAGGAATTATAATACAATTGTGTGTTGTATTGTAGCATTGTGAAAATAAATCTCTGTGATTGTCTGATAGAGACTGTGAGAGAGTGAAAAGGAAGTGAAATGAGTGTACTATAGGTTGTATCCCTTCATTTTGTTGGATTGTATAATAATAAAAGGACTGACAATTTCTATGTGGATGTAGCCCATCTTGGGTGAACCATGTTATATTCATGTCTCTCTTGTAATGTGTTAATGTGTTTTATATTTGCATCTTGATTATGGTTATTGCTTTTCATACCCATTTTCTAACATTTGGATATGACACAAATGATCTGGGCACATACTACAAAGAAACTCTTCGATTTCAGGTTCCAATACTTGCTCTCCATCGAATGTTGTCCATGTTTCCTCATTCGATCTATAAGGAAAATCAGGGATAATGATTGGATATTCTTGTTGATCATGGACCTTTGGCTCTATCACTTCTCGAAGTGCAGGTATGTTCTGAAATGATATCAAAATTTTCTCCTCCTGATACGTAGATATGCTCCCTGTTACTGCTAAGAACTGAGAGATTCCTTGAAGTAACATTATTCTCTTCCCAACAACTCTTTTCCATGTTTGAAGGATTCCTGTTGGATGATAATCCATGGATTTCACATGGATTAGTACTAGGGGGAGATTCTTTTAAAAAATCTACAACTTCTATGCAAATAAAAATTCAAAGTAAATAAAAATTTAATGCAAATCAAACTCCAAAGCAAAGCATTTACTCAGGAACCCCATGGTCTAAGACCCTATTGTCACCAAGTTCCCTTCATGGATATTTTGCTTCTTCCATGCATCAAAATAAAATAAAAGGACTAGAAACCACATTACCGCTTCATCAATTCACCCAGTTCCAGAATATTCTAAATCCAGTGAGACTATGTACCCATTTAAGTGAGTTGCTGCACAGGTTATTACCTCTTGTCTTACCGAACTATATCCTTGTTTTTTAGGATATAGAAAATCTGTTAGAAAAGATGATATGAGAAACCAATTAGGCCCCAATTCTTTGACACCTCCTCGAAAACAGTGCCAAAATATTGGGCAAACAATTTCTTAGTTTTTCCCTCACATAAATTATCAATCAGGGTTAGTAAACTGATGCGGAGTCATGCAAAGTATATGTAGAATCATGACTCAATTGGCCACTTTCTAACTAAACACACCAAAATTCCAACCAATGAGGTACTCAGTAGGTTGAATGATGTTCACTATGCATATGCCAATCAATTAACATTACCAAAGTGTTGAGGAAACAACCATCCTTATGTAACCAAATCAATTGGAGGAAAAAGTAAATTACTGATGAAAGAAGGAAAAACCACACTTTGCATGAAAAGTAGAACCAGATCATTGATAGGACATAGGTTCAGTCCCTGTGATATTTAGAAATACTTCTTAGACTTTTTGGGTTAATGAATACTCAATATCTGGTGACTCCAAGGGATACCTCAAACCACGTTGGTGAAAATGTAAATAGCTTGGAAATGTAAATGAAAAAATACTAAAATAACATCACATGACAAAAAATAAACTAATTTGGTAGTGTATACTAGAGAGGGGGACCTTCCTCCCTTGGCATAACTACTAAGGAGGACTACGTTACTAGATTACGATGTGCATCAATAGACATCTTTATTCCAACATCAAATATTACAATGAGTACAATGATTCTTCTCTTCAATCTATCCTCTCCAACCTCTCAACCTATAACATATAATTTCTCTAATATTTTAGCTCAATGATATGCTCTCATATTTATGCATGAAGTTCAAAGGAGAAGAATTTACATGAGGATAAGATCATATCCAAAACAAGTGGATCTCATAACAAATAAATATTCAATCCTACACATGTAGATTTGTTCATAAAATGTTGGATTTAGTCTTAAAATGGTTTGGTGTAATGTCCCCATTTTTCTTGATAACACCATGGAGAAACCCCTAGCCCCTGACAAACCCATTGTTGCTAGTGGAGGACTAATTAAAAAGGGTGTTAGTTTTGATTGATAATAAATATCCTTGTATGCAACTATTAGACTTAGGATAAAATTTTCATGTCTTAATTATTTTATATTATTTTATATTAAATTTTGGACCTAGTGGATGTCATAGGTGGCCAAGGGGAGGGGGGTGGGGTGGGGCGCATGAGGCATTTTGGACCCAATGGGTTCTCACACTAATTGGAAGCTAGGGAAAAATTAAGAAAGATACAGAAAAGAAGAAAAAGATAGAACGAATGACAAAAGCAATTAGCTAGAAAAGCATGCACAAAACATGCAAGTGCAGAAAAAGATGTCAACATGAAAAACATGCAAATTTTTGAAGTTAGGAGGGCACAATTTTTAAAAGGAGAAAGGAAATCCATTCCAAAATGAAGGAGAGAGAAGTTTCCAAAAGTGAGAAAAGGAAAGTTTGTCTAAAGGAAGGAAGGCACAATTTCTAAAGGAAGAAAAATGGCATGTCAGTTTAAAAGAGGGAAATTCCTGATTTCACTCATGAGGGCGCATGGGTTGAGGAAAGTGGGCCACATGAAGAGTGAATTGGACCTAGAATCCAAGTTTCATATAAAATAATTATAGCACATCACTATCACATATTTTGGCATTTTGAAATTGTGTTTGAGTGAGCCTTGAGCCTCTTTAGTGATTGGAGATGTGCCCAAGCCAGCTTTGGGTGATGTCTCCCATAGAAAATATATTCCATCCATGTTCATGATTAAAGTGCATACATTAATGGATTTTTATTGCAGGTTTTTAAGTCCATTCTAAGCCACTTCGATTTCCATTGCAGACATTGGAAAGTCTCCATTTCGAATCTTAGATGCCTTTCAAGTTTTCTCTTTTTCTTCTTCTTCTGATAATTCCGAGTTAATGAAGCCTTACCTAAGAAATATGTGGATGTAGTTTCGACCCCTATCATCATGTATTTTATTTCACAAGTATAATCTGTATTTTTTATGGCATTTTTAAGCATTCTGCTGGATTTTTAAATGAGACAATTCGACATAGTCTAGATTTCAATGCAAATTTGAGTAGTTTTATTGTTTTATGTGCTAGTTGGTATTAACTAGACCAATGTATTTAATTTATGTTTTGAGAGTCTATTGAAAGGCTGATAATGATGTTCCATAAATTAAACCAAGAATTATACGGTCCTTCCTTAGGTGTTTTGTAAGCCCAGAAATGATCCCTTGTGAACATTCTTAATAATTAGTTTGGCCAATGTGAACTTCATTGTCACATGCCCCAATTTTGCAAATTTTTTTTTTATATTATTTGGTATTATTTGAGAACAATATGTTAAATTTTATGCTAAGTTGTAATTGAGGACTCAGCAGAGCCAAGGATATTTAATGTAATTTTAAATATTTTATTTATAAATAAATAAAGGAGGAGACAATAGCTTAGGAGAGCTGTTAAAAGAGTGTTTATTGGTCAAATTGGTGGAGGAGACTAGGTGGAGAGCAAACTGACATGTGGCAGCATCCTAAAACCACTTCCAACTGTTGCAGGTGGCAACCTCCATACATTTGGGGTCAAGATTCCCCAAGAAAGTGGAATCAGAGCAGGCGGCTCAATTAATGAAAAATAACCCAAAAGACCTAGGCAATCTTTATAAAAATTACCATTGAAGAGAGCTGAGGCTGATCATTATAGAGAAGTGATCATTCAAGTTCAATGAATATACTTCAGAGAAATTCAATGGGAGGGAGTCTAGAAAATGTTTGAGGGGTTAACTGTTGATTGATTTAGTGCAACTTTTAAGCTGAAAGATCTTACTGCTGAGAGTAGAGTGTTACTGAGATATTGGGACTAAGTCTAATGTTTGCATTCTCCACCAGTTCTCAGCCAAGAACACCAGGAACAGGGTCGGGGGTCTTGAGGAAGCATTGTTTGAGTGCTCTCCAGGAGATTGGTAGGGAGGAATGGCCTCCTAACGCTGTTGTCGTCTGTCCTAATAAGGTTTTACATTATGTTGTTTTACTATGTTAGATAGATAATCTGAGTCTGACTGCTATATGAATGTTAAATATTCAGTTTGTAAATGTTAGAATTTAGCAGTCTTTTTAGAATATTGAAGAAATGAGTTTGAAAGTAATGTCTTAGAATAGAAAATAATTTCTAGTCTGTGTTTTTCCACACCTAGAAAACACCAGGCCGTACTCCAACACAGATAAAACATTTACAGTAGATGAAAGAAAATGATAAGAGATTGAATATAATAGATATGGTTCTGCATTTTGTAGACAGTAGAGTAATTTAATACTGTGTGTAAGTTATTATTAAAGAGAATAGTATTCTGGTTAGTTATGTTCACTAGTTTTATGAGCATATCTATGTTAGAAAAGAAACAATAGTGCTAAAGTAGAATTATAGTAAAGAAATATACTATTACAATATAAAAAAAATTATAAGAGATACAGTCAGTATCTAAACAAGGTTTCAACCACCCTTATATCATTCAGCTTAAACTATTATTTTACATATACTAGAATAGGATTATGTTATAAATACTATTAAGGAAGAAATAATCCAAGAATAGAGTTAATGTTTAAAACATTACATAACCTTGAATCTTTACTAATTAACAGAGCAGTAAACAAACGAAAGTGTAAATGTAAACAATAATTAGAATGTAGCTAAGAGTTTACCTATTCCAAGAATAAATTATTTTTCCCAACAAGCTCTAAATATGTTTAGGTTTAACCTGAGGGTCAAACCCTAAATCTATTTTCATTCTTTTTATAAAAGTATTTATTTAAAAGGAATAAACAAATTAGAATGTAAAAACTAGAATACTAAAGTATGCACTGGACTGAGTACAGTATTATATTAAGAACTTACAGTATTTGTATAAACTCTTTATTTAAAGAAAATAAAATATTTAAATAGGATAACATTACTAATACTATTGTAACAATATAACATAGGTAAACAGAAACCAACACAGTTGATAAACTTAAGAATATATTTATCTAATGGTTCTTTTACAGTAACCCTAGGGTTTTATCCGAATTTAATAAGTATAAGCATATAAATTTTATTTTAAGACTGAACTTACAGTCTTCATAATTACATATTTAATTACAAAAGAAAGCCTTAATAAATATTTATCTATAATAACAGTCGAAGAAGGAAAGACTTTAATTCCTCAGAGCCATAATTTACAAGTTATAAAACCATTTCATAATCGAGACAGAGCTCGAAGCTAAAATGAAATATTTTAAACCAAGTGTATTACTCCGTCAGGCCGAAAGGCTTAAACATAACAAATTTACAACACCCAGCTCATGGTCGGTGTACCCAACATCATGGCGTGGGTTTGGAAAAAAAACTAACAGTCAATTTATTAAAACCCTCATTTGCTGTATATCTTTTATAAGACAAGAAAAAGGTGATACAAGTCAGGACATCGAGGCTGGAGCCACCCTGCGATAGGCAAGGGTGTAATAACGAAAATCTAAATTTAAAAACTGAAGACCAAACATCCAAAGACTGGAGGAACCAAGCTCGTATTTTTCTTCCCAACTAAAAACCCTTTCCCCTAACCATTGCTAAGAAGGGAGTTTCCACATTGTAACCAGGGCTTACCCGTAGGTCTAGTTGTCAATCCAAACTTGGAGAGGGTTCTTCCAAGTGTAAGGACGAGCTGTAACCTACAGGTGAATATCAAAACCTTAATTAGAAACTGAGTTGTATAGTTGTATCTGTAACTTAAAAATTTAAAAACAATTGTAAAATATATTGTTAACTGGAAGCGGAGAAATATGAAGCCACGAAGGAGACAAACTAGCACAACGAACAGTATAACCCTCGTGCTCTCTAAAGATAGAGGCATCGTGCTCAAAACACATACTACACTAACGACTGGTGCAGGGATAAAGCCTTGGCAATGACCATACAAGAATTCAACAATATAAACTACTGACAGAGAACAACTACATGCACAACAAAGCAATGCAATGCATGCAGAGAGAAATCAAATGTAAACTGTGTATCTCTCCATTCTCACACTAGGATGGCAACATTTTTCTACACATAGACAGATGGAGCTAGAGACGAGCACCAGTGAGCCCTCATGGCCATAGTGAACCAAACAGTGCAAAGACCAAAACCCTCGACGAAGAATGAGGACATTAGGGTTGCAAGGTAAGCTTTTAAATCATGCTTTACACGGTGGTGGGTATTCCACGTGCCCACAAATTTATTCAGTCCATAGTGGGTCGAGTTGTATGGTCTCCACTGCACTGTTGGGAATCAAATTATTGTTAATAATATATACAATGATCACATTGATAATATAATATACAAAGTCAAAAGCATAATGTATCAATGATAAACATTGAGTCAAACCATTTTGATTAGTGAGGTTTTTATGATATCGTAACCCTTGTTATATGAAAACAATGAAATCTTCGATGGTAAATTAACCACTATGGAAAGATCCATAGTAGGGTGTATGCCCTTGATCTTAAGACAATAGTCCAATAATAATTATTTATTCAAGTATTATATAGCAAGACCATGATGTTAGAACTTGTTTTTATGTAAGACTAATAGTAAGAATCTAGTTTATAAATTAACATTGTGTATATAAAAAGTATTTACACTCTAGAATAAATTCTTACTTTTGTATGAAGTCAATAGTACTAAGAGTAAGATAAACTTAAACTTCATGGAAGTTGTAATTGTTTGGTTTCCATAAGTAACCAAAGCTCCAAATGAATCAAATCAAGGCTAGATTAGCCTTGGTAGTAAAAGATATTAAAACTATCTACGAATACATATAGCATCACTATTATTTATAAATAAATAATATGATAATATATTTTCATCACATTACTTATGTCATGAAGAAATTTGGAAGTTAGAATCACAACTTGATGACATTTAGGCACATGATCATTTATAAATACAATGCAATAATAAGCTGATAAACTTCCTCTACTGAAGCTTAATTAAAGGTAAATCTAAGAGTTCTATATAATCTTGTTTCTTGAAAGGCCTTAGGTCTATTTCCATACTTAAGCAGTGTTTTAAATTTTAGAAATAACAACAACAGAAAACTCTTATTTCAATAAGAGTGTTGATACACTAAATTATGAACTCTATGAAAAATTGGTAAATAATGTAACATATAGATGGAAAGAAGATATATCTAAAATAGCAGTCATTATGATAAAAGACAATAAGTAGGGGAAAGTATTGATCTTTACGACATGAATTTTAAAGTACTGTCACAGTTGCAAAATAAGTAAAAGAAACGTTACTTTACCTTGTAGTATCCTTGAAATTCTATTAAGCAAAATTTTACTCTAGCAGTATATTTTTTTATGCTAAAAGAAGTATATCTAGATTAACGCATTAATAAACTCTTACTGGTTCAATATTTACCTGTCAAGCCTGTAAGATCTAGAAATCCAGATAAGTTGGCAATCGCTAAGTAAGCCCCAGTTAGAAAGTAACTTCTCACCTACTTGACAAAGTCAAACTATCAGTGTAGCTAGAAACAACTGAATGCAGATTATTTACATCACATATCAAAATTAAAATAGTATTAATTTATATGTGTTTAAGTTAATCGTTAGTTTGTTAACTGTTTCATTTATCCGTTAACCTCTAGTAGTTAACAAACTGTGACTATAAACAATTTATGTTACATCAAAAAAAATTAATTTTTGTGAAAATTTGGGGCACTGACATGTGGTATCAGAGCACAAGGTTCAAACACTAGGCCTTGATGAAGCCCAACTTGCTTTTATGAAACATTGAATTTAAACTATTTTGCTGATGTTATTTTCTTTTAATGTTATTCAACAGAGAAAATTGTTTCTGAAGTTTAACAATAGGTATGGAAAGGTTGGAGGAATATGTGAAAGAGGAATCCCCATTTACTGAACAAGAAAACTTACCAAGAGACCCTATACAAGAATATCTAACCAATAATTCCTCAGAACTTTTACAAATAGTAAAGGACTTAAAATCTGAAATGGAATCTCTTAAACGAGAGAATGAAAGGATTCTGAGGGCTCAGAAGGAGTTGAATTAGATCCTAACAAAAATATTTCAAACTGAGGGTAGGGGAAAAAGAGCTGAATCAGAAGATACAAGTCATCAACATAAATATAAAAAGATTAAACAGACAAAAAATGAAAGCATCTCATCTTCAGAGGTGTTTGGTGATCAACGTAATTTTCATTTCACTAGTGATAGTAGTGATGACAACCATTATACTAAAAAGAGAAAATATAAACCCTATGAGGAAATTTCTAGGGAATTTAAAAAGATTAAACCACAAACATTCAATGGAGAGACTGAGAAGGGGGCGGAAGCAGAATCCTGGTTATCTGGGATGAAGAAGTAATTCCAGATTTATAACTATTCTAACCAATTAAAGGCTAGAATGGCTATCTACAATCTCTCAAGAAAGGCTGATATTTGGTGGCAAGACTTGAAGAGAGTGAAGGGAATAAAAGAGAAGAACGTAAATTGGAGTATCTTCAAGAGGTACTTTAGAAAGAAATTTCTGTCTGAGTAGTACTATGAAGAGAGAGCAAAATAATTTTATGAGCTTAAATTAGGATCAATGACTATGAAAAATATGAACAACAAGTTTTTAAGTCTGCTTAGGTATGTGCCATACCTTGTAGATTAAAAAGCAAAGGTACAATGATTCCTCAGATGTCTACCTTATCATATTAAGGATAGGATTGACTATGGAAATCCAAAAACTTTGGAAGAAGCTATGAGGAAAGCTAATTTCTGTTATGAACAGAATCAGAAGAAGGAGAGCATGGCCAACTGGAAGGCCAAGAATAATAACAACCATTATGATCAAAAGAAGAAAAAATTTGTGCCCAACCGGAATTCTAAAAATAATAAGGCCAGAAATTTTGCTAATAAGAATTTCCAAGGGAATAAGGATAATTCACCAAGCAATCAGAATAATTCAAAGGGTAAAGAACTTGCTAATAAGCATGGTAATTACACCAAGAACTTTGAACGAAAAGAACCTATAAAGTGCTGGGAGTGTAATGGCCCACATTATGCCTCAGTCTGTCCTAATCAAAAAAAGACTGTCGGTAATATTCATACCCTATAGGAGGAAATGACTGTTGGAGATTTAGCGAGGACTATGCCTAGAATCAATGCAGCCTTGGAGAATCGACAAGCAGAATATCAAAATTCCATGGTGGAAGTAGAAGGTACAATAAACAAAACCCCTATAGCTATTTTAATTGATCCAGGAGCTAGTCTTAGTTATATTTCACGTAAAAGGTAGAAAAATGTAAGTTGCCTATTGAAAAATTTGAAAATTCTTGGTTGGTTCAGTTAGCCACTAGTGCAAAAAGGAAGGTAACTTGTTTTGTAAAAGAATGTGCAGTAGTTATGGATCAATTTGAAACTGTTGTAAAGCTTAATGTATTACCTCTTGGTTCTTATGACTTACTAATCGGTATGGATTGGTTAGAATAACATAGGGTGATATTAAATTGTTATGATAAAACCTTTACATGTATAAATAATGATGGAAAACCAATAAGTGTAAAGGGGATCCCTAGAAAACAACCATAAGGCAGATTTCTACTCTGCAGCTTAAGAGGGCTGTTAGGAAGGTGTTGGGGCCTGGAAATTCGCAGGCGGCAACAGTAAGGGATTCTCCCCAATCAACATTCCCAACTAGCCTGTTGACTATTTGGTATAGAGAATCCATCCGGTTTACGGTCCGGCCACCGTAGGTCAAAGTAACAACAAGGGTTTACCGGTTGCGGCCCGGTCCACCGGAATTTGTATTTTTTGACTTAATGTATGCAATGCACATGCCTATCTTAACATGCAGGGTGATAAATATGCAAGGAACAACACAATGTGCTGCGCAGGTTCTTACCTCTCGTCTTAGGTTCACAAACATCTAAACCACATCTGTAACCATGCAGTAAAACAACTAACTATCTAAACACCTAACTATCTATCCCCGGGGAGCCAGAAGAATGATTATTTGGGAGTAATGTATTATTTCCATGTATGATAAACAAAACTACAGGTAGCTGATATTTATGTTTACAACACATGAACAAGAAAATATTCTAACAATCAGATAGCCAATTGTTATATGAACCACATACATTACTCTGGGTGAATTTTCCACAAATTAAATCAGAAATCATTCAACAAGACATAGGTCATAAGGTTAGAACGATCTCATGATTCATGGACACAAGCTAAAAAATAAAGTAGTTCATCTTTCTGCCATCCATTGTATAACATTTGGAAACTTCACATCTCTTTCTCCAACAGGAAAACTAAAATCTTTTATTGCAAAAGGAAGTAGTTCTTCTTACAATATGTCCTCCAGTCTTACTGGGAAAAATCCCCTTTCTCATCTACCCTTCCTACTTTTATACAAAAAGCAAAATTGGTTGGGCTGCCCAAAGTGACCTTTGGGCTTCCCAACCCTTTTGTCTTCCCAACGTTTCATTTTTTTCCAAAAAGCCTTTTACAATTTATTAAATTACAACAAAGTTGACCGGTCCTCTTATGAGGAGGATCCCGCTTGGTTCTCCAAGAATTTTTTCCACGCTGCTGCTTCAGCAGCGAGACCTTTAAACGAGCTAGGCTCTAAAAACTGAATGTTTACCTCGAACTTGTTAGCCTGGTTTTTTATGGCCTCTACCCTGGCTGTGTTCAATCGCACCTGTTCTTCCAAGAGCTGCACACTAATGGCTGTGTGGCCTATTTCATCTTTCACAATTTGGTCATTAATGGATTTGATGCGTTGTACTCTGGCTTCTTCATCTTGTTGTCTTTTCTGCAACATTTATACAAATGTATCATGATCAGGAAACTCATATAGTCTCTGCTTGACCTCTACCTGACATCGGTTGTAGGTAACCAGGGCTCTCCTAAAGAATTCTGTGCAGGCTCCCTTTGTCTTCTTGACTGTTTTCTAGAAGTCTTTTGCAGTATTGATAGCGAATTCTATCAGATCATGGTCTTGTTTAAGGGCTTGTTTATCCTTGGATGGTAGTTCTGCTGGGACTTCTTGATCATTCTCCACCCTTGCTATCCTTATAGTCAGTGCTTCGAGAATGTCTTGAGACCTGTCAACAAAATAAGAAGCGGTGTCCAAGAGTTCTTCCAGTCGACTATCAATCTGGAGGACCTGGCGTCTTTCTTCTTCCAGGGCAGTTTGCAGGTGTAGCACTTTAGCCTTCTGAGCCAGGATGTGTTCTTTAATCGGCTGTAGATTGACCTGCTGTTCTTTTGCTGCTTCCAGTTCAGCAATCAGAGATTCCAGCTGCTCTTTCAGTTCTTTAACGTATGAAGTATTGGACTCATAGATGACATTCTGCTGTGCTTCTAGGTCATCTATCTTTTCCCTTATCTGTTCCTTCTCATTCCTCAAGTCTTGAATTTCCTGCTGTGCACCTTCCAGAGCCTCATGTGTTGTTTCCTTGGCCTGTGCTTCTATCTGGAGGGCATGGATTTCTCCCTTTGTTGATTCCATTTCCCTTAGCGTGTGTTCATACTTCCTCTTTAGTCTATTACCTTCATTTCTTTCTTGTCTCAGTGTATCCTTAAGCTGAGCAGAGGTCTTTTTAACTGACTCTAGGTCAACCATTAACTTGTTAATGTTATAAATGGAGGCATCGATTAGTGCAGTCCCTGCTCTTATCGTGAACAGAGGATCCTTGTCTGTCCCTAACATGACCGCTGTATCTGTGACCATTTTCCTTGATAGGTACTTTGCTTCCACCTTCTTCTCCTTCCTCCTCATGATTCTTTTGGTGGCCCTGTCATAATAAATAGCATTGAAATCAAGGACTTCTTCCCCCCTTTTCTGGACGAAGGGCACTAGCTGGAGAGTAGGAGTTGTAGGAGTGATGGTAGTAGGTACTTGAAGGATTTTCACTTCAGGGTTTTCCTCTCCCTGACTCTGCCCTGATGGTGCTTTAGAGGCTTGCTGCTGTGTCAACTTGATCTTCTCAGCCTCCTGCCCTAGAAGCTCTTCATCTAGCTTCCTTTGTGCTTCTTCGACTGTTTGCCTAGCAGCTTCTTCTGTTTCTCTGGCCGCTTCTTTTGCTAGTTTAGCTGCTTCCTAGGCATCTTTGCTTTTCTCTTGTTCTCCCTTCTGCAGCCACTTTGCAGCCTCATTTTCCAGCCTCTGAGCCTCCTCTCTTATCCTTTTGGTGACCTCTTTAGCCTTGGCCTACTCAGCTTTATCTTGCTCACTCCCTTTTCCACCCTTGGTGGGGTGCTTCGGTTTGAATCTTCTACTAAGTGCCGTCATGTTTGGTGCACTCCTAAAAAACAGATTCATCTCTATCAAAATGGTGGGTGTACTCATAAAACAACTTGTGCTTCTTGCAGTGCTCAGCCATTCTACCATGAGTATCATTGCACCGGAAAGGCATTTCCCCAAAATGGAACTTCCCTAGTTCCTCTATAAACTCCGGAGCTTGATTTACATTTGTGAATCTACAGCTACCCAGCTTGAATGGTAGAGGGGGATATGCATTTTTCTTGTGCTAGAACAAGAAATGGCCAATTCCGTCGATAAACACCTATCTAACCGCCTCTTTATGGATTATATAATCTGTTGCATACTTTGGCAGCAGATAAGGTGTCTTTGATCCTCCAAACATCCTAAGGTACATACCATTCTCTGTCAATAAATAATCACCATACTCCTCTATTACCTGCATAGCCTCTTCAAACATGCAGTCACATTCCTTTCGGAAGATAAGCATGTGTAGTGGCATAATAAAATGCTCACAGATCTCTCGGTAATAACTGTGGTACTGATGAGCCCACAGTAGTTTGTAAGCTGCATATACTGGCATTCTTTCCCTATCCCAGACACACTTGAGCCCGGGGAAATGCTGGTGGCATAGTATGCAGTCTATCAGAATGGAACTCATATAGAACTCAGATTTCTTTCGGGCTTCTCCTCCTCCCAAGGATGCAGCTACACAAGAAGAAAGACTACTTGATACCAGGCTGGCCCAGTTAAAAATTGTTCCTTCTGTGGCCACATGGAACATGAGGGGTATCCACTCCACTTTGAAGAGTCTACCATTGGCTCTACCAAAAATCTGATTTAGCATCAGGGCTATAAACCTGTAAGGAGCTCTTAAGCTCGCTGTATCATAATCCTTAGTTGCTCTGTGTCTATAAATCTTTCCTGGTAAGAGCATTCTTCTCAGGGTTTCCACTAAATCCATCCTGAGGTTATCTAACCAATCGTTTGACAGGAACACTTGAGGCTCTGGAAAGCGGTAAGCTAATGCCACATATCCAGGGCTAAATGCAGCATAGCCCTGTCCTTCGACATTTCCTATAAGCATAGTGTTGTTGTTGGTGTGTGGCAGAATCCATCTCATTACATCAAAGCAAGGGAACAGCTCTGGTCTGGTAGCCACCTTCATGATGGCGGATTTTTCAATGTTGGCATCAATGGGTTCTTCCTCAAGACCTTGTCTGGGACTTCCCTATGGAAAATCAACCTGTATATCTCTCCCCACTTATATTCAGGCTCAACACCTGAGATACATTGGGTGTCCTCATAGATATATTCAGTTTTCACTTCTGTTTCCGGCACTGATACTTCTTCCACCGCTGGGGCTTTCTTCTTCTGCCTTTTGGACATTGTAAATTCCTCCTGTCATGTATAATCATTTTGACATTAAGCACTTTTAATTTGCAGACAATGTGTATCAATTTATCCTTTCTCAAGTGCATCATAATTGTGACCAGTCAATAAAATCAACACATAAGTCTCTCAAACTGAACAATCGAACTAGCATGCAGTACTATGCAATGTGCTATTATCCCAAGCAACTAATACATATATTGTTCAACCTTACAATGCCTTGAGACCATGGATGAAACATCTTATGATCTGATCTACATGCAGCAAGTTTATCAATCATACTTGTGTTAGCATTAAACCTACACTATTATGTGACCTGTCACTTTCTCACGATAGCGATACACTGAAGCAAAAACATGTAAATTATATGCAGGTGCAGCATTCAGTTATCATTCTATTGCCTAACAAACACAGAGAAGAATTAAAAGCATCAAGCTTGTGCCAATCAGCACTTTAGCCATAAATCCCAGCAGACACATCACAGAGGAGACGCATGCGACTGGTGGCGGAAAAGTTACATTAAGCTGACAGTACATTTCGCCCTCCCCGAGGGGGCATAACCACTTTTCTGCGCAGGGTAACCTCATCAAAACACGACCAACACGCTATCCTCAACAAATGTAGTGTAATCAGCGACACACCCCTTCCACCCCACTAGGGTTTTAGGAAACCAAAAGAAAAAGGGTCGCGCGAAGGATGGCGCAAGCAACACAGGCTAGGTTCGACCGTGAAAACTCTTCAAAACCCTATTCCTCCCGGTCAACGGTAGGTCAGACCTTCTGCCTCATTGAGGCTGTGGAAAAAACACGCGAGTGGAGCGGCTAGAGTCCACAGGTTGGGAATGCACCACGGAAATCAATAAACTACCAAACCCCCCACGGCAGTGCCCAAAATCCGACCACCCCTTGTCTATCATGGCCGCATAGCAAGGTTTGGCGCAGACGGCGTAATGGGTGTCTGTGCCTAAACCCTTCAACCCTTGTGCACGCGAGGCAGTGACTAAAGGCGAAAAGAAAATGGATTGAATGGTCAAAAACGCCCCCTTTACCCAAGGTCAAGATAAAACCCACTCGTACAAGCTTAAATCCTGGCTAGACGAGGGAAAACGCTGGGGACCCAAAAACATGGGAGAAAACCAAAACCCGTTCAAACGCAATGGGAAAAAGATGGAATAAACCTACCTGGAAATCCGGTGAAATGAGCGAGCTGATGACGGTTGGAATTCTACTCTTGCCACCTGGAAGCTGGTACAACGACATCCAGACCTTCACGCACTCCAAAGATCGACAGCTCAGCACTATACTCACCGTGACAGTGCTTGACAATAAAAAAAAACAATACAAAACCCAAACCGTCGCACCGTATATATTAAAAAATGCCACACGTATGAGAGCATTTAAATCGGGTGCAAAATGAAAGCTGCGTCGGGCGACTAGAGCTTCAGTCCCTCCGCAACGGCGGACAATCCCCGGCACCAACTTACCCGCAATGGCTAATAGAACGCGCGAACCAACAGTAATCAGGCGTCGGCGGGTACCTTGATCGGGTGACCAAGAGTCCGAACTCCTCCGCAACGGCGAATCCTCAAAGCACAATGCCGCCCGCAACGGTGGAGTAAGCGGTGGCCAAGCGCTCCGATACGAAGCCGGGAGAAAACAAACACACGTCGGGGCGCAAAAGAAAATCTAAGTACAAAGTGACCCGCAACGACGGACGCTCGAAAAGGAGATTTGTCCGCAGCATCGGACGAGGGAGACTTCAAACCCGCCCGATGAAGAATAAAAAACCACCCAATGAAGAATCAAAACTCGCGCGCAACGGTCGGAGCAAAAAGGAAAGTCTAAACCCGGAAAAGGCCCACAACGTCGGAGGGTAGGATCAAAGATTCGCCCGCAACGGCGAAGAGTCCAATGACTTACCTCCCGATTCAACAAAGCTTTGAAAGATATGCAAAACGACGATGAACTCAAATAAAGATGGGATTCTTTAAAGCATTGAATGAGGAAAACCAACCGATTGACAGCAACCCACAGTGATGGAAGACGCTTCAGCAAATCATAGACCAAAAATCAAAAGGCTGAAATCAAGAAAAGAACCGACTAATTCAAAGTAAAGGAGGGTCCCAAAATTTTAGAATTTTGGGAAAAATGTTGCAGCTGCAACAGAAGGGTTGTAAAGCTTATGCAGTAACAATAATTGATGAGGAGAACCTAAATAAACCAGACAAATTAAAATTGGAGGACATGCCAGTTTTAAGAGAATATGTTGATGTATTTTCGGAAGAAATTCTAGGGCGACCTCTGAAAAGGGAACTAGATTTTACCATTGAGATGGTACCTGGTGCAGTACCCCAGCTCAAAGGCCCCTTATCGAATGAACATACTTGAACTTAATGAATTAAAGTCATAATTAAAAGACCTTATTGATAAAAAGTATATTCGACCTAGTGTGTCTCCCTGGGGGGCACCTGTCATCTTCGTTAAGAAAAAGGACGGAACCATGTGACTTTGCATAGATTACCGTCAGTTGAATAAGATGACAATCAAAAATAGATACCCATTGCCTCACATAGATGATCTGTTTGATCAACTACGTGGAGCCACGGTGTTTTCAAAAATTGATTTAAGGTCTGGATATCATCAAGTTAGGATTAAAGATGAAGACATATTTAAAATAGCTTTTAGAACTCGATATGGTCATTGCAAGTTTGTCGTCATGCCATTTGGGCTTACTAATGCCCCAGTAGTTTTTATGTGTTTAATGAACAACGTTATGCATAAGTATCTAGATAAGTTTGTGGTTGTGTTTATCGACAACACATTAATATATTCAAAAACTGAAGAAGAACATAAAGAACATTTAAAATTTGTTTTGCAAGAGCTATGAGATCATCAACTCTTTGCAAAGTTTAGTAAATGCGATTTCTTCAAAGATAAGATTCAGTACTTAGGTCATGTGGTGAATAAGGAAGGGATTTTGGTAGATCCCGAAAAGATAAAGGAGATCGAAGATTGGCCGGTTCCTAAGGATGTAACTAATGTTCAATCCTTCATGGGAATTACCAGTTATTATCGAAGGTTCATTGAAGGTTTTTCAAGAATCGCTAATCCGATAACTTCCTTGCAGAAGAAAGGAAAGAAATTTGATTGGAACCAGAAATGTGAGGAAAGCTTTAAAAAGTTAAAAATTTTATTAACCAGCGCACCTATTTTAAGAATAGCTGATCCAAATAAATAATTTGTAGTGTGCATTGATGCCTGCAATGATGGTTTAGGCAGAGTTCTGACTCAAGAAGGGCATGTTATTTCCTAAGAGTCTAGGGAATTAAAAATTCATGAAAAAAATTATGCAACTTATGATCTGGAATTAGCTGTTGTTATACATGCTCTAAAGATGTGGCGTCATCACCTAATTGGCAGAAAATTTATTCTAATGACTGATAATAAAGGATTAAAATATCTGTTAGATCAGCCTAATCTAAATGCCAGACAAGCTAGGTGGCTAGCTTTTCTAAGTGAGTATGATTTCGAAATTCAGCACATTAAAGGTAAAGAAAATAAAGTTGCTGATGCATTAAGTAGGAATGCAAGGCTGAACTTCACAACAGTTATCAGCACTTATACATCAGATCTGGATGAACAACTTAAAGCAGGGATAGAACAAGATGAAATTTACCAAAACTTACAAGCTAAAACGAAAGAAAATCCAACAGAAAGCTTAAGTAAAGGGTATAGTTTGAATGCAAAAGGATTTTTATTGTATAAAGACAGAATGTATGTACCTAATGTACCTAAAGTTAAGTTATTAATTTTAGATGAAATCCATAAAACTCCATACTCAGGTCATTCAGGCTATCAAAAGACTATAACTATTTTAAGGAAAGAATATTTTTGGCCAAACATGAAGACTGAACTGGCAGAATATATTGCTAGTTGTTTTGAATGTCAGTAGGTGAAAACTAAACATCAACACCCAGCTGGATTACTTTAGCCATTACCCATTCCTAGCTGGAAATGGGAGATAATTAGTCTCGATTTTGTTATTGGATTGCCTAAAAATCAGAATTTAAATGATTCTATCATGGTAGTGGTTGATAAATTAAGTAAAGAAGCTCACTTTATACCTGTTAAAACTACGTATAAAGCTGCAAACATAGCTAATATCTTTCTACAACAAATTTTCCAACTGCATGGAATACCGTAAGTTATAATTTCAAATAGAGATCCTAAATTCACAGGTAAATTTTAGAAATCTCTATTTAAAGGATTAAACACTACACTAAATTTTAGTACTTCGTTCCATCCTCAAACAGATGGACATAATGAAAGGGTAAACCAAGTCCTAGAATATTTACTAAGAATGTATGTGAAAGACTAGCCAAGTAAATTGGAGGATTATTTACGTCTGGTAGAATTTGCTTATAATAATTATTATCAAGCGTCAGCCAGATTTAGTCCTTTCAAAATCTTGTATGGAAGGAAATGTAATACTCCTATCTCCTGGAGTAATCCGGTGGATAGATTAGTATTAGGTCTTGAACTATTAAAGGAAATGGAAGAAATTGTTAAGCGGGTACAAGGTAATCTGAAAATTATGCAGGATCGACAGAAAAGTCAAGCAGACCTTAAAAGAACTCCAAAGGAGTTTCAGGTAGGTGAACATGTGTTCATCAAGGTGAGGCCCAAAAAGAGCTCTCTGAGATTGGGTAGTTGTGCAAAACTAGCACCTCATTACTGTGGTCTGTTTGAAATACTGTCCAAGATTGGACAAGTAGCTTATCAATTAGCATTACCACCAAATTTAAGAGTACATAATGTTTTTCACATTTCTGTATTAAAGAAATATGTTCATGATGCTACTCATGTTGTTAACTGAAATGATGTACAGGTGGAACCAGAAGGAGATTTTCTAGTGGAACCAGACTGTATCCTCGGGCGGAGGGATATCACACTTCGAAACCGCACCATTGGTCAAGTGAAGGTGCAATGGAAGCACCTTAGTCCGGAGGAAGCCACCTGGGAATTGGAATACAATATGCAGGATGCATATCCAATTATGTTCCAGGGAAATTCTGAGGATGAGGAATAAATAGCATCGAGGATGATGTTATGTTTTAAGGGGGTGTGTATGTCACATGCCCCAATTTTGCAAAAAACAATTTTATATTATTTGGTATTATTTGAGAACAATATGTTAAATTTTATGCTAAGTTGTAATTGAGGACTCAACAAAGTCAAGGATATTTAATGTAATTCTAAATATTTTATTTATAAATAAATAAAGGAGGAGACAATAGCTTAGGAGAGCTGTTAAAAGAGTGTTTACTAGTCAAATTGGTGGAGGAGACTGGGTGGAGAGCAAACTGACATGTGGCAGCATCCTCAAACCACTTCCAACTATTGCAGGTGGCAACCTCCCTACATTTGTGGTCATGATTCCCCAAGAAAGTGGAATCAGAGCAGGTGGCTCAATTAATGAAAAATGACCCAAAAGACCTAGGCAATCTTTATAAAAATTCCCATTGAAGAGAGTTGAGGCTGCTCATTGTAGAGAAGTGATCATTCAGGTTGAATGAATATACTTCAGATAAATTCAATGGGAGGGAGTTTGGAAAATGTTTGAGGGGTTAACTGCTGATTGATCTAGTGCAACTTTTAAGCTAAAAGATCTTACTGCTGAGAGCAGAGTGTTACTAAGATATTGGGATTAAGTCTACTGTTTGCATTCTCCACCAGTTCTCAGCCAAGAAAACCAGGAACATGCTCGGGGGTCCCGAGGAAGCATTGTTTAAGCACTCTCCAGGAGATTGTTAGGGAGGAACGACCTCCTAACGCTGTTGTCGTCTGTCCTAATCAGGTTTTACATTATGTTGTTTTAATGTGTTAGATAGATAATCTAAGTCTGACTGTTATATGAATGTTAAATATTCAGTTTGTAAATGTTAGAATTTAGTAGTCTTTTTAGAATATTGAAGAAATGAGTTTGAAAAGTAATGTGTTAGAACATAAAGTAATTTCTAGTCTGTTTTTTTCCACACCTAGAAAAGACCAGGCCGTACTCCAGCACAGATAGAACATTTACAGTAGATGAAAGAAAATGATAAGAGATTGAATATAATAGATATGTTTCTGCATTTTGTAGATAGTAGAGTAATTTAATACTGTGTGTAAGTTATTACTAAAGAGAATAGTATTCTGGTTAGTTATGTTCACTAGTTTTATGAGCATATCTATGTTAGAAAAGAAACAGTAGTGCTAAAGTATAATTATAGTAAAGAAATATACTGTTACAATAATAAAAAAAAATTAGTAGGAGATACAGTAAGTATCTAAACAAGGTTTCAACCACCCTTATATCATTCAGCTTAAACTATTATTTTACCTATACTATAATATGATTATGTTATAAATACTATTAAGGAAGAAATAATCCAAGAACATAGTTAATGTTTAAAACATTACATAACCCTGAATCTTTACTAATTAACAGAGCCGTAAACAAACGAAAGTGTAAATGTAAACAATAATTAGAATGTAGCTAAGAGTTTACCTATTCCAAGAATAAATTATTTTTCCCAACAAGCTCTAAATCTGTTTAGGTTTAACCTGAGGGTCAAACCCTAACTCTATTTTCATTCTTTTTATGAAAGTATTTCTTTAAAAAGAATAAACAAATTAGAATGTAAAAACTAGAATACTAAAGTATGCACTAGACTGTGTATAGTCTTATATTAAGACCTTACAGTATTTGTATAAACTCTTTATTTAAAGAAAATAAAATATTTAAACAGGATAACATTACTAATACTATTGTAACAATATTATATAGGTAAACAGAAACCAACACAGTTGATAAACTTAAGAATATATTTATCTAATGGTTCTTTTACAGTAACCCTAGGGTTTTATCCGAATTTAATAAGTATAAGCATAAAAATTTTATTTCAAGACTGAACTTATAGTCTTCACCATTACATATTTAATTACAAAAGAAATCCTTAATAAATCTTTATCTATAATAACAGTCAAATAAGGAAAGACTTTAATTCCTCAGAGCTATAATTTACAAGTTATAAAACCATTTCATAATCGAGACAGAGCTCGAAGCTAAAAGGAAACCTTTTAAACCAAGTGTATTACTCTGTTAGGCCAAAAGGCTTAAACATAACAAATTTACAACACCCAGCTCATGGCCAGTGTACCCAGTATCATGGCGTGGGTTTGGAAACAAAACTAACAGTCAAGTTATTAAAACCCTCATTTGTTGTATATATTTAATAAGACAAGAAAAAGGTGATACAAGTCATGGCATCGAGGCTGGAGCCACCCTATGATAGGAAAGGGTGTAATAACCAAAAGCTAAATTTAAAAACTGAAGACCAAACATCCAAAGACTGGAGGAACCGAGCTCGTATTTTTCTTCCCAACTAAAAACCCTTTCCCCTAACCATTGCCAAGAATGGAGTTGCCACATTGTAACTAGGGCTTACCGTAGGTCTGGTTGTCAATCCAAACTTGGAGAGGGTTCTTCCAAGCGTAAGGGCGAGCTGTAACCTGCAGGTGAATATCAAAACCTTAATTAGAAACTGAGTTGTATAGTTGTATCTGTAACTTAAAAATTTACAAACAATTGTAAAACATATTGTTACCTCGAAGCGGAGAAATCTGAAACCACGAAGGAGACAAACCAGCACATCGAACAGTACAACCCTCGTGCGCTCTAAAGATAGAGGCAGCGTGCTCAAAACGCATACTACACTGATGACTGGATCTGGGCTAAAGCCTTGGCAATGTCCATACAAGAATTTGACAATATAAACTACTGATAGAGAACAACTACACACACAGCAAAGCAATGCAATGCATGCAGAGAGAAATCAAATGTAAGTTGTGTATCTCTCCATTCTCACACTAGGATGCCAACATTTCTCTATACACAGACAGATGGAGCTGGAGATGAGCACTAGCGAGCCCTCATGGCCACAGTGAACCAAACAGTGCAAAGAACAAAACCCTCGATGAAGAATGAGGACGTTAGGGTTGCAAGGTAAGCTTTTAAATCATGCTTTGCATGGTGGTGGATGTTCCACATTCCCACAAATTTATTCAGTCCATAGTGGGTCGAGTTGTATAGTCTCCACTGCACTGTCGGGAATCAAATTATTGTTAATAATCTATACAACGATCACAATGATAATAATATCATATACAAAGTCAAAAGAATAACGTATCACTGATAAACATTAAGTCAAACCATTTTGATTAGTGAGGTTTTTATGATATCGTAACCCTTGTTATATGAAAACAATGAAATCTTCGATGGTAAATTAACCACTATGGAAAGATCCATAGTAGGGTATATGCCCTTGATCTTAAGACAATAGTCCAATAATAATTATTTATTCAAGTATTATATAGCAAGACCATGATGTTAGAACTTGTTTTTATGTAAGACTAATAGTAAGAATCTAGTTTATAAATTAACATTGTGTATATAAAAAGTATTTACACTCTAGAATAAATTCTTACTTTTGTATGAAGTCAATAGTACTAAGAGTAAGATAAACTTCATGGAAATTGTAATCGTTTGGTTTCCATAAGTAACCAAAGCTCCAAATGAATCAAATCAAGGCTAGATTAGCCTTGGTAGTAAAATATATTAAAACTATCTAAGAATACATATAGCATCACTATTATTTATAAATAAATAATATGATAATGTATTTTTGTCACATTACTTATGTCATGAAGAAATTTGGAAGTTAGAATCACAACTTGATGACATTTAGGCAAATGATAATTTATAAATACAATGTAATAATAAGCTGATAAACTTCCTCTACTGAAGCTTAATTGAAGGTAAATCTAAGAGTTCTATATAATCTTGTTTCTTGAAAGGCCTTAGATCTATTTCCATACTTAAGCAGTGTTTTAAATTTTAGAAATAACAACAGCAGAAAACACTTATTTCAATAAGAGTGTTGATACACTAAATTATGAACTCTATGAAAAACTAATAAATAACGTAACGTATAGAGAGAAAGAAGATATATCTAAAATAACAGTCATTCTAATAAAATACAATCAGTAGGGAAAAGTATTGATCTTTACGACATGAATTTTAAAGTACTGTCACAGTTGCAAAACAAGTAAAAGAAACGTTACTTTACCTTGTAGTATCCTTGAAATTCTATTAAGCAAACTTTTACTCTAGCAGTATATTTTTTTATGCTAAAAGAAGTATATCTGGATTAACGCCTTAATAAACTCTTACTGGTTCAAAATTTACCTGTCAATCCTGTAAGATACAGAAATCCAGATAAGTTAGAAATTTCTAAGTAAGCCCCAGTTAGAAAGTAACTTCTCACCTACTTGACAAAATCAAACTATCAGTGTAGCTAGAAACAACTGAATGCAGATTATTTACATCACATATCGAAATTAAAATAGTATTAATTTATATGTGTTTAAGTTAATCGTTAGTTTGTTAATTGTTTCATTTATCCATTAACCTCTAGTAGTTAACAAACCGCGACTATAAACAATTTATGTTACATCAAAAAAATTTAATTTTTGTGAAAATTTGGGGTACTGACATTCATAGCCTCCAAATTAGATTTCATATATGTTAAAACCTGTTCTTTACTTATATAATATTACATAACAGATATCTTATTCAATTTTATCAAGATTCATGGGAGTTTGTGTGACCATGTCTAGTTTTTTACGCAAATTCGACTAGTTTTCCAGTTTATTGCATTAGAGAGACAATACTTAACCAAATTAATTCATTATTATTCTAATATTTCATTAATATATTGAATATTATATATAATGAATGAAACCAATGGTTCTATCCCTCGTCCGGGTGTATTTGGTAGCCCAAAACTTGTCTCCATTGAGCAGTCCAAAGAGCTAGTTTGGCTTGTTTGAACTCTTAATCATTACAAAATTGTAATAAAATTCTATAAACATTTGAATATTGTCATATAACATCATAAATTATATATTCAATATTCCATAAGCTAAATCCACTCACCACTGTTTGTTGGATATTGAACCGTAAAGGTTTTAGTTTGCATATGTTGGGACTCCCAGAAGCCTGGAATTATACATCATCCTAGATGTTGTTCGAACCATAAAAGGAAACCAAAACATTGTGCATAGTAATATGAACATTCATTATCATTCCCATGTCTTTTTTATCTTCCTGAATCCTCTTCTTGCTCACTCCTCGAGCCTGAAATCTCCTCTTCTTATTAGTTTGTCTTAAAAAAATCTTGTGCAAGAGTTATGATACAGAGAAAATATTCCTATGGCATGGGGTAGAACACAATAGACAATATGACACCAGAAATAAAATCCACTCCTAAGCATGCCAGACACATAAAATAAACTAATCACTAAGGGATAAGAATCACACCTCAACTGAATGTTCAAAGATGACCACCGTTAAGCACTCAATCAACAACTTGTCCCTACAATTTGTCTTCAACAACAAAGAGATATACAAGCATAATATATTATGTGATACTATTCAGTCTATCCCATTCCATTTAAATTACACCCATGGATACAAATATTCATAATTTCACAAAAAAATGGAAGAGAAATGGATATTTCTATTAATATAAAACAAAGATACAATGTTGAAAATTTTGTCGGCACCTCGTTGGAACTAAGAAATCGAGTCCCTCCACCTGGTCCTCAACCACTTCAATCCTCCATAATAAAGCAAGCTCACATAGACAATGGTAATCTTCGGAAATTATCACAAAGGGCTTTCTCAAAGGACAAAGGGATACAGAGTCAAGCATATAAGAATGGGGAATTTTTTTTCTATAATCTCTTTAATCTCCAAGTTTCTCCTTGAATGCTTCACAATAACTCAATATATAGCCCCTCAATGGGAAGTGGAGGGTCGAATCAGAGTGTTTCTTGGCATATGGAAGGCCAAGGATTAGTGCATTCATTACTTAATGGGGGGAAACTTCAAACATTTCTTGTTTTTTAGCATAAAACCCAATGTACGTGGGTGACAATGGTGCAATCTGCATATACAAAAGTTGTAAACCGATGACCTGCATATGTATTCAAAAGTGTTTTTTAAATGGTTATACTAGAGCATCAAGGATATGGTGAGTAAATGGGGTATAGTGAGTCTACATAAGGACAATGGAAGTATATCAAGGCATGATGCATAAGGTATGGCAAATCACACTATAACAGATTCCCTCTAATGTGTGAGGTTAGAGGGGTACACTATGGTCAAAATACATTAAATATTCCTAGGAGTGGGGTAGTGAAGAACCAGGTGGAAGAACTAGCCACTCGCCATCATAATAAAATGATAAATCTCTACTTATAATTGCATATCTAGAGTATATATATCAATATCAGATACATATTAGTACAATGGCCATCAATAGGAATAATAGACATATGTCATAAGTGGTCATAGACATGTACAATACATAGTGGAGTATGGTATCCATACTTAATGAAGACAACTGGTACATCACAAGGTACACTACTCACAAGGTATGAGAACTGAAATCCCATAAGTATTGTTGAGATTAAGGAAGTAGCATATATGAAATTCCACTATACTCTAACGTATTATACAAAAACCACCAATGGTACATCTCCCATCATATGAATAAAGGTGTTGAGGTTGAACATGATGAAACAACATCTGATTACCGCTCATTGATGTATACCATTAACAGACACGAGACATCCCACCAATAATGAAAATGGGTGTTAAGGTACATAGTGAATTCAACAAGTGTGAATATATGTGTTGAGGTTGAACAATTGAAAAAATCCATCGATCATGGGACATTGATGTATTCCCAAATATATCAATGGAAAGAGAACCTGCCACTCATGAATACAAGTCTCAAGGAAGTCAATAGACTATAGATCCCAATTCCAGAATAAATGATATGAAGTCAATGGAGTAGAATCTGTTAGAAGGATGGGATTAGGGAATCCCCCATCAACCAACACAAGGTACTTAGCAAGGATAGATAATTTGGAAGAACTCAAATGAACAAGATGTACATGACCAGTAACCATGTGCGTCTCTTGCACATACGAGATGCAAGTAGCATGCATAAGAGAACCTCTAAATAACATCCAATGATGAAAACTACTAACAAAGGTGAGTAAACTACCAATAGGGTCTAATGGAATCGAAGAAACGACATGAATCCCTATGTGTGAATAGATTTCTTGGCATCGAACATAAGGGAAAGCACTCAGTCAACAACCAATGATGAGTGTCATCTGTTGAGTTCAAGGTCACCTACCAATAATGAAATTAGGACTGGGGTGCTAGATATGACCACATCTCTATGATATATTGGGAATGGACAACATGCAAATTCAACATAACTGAGGAATGGCCGACTCAGGTTAAAGAATTTCCTTGAACAAGAGCATAAGGTAGATGGAGACACTTAGGAAAAATAGACTCAAAGTGCAAACTGGGACAACTTTGTGACATAAGATGCATCAACAAAGGTTCCATAGTGATTGGAAGCTTAACCAATCAATGGAGAAATATCTAAATAACGATTACAACTCCTAAGGTCATACTAGAAACCCAACCAATGTTGATAGACTCATGAACTATGCTTTGTTCGAAGGCGACATGACAACTGCCAATGTAAGACAATATCATTTCCCATCTAGATTTTTATTTTTTTGGTATTTTTCATATTATAAAGATTGAAAAATAATAAAATATGCTTATAGTACAATAAAGAGGAAATGAGTGGTGCTGGCAATAAAACTAGTTCTAAGCAGTGGGACATACCTATGATCAATGCAAGGAAGCATATGCAAGATAAGGAAACTCGAGGGAATGTTTCCTCTTGGATATGGGATAATCAAGCTACAAAAGATAGATAAGAGGCTTTGTTTGGCTAGAATAAGAAAAGCGCAGGCTATAAGGCTTATAAATGTGAAGCGCATAACCGACATTAAGCTCAATAAAACAAGCAGACACATGCAATGAATTTACAACTTGATAAAAATGGGAGTCCCTATGGGAGATGACCACCATAAAAGATAATAAAGAACATGAGGTTTACATTTGACAACATGGTGGGACTACAAGGGACTCCCATAGTTAAGGAGGACACTCAACATCATGCAAGATATAACTAGGGTACACATGATGAGGGAAGCTCTACCGCTTACATAATGATACTTCTAGTAGCAGCGGAATGGTTATGTAACATTAAGAAGTGGGTTCGTACCTATAGTTAATGTGACATAGTCATGGGATAGTGAAAAAACGCACGTAGAAAATGGTCCTATCCTATATGCCAGTTCAGTTTTATATATGCCATGGGCATGAATAAGCCAAAACTTGGTGAAAGTGCACACAAAGGGACACTACACAATTATATTAGTAAAAAACAGTTACAAATAGTCAATAGAGAGTCCAAACTATAGGAAAGTGGGTAAAAAAATTTAATAAATAGTAAAAAATTCAACCATTTACCATACCATTTGTTTTTTTACTCCTTATAGTGCATTTGGAGCTCATTGGACCCTCAAAATTTAGATGTGTAATCTGGGAGCTACGAACCATGAAATCGATAGTCGTTAGAACCAGGTAACTCATAATCTCATGCTCTATCCATTTACTTCTTTTATTTTGAGTTTCTATGTTGAATTTTTAAGTTTTGGATCATTGAAAGTGGGTTTCCTGGCCCACGTGGGTAATAGGTTATTGGGTCATGTATACGTAGGAAAAGAAAATCCTTCTCATGTATACATGCTCCTGTCATCACAATGACATGCGTATGGGGTTGTGTATGCCATTTTTTAAGGCAAAAAACTCACACAAGTTTTTTTCCTTTGAATGATGGTGCATGAGTGGAGAGAACAAGAACATGAAGATGTTGATAGGGTCTTTCATGGTGATGTAAAATCCCAAAAAAACACTACAAAGATGTGGTATTTATAAGTTTTAGAATCTTGGGAGCATGAGGTCTCAACCAAGACTCTTGCAAATGTTCATCAAATATTCAAGATCTAGACACAAAGACATTCATGCTAGATGGGACGCCACTGAGACTCGAGGTAGAAGATATCTACTTCATTGATGGACTATCCCATTGAGGCGAGGTATTAAACCTTAAGGCTCATGGTGTTATAATATCATAAGCCCACTTAATACTTAGGATAACAATGATTAATCATTTCTCATTAATTTCTTATCTACTAGCCTAGATAGTTGGCATCCACTTACACCACTTGGTCAATACTTGTCATATTTAACTCAGGAATGCCTTTATTCTGATTTTGTATAGATCCTGCCAATTTTATTGACTGCCTCGATTAGTAATTTTTCCTTCCTATAGATTTTTCCTTTATACTTCCTTATTCCATCTTTTCAGAGGATAAGGTAAAGCTAGTCAACTAGGAAACTGTTATCTTCTATGGCCAACCCATCCTCCATGATTTTCTCTCTATATTCCAATATTAGCATGTTTTTCCATCAATCATGACAACTCACTCATGCTTTAGCTAATTCATGAGGTACTTGACATATTTGGAAAGTGATTTAGTCACCTATGGGGGTTTATCATATTTAGTAAGCTTGATTTATGAGCTAGCATGAGTTTTCTTCTAGTAACTCTATTTTACTTTATAAGGATGTATTACTAATGAAATAATCATCAATTCATTTTTATCAATAATACATGGAAATACAGTGGATCATTCTCTACTCCTCTTGTATTTATTTTCATTATTCTTCTCTCTATTTTCCTTTTTCATGCTTGTGAGAAATATCATGTAGCGAGATATACATCATGTCGGTCTTCATAGCATCAAGTCTCTATTTCTTCATAATATCAAAATTGTTATTTCTACATGGTAATAGATCCCTTAGGTTGTCAAGTTCTACAGAGTTGAGGAGTTATTAGTACTCTACATTAGAGTGCATCCAGTCTCCTATCCCTCTCTAAAGAAGAGCTTGAATTGATCTTACAAGATTTTCTCCTAGATTTTATTTGTGCATGTTGCAGACTCCCAATGACTTGTCATATTAAATAGTAACTGGGAGAAATTCAAGGGATAAAATCAATAAAGCCATAAAAATATAGAAAGCAACAAAAAAGCAATTATCCAGAAAAGAATGACAAGATGAAAAGAAGGAAACTTCAAGAAATCAAGTAGGGCATAGTTTCTAAAAGGAATAAAGGCATGCAAGTTCTGAAAAATAGGAAACAAAAAGAAAGCAAGGAGGGTGCAATTTCTAAAGGAAGAAAATATAGTTAGTGGAATAGTAGGAAAGAAATCAAGAGGAAAGAAGGGAACTTCCTCTTCAGTTAATGAGGGTGCATTGGTCAAGGAATCTTGGAAAAGAATCCATATTATCTATAAATGAAGGTCATTCCACCACTCTCACACCATTTGGTAGTCTAGGTTTGTGAATGAGAAAGCTCTTGGATTCTCTAGGATTTGGAGATCTGCCCTTAGCAAACTATGGGAAATGTGCCCTAGAGTAATTGTTCCAATTTTCTTCTATCATTTTATTGCATCCTTTGCATCCATGGAAGTATGAATTTCATTACTAAATCCATCATTCCATGAAGGATTTGAGCCTCCAAAATTGATGCTAAGAACTATGCAGCTTGTGGTGGATCCAAAGGTTTTTTTCAACTAGGAAGAGAGTAGTAGGATGGTTTCTCCATTATAAGAGAGATATAAGTTGTTATAATTCTTCATCATAGTGACCTAATGATCATCATTCATCCTTGGGATTGATCCAGTATTTACAACTCTTCTTACCTTGTCTTACTAAAGGATTCTAGCCTTATGTGGTAAGAATCCTAGAGTTGAATTTTTCTGTAAATGGGAGATAATATAACTTTTTAATCACTGCTAGAAATATACGATTGAATGATTCAGTCTTTCCTATGTAATGTGTATTATATTTTATACATTTATTATTTCAAGTTTGTGAGCCCTAAGGAATTTTGTATTTGACATTATAAGATGCCTATGAACCCAAATTTGAATCTATCAATTGTTGTAGGTCCCTAACACCTCACTAAAGCCATTCCAATCCTTAAAACCAAAAATCATGAGCCGGTGGACATGTTTGTAAATGCCTGAAAGATAACTAGTTGAGTTGTCCCATAAACTAGTCTTACTAGTGGCCCCCAAATCAAGCCCAATTGTCCATAAACCTCTAGATTCGAAACTTGATATTATTAGGGATCTATTTTTCATATATTGGGGTTCCCAATAGCTTTGGAACAGACTTCATCCTCCCTGAAGTTCAAAACATAAATGGTTCGAGTACATTATGCATAGGATTATTGAGATTATGCATTACAATGAGTACCTTTCTATGGATTCTGAATTGGTGTCCATATGATATGTTTTTGCATACTTTTAATTAAATTTTGCATAGCTATTACCTGAAACTTTGTGGAGTGTGTGAAGCCGCATTGTGTATTGACATTGAATTAGACAATTCTAGTTTCAATTCTAGAACCTAGTTTCAAAAATTCTAATTTGGATCTTGTGTATGAGTTAATATCCCTATAAATATGATTGGGGATATTACATGAAACTATTTAAAATTGTCATGGAATATCTATCTTATGGAGTGGATAAGGAATAATAATAAAATCATTTATGAATATATATATATAATTAAATTCATGTTATTCCAAAGTGTCAAAAGTAGAACATTGCATTCCCCCCCCCTTGAATAATACCATCCTTGGTGTTATTTTATTTAAGTAGTGTTATATAGTGAAATGACACTTCTCTATCCGAGTAATGAAATCCAATATGTCGTTGCACAAAAGGACACTATAGATTGAAGTAGCCATAACCCTATAGATGATTGAGATCCTTAATACACCTTGATCATTCCAACATCAACCATTTTTTCTCTTAATATCATCATGTATTCACAACTTTCCTTTGAGCAACTCGTGTGCTATTCACGGGTATACCATGTACAACCCGCATAATATCAATATTTGGGACTTTCCTTAGGAAAACCCGTGAGTCACTCACTAGATGCTAACATACGAACCTGCGAATTCCATTAAGAATAGTTAAAAAAAAAATTATGATTAACTAGGGGCAGTTGGGCTTGGTTTGACAACTTCCCCAACTTCCCCAACCATTCTAAGCCTCGAATTCCTTCCTCAACAACAACTATAAAAACATGGGAAGGGTATGAGGGAAGGGGTACCAACTTTGAAGGAAAAGTTATGGTAGAAAATTCAATTGAGAGGAGGAGCAAGATGACTCGGGTTTTGTTTTGCATTGGAGCTTGGTTAGACAGGAGGATTTGTAATGTTTCCATATCTCTAAGAATAAAGATGTTTTTTCCTTCCATCAATTTCTAGATATATGTTTATAATGTTATGAGTAATAATCTAGGTTGTAATTTGTTTTGAATGCAATAATTATATGTTCATATCTCATTTTATATTACAATAGGAGATACATTTAAGAAAAGGAAATCTTTGTTGTAGGTACTGAATATTGGGAGAAAAGGAGAATTGTAGAAGAAGAAGAAAGCTAGGATCAACTGTCATAAACAAGGTACATATGTGTCTTTCTCTTAATCCATAATCTATGCTTATAAAACCCTAGTTGTCTGCAAGTAGAACACAGTAAGTGGGTGGCCTATAAACCCCCATCCATGAGGTAGATTATCCCTAACAACAAGTAGTGTTTAATACTGAAATAGGAATGCATATGCCTTAGTTATGGAATCTTCCTCTTCTCAAGTAGACTTGTCTAGTCCAAAGTTATTCCATTGAATCTTGACCTAGGTAATGGCTCAATTCTGAAGCAACATTATATTTTTGTCAAGGATGCATAGGGGTTCTAGATAGATATCTCCCTCTTGCTCCAGTTGAATAATGACCTAACCAATAGCATGGTTAGGATCATGTACATATTTCTTAAGCATTGTAACATGAAAAACATTATGTTCATTAATGGTTTCAGTTAATGCATGATTATATGATAGTGGCCCCATCCTTTATAGGATGTCAAATTGTTCATAATGCCTAGGAACAATATTGACACAAGATATCAGTTTCAAGGAACTCTTTCATGGTTTATATTTTTTATAAACATGTTCTCCAATTTTAAACTCTTTCGTATTATGTTGTTGTCTACATATTAAATTGTGCCTATTTTGAGTTGTCTTTAATTTTTGTTGAATTATGATTAGATATTTTTCCATTTCTTTAAGCATTTATGATACAATCATGATTATGTTCATTGGATTATCTCAACTCACTATATTATTGGATATTATTCCAATTGAATCCTCAAATAAACTCATTTTCAATAATGCCCGATATTCATTGTTATAAGTAAACTTTACTAAGTGCAACTTGTCTTACCATTTAGTTGGTCTATTCATTATAACAATGTGAGGGATGTCTTACGATATCTAATTTGTGTACCCAATCCTCGAAATAACTATTTCCAAAAGTTTAATGGAAAATTTGAATATTTGTCTAATATACTTGTTGTAGGAATCCCATGCAATCTAAATATTTCCCTCATAAACATTTATGCAAAGTTGACTTCTTTGTTTGCGGATTTTATGGGAATTAGATACACAACCTTGCTCATTTTTTTAACCACAACCATGATAGAATCATGTTGTTTCTTAATTATATCAATCTTTTTATAAATTCCATTGTTATTTTCTCCCATTTTCCAGTCAAGAATTTGCAAAGTTTGTAACTGTTGAACTTTAACATGATAGCTTTCAATGCATCTTGCAATGTATGTTGCAATGTTATTTTCCATTCCATGCCAATAATGTTATTCTCTTGTTGTACCAATTATCTGTTTGTAATATGGGTGTCTTGAGTATATCTTCTTTTTATTTCATCCTTGATGAGTACTTTAAGTTCTAGTGTTATAAATGTACAATATGGATTTGTAGATTAGAAATCCAATATTAGTAATATGCCAGCCTTTATATTTTGTTAAAGTTTTCCTTGTTGCAGGACATTTCTTACTTGGATCAAGTGTTCATCATAAACAATAAATAATTTCACTCTAACTTTTAAATTAGATTCTCAAGTACTAATGACTTCCATATTTATCACTTGGATGGTTTTGTTTAGTGTGAATGCCAATGTGTTTACTTTCCTATTTCTATTCCTTATCTAAAAAAATCATTTGCATTGAGGAAATTCAACCACCTAATTTTTTTTCCATTCAAATGTGGCTGATCATATTAATTCTTTAACACATTGTAATTATTCATTAACATAAATCCCCCCCCCCCTCTAAGTAATGGCGTTGCATATTCAATGCATGGATTATAGTAACAAGTTCTATAATAATGGGTAACATAATTCCTCTAATGTCTTTTAGTTTTCTAGATTCACAACATACCACATAGTCTAGTCTCCTTGCATTAGAACTCTACCCATTCATTCTTCATATCCATTTATGTATCATGCAAAGAAATTGTTTAAGTCTTCTATTATCAATGTCAATGGAGCACAAGTAAAAAAACTTCAACTTCTAAGAAATCTCCTCACATTTCTAAGATCATACAACCTTTATTCGTTTGTTATATAATGAAGTTATTGAGTGATGAATATTGAAGAATACCTCAACGAACCTTTGGTAGTAACTTGTAAGGACCATGACTGATCTCACAATATTACACTTTCTACACTTTCTAGAGTGGGCCAACTCATTATGGACTTAATATTTTTTGGATCAACTCTTATTCCTTATTATGAATAATAAGGAATAAGTAATGGGTATTATTTTGATAAGAATTTCAATTGTTGACTTTTTAAAGCAATGGATATTATTTTGATAAAAATTTCACTCGTTGATCTTTTTATATAATTGATTTATCTATAGCATTTGAAAAATCATTCTAAAATGGTCCTCGCGTTCTTCTTTGTATTTTGAATAGCTAAGTATGTCATGTTTGAAAACAAGTACAAACTAATACAAATAGTTAATGCATACATTGTTCATAAGGAACATGAATATGGCTAATGCGTTAGTAAATATAAATGAGACCACTGGTAACTCATCATGACCATACCTTTTCTTGAAGTTTGTCTTTTGAATGTCTTTATATTTGACTATAAGTTGATGATATCTTAATATCAATTTAAATTTTGAGAAAACATTTTCCTATCAAACAAGTCATCACTACGTGGAAATGGATATTTTCTTGATTGTAACCTTGTTAAACTACTTGTAGTTTCTGAACAATACGAGGGCCCCATCCTTCCTCTTCACAAACAAAATGGATTCTCGTCAAGGAGACACTTGGTCTAATGTATCATTTATTTAATAAAATTTTCAACTACATTTTTAATTCAATTAGTTAAAGAGTACTCTATGAGTAATGATATTTGGATACAAGTGGAGCTATGGGCATAAGATTAATTGAAAATTCAATGTCCCTTTCGGAAGGTAGATGATGTGTTTCATCTAGAAATACATCATTGAATTTCTGAAGGTAGATGATGTGTTTCATCTAGAAATACATCATTGAATTATTGAACTGAACAATTCTCAAGAATTATTGGACAATATGCAATATTTGGAACTTTTCTTTTTACCGATTCCAATTCATGAACTACATAAAACAACATGGCATGGAATCTAGGAATGTTTCTCACTACATCATTGACTATTTTATATTTTTTAATGTTTAGAAGAGTCCTAGCATTCTTTTATTTATGGAGACAATTCTTGAGTACATGATCTTATCCACATCCCCAACATTTGAAGGCCTTTTTATTGGCTCACTTGGCCTCCTTCCCATTAATCTTATTGGCTCGATTTCCCATTAATTTTATTGGCTTGATTCCAGTTCATGTTGGGAAGTAGTGCTATAAACTAGTTCATGTTGGGTAGCTTTGTTGGACCTCATTGAGTGAATTTCATGTTGTTGAGGAATGAATCATGTTTTTCTCTATTCATACTTATCTTTTTTTTCCTTCCATGCCTTATTAAATTATGGTTTATGCTTGTCATGTTTACTTTTTTTTTGTAAGTAAGTATCCATGGGGCATTTGAACTCTTGACCTTCCATTTACAACTTCTCATCTCAATTACTCATTACCAATCGCTCTAATCACCATGGACATGTTTTTTATGTTCATAATCACATTTAACCTTCCTAATTGTTTGATAAATAGTCTTAGGCTTCAGGTATTCCATTCATAAAGCATTGAATTTTTACCTTCTCATCCATGATACATGGGAAATACCTTATCATTTCCAAAATATTTCTTGTATGATCATCCATTATCATCTATCCCAGTTTCATCTCATGAAGTTCTCTTTAATATTACTATCATAGTACCTTTGTAAAAGGCATTTCTACTAAAAAGTGTTCCTTGAATTGATTCCAAGTGATTTTTCTCTCGTTACTTCATTTGCTTGAGACTTTACCACCAAATATATTATCTTTCATTTAAATTAAAAATAACCATCATGACACATTATAATGATGAACTTAAAAGTATTTTCTTATTCCACAAAACTATGCCACAATTTCTTCAACATATTTCACCATTCCATTCCCTCAATGGTAGTTGGTTTGACCTTTTCGAATTGCCTTTGTAATTAATCTTTGGAATTCCTTTGTTCCCTCTAACTATAAAAGAAGTCCTTAAACAAATTTTAATTAAATCTTTAGAAGTAGTTGTGTCCATTTTACATTATTCAAAATTCAAATGGGGTTTATGTCCCATCACTATATGGTTGATTCTTAATAATATGGGACCTTGCCCTAGAAGGGAGTTTGTCAACGTTTCTTGAAATCTATCCTTAATGCATTTGTCTCTTAGGTTTGGTCAAATTCTTCAGTAGGAAACATTTACTTCATTTTGTTCTTTGTGGTCTTGTTTTATTATCTCATCATTTACCTTGCAACTATGAAGTTCCGCTTTCAATATTTTCTTGGTGTTTATATTTAGACTCATATTCGAACATTTTTGTTATAAATTCCATGGAAATGATGGCTAAAATCCAAGACCTTAATCTTCTGAAATTTTGAATGAACATTAATATATCTCTATTTTTGTATAAATATAATTTTATTATCTTTAAATTAAAAATGACATACTATTTTATCATCTCAAAACTATCCCTAAGCCCATAATTCCCCACTATTGAAACTTTGGGCTTTAATAAGAATTTGTAACATACCTCACTAATGAAACTTTGGGCTTTAATAAGAATTTGTAACATACCTCCTACCATTAATGGTTGAAATAATGTTACTGTGTAACTTTATGATTAAAAAATTGAAATAAAAAAAATTAGAGAAGAGGGAAATTAATCATAATATTCTTTAATACAACTCATACATTTATATTTTTAAAATTCAACAATCCTAACAAGATATTTATGTAGCATCATGTCTATATCATGACTAGTTTTGGTATACATGCCTACCTTTTGGAAAACATGCCTACCATATTAACAAGACTACCACAATATATTTACACAAGTTTTCAATTAGAGTATAATCATAAATTAATGGCTCATTACAATTTTTATCCAATCAATTAGTTGATATGATTTTTTATTTTATTACGTACACACACATATTGCACTATAATTTATTATAACTAGTATCCCATTTATTCATCCATCCTATATAAATTTTAACATGCATTCAATCATAAGAAACCTATAATTTTTTTGCTTGTTTGTTAGAAATGTCTGTCACTTGAGGCTAATGTATTTTAACCATTGGCTAAGAAACTGCAACCCATGGGCATCTAAGTCGTCAAAATCACCTTGATATCGCACCTGGACTAGGCCACACCAACCCTTAACATGGCTAGTTTTTTGGGTGTCTCCTCCGGGTGTGTGCAAGAAGTTGAGGGACCTTTTAGATGCAATGGTAGAATGAAGTCAATCACTCTTGATCCATAAAATAGAAATCATACCAAGCAATCCCGACCCTGCCAAGCCTAGTCCCATGGCTGCCAACATGCATGCCAATTAAGATAGTACACAAAAATGTGCTCTTGTTTAACCTTGCAAAAGCGCGCTCCCGTTTTGCTTCAATAAAATGCGCTCCTGTTTTTCTTCAATAAAACATGCTCTTGTTTTGCTTCAATAAAACGTGCTCTTGTTTTTCTTCAATAAAATGCACTCCCGTTTTGCTTCAATAAAACGCGCTCCTATTTTGCTTCAATAAAACGCGCTCCCGTTTTTGCTTTAATAAAACGTGCAAAATGGGGGGGCTCCTTAGTGGTAAGGGGAGACATAGGGATGTGTGTGTGTGTGAGAGAGAGACAAAGATAGAGTGGAGGGGGGGTCCTTAGTGGGATGGGGTGACCTATGGATGCGTGTCTGAGAGAGAGAGAGTAAAAGGTGTGTTAGGATTTTAGGAGTGGGCGAGGTTCGATTAATGTGGGGGTGTCTAGGTGTTGTAGAGGGGATGTAGTAGGGGGGTGGGGGTTAGAGGTAGTTCGATTGGTTGGGGAGTGATATAAGGGAGGGGGGATTAGTCATAAGGGGAGACTTGTGGATGTTTGTGGGGGTGTCTAGGTGTTGTAGGTTATAGGTTAAGGGGTGTTAGTGGTAAGGGGAGACATAGGGATGTGTGTGTGTGTGAGAGAGAGAGAGAGACGAA
>LPNX011007791.1:663441-748346 GCA_001517045.1 Pseudotsuga menziesii
TAGGGAGAGAGAGTGGTGGGTTGTCAGGGGTGTTATCAGTCCAGGAGTGTTTCCCTGACTGTAAATCATTAGAGAACATACATCAGCTAGTGAACTCGATCCAGGTGTTAGTGGTAAGGGGGGACATAGGCGTGAGAGAGAGATAGAGAGAGAGAGAAAGAACGAATGAGGATGCGGGGTGTTAGGAAGAGAGAGAGGAGTGGATTTTAAAGGTAGGGAGAGGAGGAGGGGGGATTAGAGGTAGGGAGCAGAGGAGGGGGGATTAGTAAGAGTTAGGGGGAAGAGGGGAGTCAGGGAGGACATAAAATAATAAAAGTATTGGTATAATTGACAAAACAAGCACTCATTGTAGTATTTAAAAATGTGCGCGCATTGTGATTCACTAAAACACACTCTCATTTTGCTTCAATAAAACACGCTCCCATTTTGCTTCATTATAACACGCTCCCGTTTTGTTTAAATTCAAAAATGTATTCCCTCCAAATGATAAGGCCAATCCTCCACCCATGCTAGCATGGAATTCTTATGCCTGTGTGCCTGTTTTGTACTTTGCTTCAGATTCAACATGCCTATGTGTTGGAGTATGATAAAACATGGCTAATTCAACATTATATCCAAATTTTCAATACCCTCATGTTTAGCAGTTTGTCTGATTATGCTATACACCATTTTTTATGAGATTTTAGAAACAAATATGGTTTTTTTTGCAAATTCCAAATATGTAAATTTTAACAAGAATACATTATTTTTTCTATTTTTTTCGTATTTATCTTCTATCAACACTCATCTCAAAAAACACACTGTTAGTGTTTCATCAATATCTCTTTTGTTTCTCAACCATTTAAAAAAAATTGTATGTTGCACTAAAGAACACCGAGCTCTACATGCTATAAAAAATCCATTTCCAAATAATTGCATTAAGACATTCAAACGCTGCACCCACAATTGATGTACCGTTTTCGAGGTTTGATCTCTTAGATAATTTTAAAAAAATTTAAAATATTATTTTTTATTATTGGAAAAATAGTCGTGCACTAGTACTATATGTTCTCTATATGTATATCTATTTTTGTAAGTTTATTCCATCATTTACTCAGTCAGACCCTGCACCCACAAAAACATATACCTTATAATTTGTCCCAAAAATAAAAAGTGCACGTTAAAAAATATCTAACTTTAGATAGTTAACTACATTTTCAATAGAAAAAAATTATATATTTGGAAAGGTCATTCAATTTCCTACATTTCTTGTTTTTTACTCATCGTAAGATTCATTGTGTAATTGTCTCAAAATATCCATACAAGTTGATGGATGTCTGTTTTTTTCAATTTTCTATTGCATCTAACGCGCCAAAAGATACCCTCAACTTCTTGCACATACCCCTTCGAACTATCTCACCCCTAAGGGGATTGAACCTAGGTTTCCTTGCTAATGAGACCCACACCTTAACAGATGAGCTAGAGAGAACTGACCATGAGAAACCTATAATTACACTTTTAACATAATAAGACATTTTTGAGAAATAAGGAAGTATGCATTCCAAAAGTTGAATACCAAGCAATTGATTGAAACAACACAATTTTCCACCTAACCAGAGGAAATCCCCTGTGGATGTCATCCCCTAGCCAAGCTATGACCCAATTAAGGTTAAGAAAATAATGAAGAACTATAATGTCAATTTCTCCATCCTAGAAAACAATAAATACCAAGAAAGCAACTCATTATTGAGCTCTTTTTTCAAACCAATTTCTAGCATTCACAATGTACGTGCCCCACACAACTCAATAAATATAATTTCTTATTTACTCAATAGTCCCTTAAAATTTCTTTTATCGAGTGCTTTTCAAGTGTGCATAGAAATGTCCACACTACCATCTATTACAAATTCAACTGCAACAAAAATTCTCTTGGTTCTTGGGCATTTAATGACATGATTTCTTTTGAGAATATCAATGTACCACTCTTTTCATTCTAATTTTTATTGTTACACATCAATCCCTTCCTCTTTTTCTATGTTGCTTCATCTTCATATATTCTCTACTAAGATATCATGGATTGATTTCTTGTATGAACTATTCATTCCCAAAGTATGGAACCATTTCTTTCTCAACTTTCCTCTCTTTACATGAATGAAAGGTGGAACAAGAGTCATAATCCAACTTCTTTTAGTTCTTATAATGTGGAAACAAATTTTCTAAAATGGAGAAGATAGTTTCCTAAATCAAGGAGAAGACGATTAGTTTAAACCTCTCCCATCTCAAATTAGACTATAGTATAATTTCAACATCAATATTATAAATCAATATTATAAAAGAGTGAAGGTATATATATGGTAATGGAAAAGTGGGTTCCACAACTAGGTATAATAGACATTCCCCTCTATCCCCATACTCCCATACCTTTCTCCTTTAATGGTATCATGCCCGTTTACGTGGTTTTTCAATGTTTACAAGGATTTAAAATCATCTCATGTTATGAATAATGCATATTAATAAATTCTTTAAGTGATCAAAACATTTAACCATATACATAATTAAGTTCATAAAGTTGAAATTAAAACATTACAACCAAAGAGGTAAGTTTATTGTAGTTACATATTCAATTTATAATTCCAACATCCTTAATGTCACATGTTTTATGATTTAAGAAATTGTTTTCTAAGCCATATGATCTTTAGCAAACTTCTCTCAGTAACAAAAGACAAACTGGAAAAAAAAGTTTGAAACATAGCGTTCTTTTCTTCATTAAAAAAAAATTCATGATTTTTCACATGCTCCTCGTGCAACAAACATTGAAGGAACAACCAACCATGAAGGTCCAGTAACAAAAGACAAACTTGAAAAAAAAAGTTTGAAGCATAGCGTTCTTTTCTTCATTAAAAAAAAGTTCATGATTTTTCACATGCTCCTCCTGCAACAAACATTGAAGGAACAACCAACCATGAAGGAAGCTATAGTCATAAAATATATTTTTGTAAATATTGAAAAACCATTATATGTGAAAAGATGTGAAAGTAATGAATATCATAGAAATATCAATAGAAGTTGGCTCCAAAGGTATCAAGGTGTAAGGGAACTTAAATGTATATAGCTAACTACGTTTAGCCTCATTAAACGTTATTTAAAATATTTTGGAAGCTAGGGCTGAATATCATACAGTGACATTGCTTTTTAACATTTCAGAAGAGTCCAATCTAAACTATAAATATTTTGGAAAGCTATTTATAAAAAAGCAGAAAAACAAAGATTCCATAAAACCCCAGGATGCACATTTTAAACATTTCATCCAAATAGAAGGATTTTGAGGAATAAATAAACAGAGTTTTGGAAAAATAGAAAGCAAAAGAAATGGTTGACTAAATATATTCTATTAGATCATTACTTCCCAGAATGCAAAATATGTGCTTGTGCACATTAAGTTTTCAGTAGATCATTTATCCAATATCTCTTCAAGATACAAAGAAATATGTAGCATTATCCATTGAAAATAATACAAGCAAGCGCTGGAGAGTAATAAAGGAAATGAAATCTCTGTAAATATATTGGAAATATAGCAGGAAGTAGAATGTGAAATTTTGGAAAAGAGTTCACGCTGTAACAACAAATTGGAAAACTAACCAGTACAATCTGACACCTAAACAAAACAAAACTGTGGAAATATCAAAATAGTTTCACTTATAGATACATAAACAGGGTTTTATTTTATTGCCCAGGTCCTCCTTCAGGGTTGTCTTAACAATATTTGTACAGTAAAGGCTGCTACTTATGTAAAAAAGATATTGTGGCGTTGGATGTCATCCTCTACTTTCTTACCCCAGCACTTAAACGTTTCTGTGTAGTTCTTAGTGACAACCTCTTTCCAAATGTTGTAAATCCGTCTTTGATCTTGCAGAGGAAGGGTTTCAGCAACATCAATTATTCCTCTCTCCAATTTATTCCTGTCTTTCAGAGTCACAGTAATGACAGAAATAGGAACCCATTTTGTAAGAAAAGAAACCCTAAATGATGTAGAAGTAATTATTTCACCGTTGCCCAGAACATTTAGAAACCGATCAATTAGATCAAAGAGTGTTAGACCCAGAAGTGGCCTTTTTAGACCAGAATATGGATTAACAGTAGTAGCATATTCTGTATAAGAACGATTTATGGCAACAGGAAGTTCAGCATCTTCGCAAAAAGAGTTGAACACTGTTTCAAACAACTCCGCATCACACCGTTGAATTACATTAACAATCCATAAAAGTGCAGAACAAGCAATAGGGATAACAGCATACTTATCAGATTTAGCGCGTTCGATATTGGCTCTAAATTCTCTCAGAAGTGCAGACCTGCAGGTTGCTGCAAATGATGAATTTGTCTCAAAGAAGCCCAGGATATATTCTTCAATATATTCGCTGTGATTGTATGAACCACACGAAATTGTAGACAGCATTTTCTGCAGAGAATGTTCCAGCATCTGTAAACCTCCATAATCTGACTTCCATTGGCTAATTCCTAGTCTAGTAGCTAAATCAGGCAACGTATTTATCTCCATTGACAATAGCAGGGCTCGAAGTTTGACTTCTTGTTTAGTACTCCATCGAACAGCATTCAAATATCTCATACATCCCTCCACGCAGTTATGAAACAGCAGTTCAGATGCAATTGGTAGAATAGATAGGGCTTCATCCACATTAGAGTAACGAAAGTGGTTCGTTGACTGAGAAGAATACATGAGTTGAATACATTTGATATACATCTCAATGCTGTGAAAAGTTCTTATTTCCATTTCAATCGGTGGTCTCTCTGATGAAGGTCTTTCTGATGACCATCGTTCACCTAACAATGTTCCATAAAATTCAGATTTCTTGAGAATTTGAGAATGGACATAAAGAGTACTGGACCTTCTGTCGTATACTTCATTTGTACCGCTTAACTGTAATTTGATATCAGCGGTGCTCTCGTCTCCGAATTGTAAGAGCTGTTCAGCCATTGCTATAGTTTGCAAAAAAATATTGGGATTGAAAACCGTTCTAGAAAATAGGATTATTAAAACCAGCGGTCACTGTGGACACCACCGTTCTTGTTTCATGCTATGAGCAGCCCAATAAAATTCTTTTGGGTGTAAGATTCTTGCAATGACCTCTCCTTTCATATATGTTATAAAAATTGATCGTTTTTCATGTATGTTTTAAAAATAGAGACCCGCAGCCACAACTATGCTAAAATATTTGGATTTTGTTTTTTTAATAAAAATTGTGGAGAGAATTCTGCTTCGTGTCCGTTTCAGTTGCTCTATGATGTGACCTTGTCCAGAAGTGTTGCTCATGGATTCCTGAAACATAATCTTTTTAATTAGCAAGTTAACTTACTATTATAGTCCGATTTTAAATGACATATTTTATGTCATTGAAGATATAGATTAAAGGTTTTTATTTTTACAGTGAGATCAAACATTAAATCCAAATTTAATCTTGTTTGCTATTTTTTAATTCTAATTATTATCATTCTAATTTTTTTTATACCTGCTTCAGCAGGTATATTGTAATCGATCAGGTTTGACTTTGCTTTGACTTTGCTATTAGCTGGTGCCTTTTGAGGCAGTTTTAAAAAATCAAAGCCTGTTTTGCAAAGTGAGACTTAGGGGTGTGTAAAATATTTTTTTTAATTTTGTTAAAAAGCAATTTTTGTCAACAGCTGATTGGTGGATAGGAGGTGATGTCAGCCTTGGGATTTGGTATCTGGATTTGGGTTGACATGTGTCCACCTGACGTCATAATAAAAAATTAAAAATTATATGCCATTGCCGGTATTGGTCGCCAGATTTAAATTCGTCGGTTTCTACAGTGGCGACCACGGCGACAGGCACAGGCCTTCGCCTACTAAATCTGATTCCTTTTCTTAGCCATGAGATCTGGGACGCCTTCCGCAGGCCACCTCAAGGGCAACGACTCCGAAACTAAAGACATCTAATTCGGCCGTGGCTTGCCCACTTAGTAAGCACTCGGGTGCGATGTAACCAGCGGTTCCAGCAACACTGCTAGCAGCGAAAGCTCTCCTGTCGTGCTCAATCAAACGGGCGACGCCGAAGTCACCGAGACGAGCGTTGTAATCGGAGTCGAGCATGATGTTGCTGGATTTCACGTCCCGGTGGATTACCTGCTGCTCACATTCCTCGTGGAGGTACAACAGAGCGGAGGCTACACCCGAGACAATTTTGTATCTCTGCTCCCAATCCAGAAATCCACCTACACATGAATTCCTGTTGAAAATATGTTTGTCCAGGCTGCCATTGGACATGTATTCATAAACCATAATTAGCTGCCCTTTTTCATGGCACCACCCGAGCAGCGGCACCAAGTTTCGATGGCGAAGACAGTTGATGACACTGATCTCGGATATAAACTCCTCTTTACCATGTTTGGAATCTTTGGCTATGCGTTTTACAGCAACCACCCTGTTTTCCTTGGGGACAATGCCTTTATAAACGGTTCCGAAGCCGCCACTTCCAAGCTTAGATGCGGCGCTGAACTTATTCGTGGCCTTCTTCAGATCTTTGTATCTGAACTCCTGTGGCCGGCCTGGAAGATCCTGTAAGGCACCCGATATGATAGTCGCATCTGCCTGGGAATTACGGTATTTAACGAACTCTATACTTCCGATCCCCACGACGAATGAGAATACGAGGCTCACAAGAACTAGTGCAATAAGTAATGGCGTGCGATCTTCCGGATCCAAAGATGGAAATTCGATAACTGTGAGATTCCATGACTTGATACAGTTGAGCTCTGTGGCCTCGCCCGTTGAGGCAGAAAAGCCGAAATAAGCCTCGGCGTCAAGGATTCCGCCAGACAGATCGATGGTGGAGGAGACGAGAGACTGCAATGGGCGATCTTCAGACTTGTTTGCAAGGTAAACATCCAGCTTCTTCGTATAGCCATTGTACAGAATCCAAGCCTGGATATCGTATCCGCCCTTCAAGTTGATCTTATCCTGCTCCAGTGATGTACAATTTTCTGGATTTATGTTATTAACATTAATGCCTACATGGTTACCATCCGGATCGCTAGTCCCTGGGCTCTTCTTTGTATCGAACTCGACCGCCACCACCTTACTACTGTTACTCCCATTAGTGGAGGAATTGAATAATCCCAACCATTGGCCAGAGCAATTAGATGGTATATTATCATGATCTACAGAAGTTATTATAAAAGCCAGACCCTCTCCGCCACCTTCCTCCTTTTGTAAAATGTTCAGAACGAATGAGGCATTGAAGGAAGACACGTTTTTTCCTTGGTATAAGCTAAATGTTCTGTTCAACATCGCTCTTCCGCATAAATTTCTCATGGGGTCCTCACCGGTATTACTTGAATCCGCCGTGACTTGCAAGGCTCCGTTTGTTGATATTGTGGCGTTGTGCATAAAGAACTTAGAGCTATCCGTATTGAAGTCGAAAGATGTAAAATTAATCGCATAGCCTGAAACAGTTTCTGCTACCAAAATGGTCGCAATGGCTGCCAAGATTATAACTTGAAGGAGACCCATTCGATTTAATACAAGCAATTTCAATCGATATAAAGTGGATTCGTTACTCACAAACGATTGGAGGTTTCTGGAGAGTATTAGCAGCCACAAATATTGAAATATCTCAATATTGATCTGACTATCGTATTAATCTCAACATCGATGTTTGATGGCATTCTAGCAGGCACCTACGGTGCACCTACGCATTTTTATATTATTATTGTTTTCAGAAAACTGGTAATATTTTTATTACCAGTTTAAGAAATATTTTTAAAACTGGTAATATTTTTATTTATATTATTATTATTAAACTTAAGTAAATACTTTCTAATAAGAAAATCTCTTTTTGTACCATTTAAAACAAATCATTTTAAAAACACTCTAAAATCTCACAAGGCTCTACTTTTTAAGAAAGATTTACTTAAGATTGTGTCCATCATATTAAAAGTTGACATTTTATATAAAAAAGTTTATGTCGATTGTCTCATGAAACGTCACACTTTGATATGTGATTCAAAACATTATTCAAAACATTTATGCAATAGAATGTTTATTATATATAAAACCTTTAACAAATATAAATAAAGTGTATTTTAAAGCTTTTATACGAAAAGTAAGGGCGCAATGTGGTCCTTTCACACGGGGACTTCACTTAGTGAACCTCTCACATAGCACGTGCGATCGTGAGATATTAAAGAATACCCTTAATTTCAAGAGATATTGACCCAAAGTATTTTTGTTGAAACCCACTCCCAATACTTAAAACCTCCTCCCCACCCCTTTTTATACCTCAATCCTTATAAACCACCCTACCCACCCCCACCTTAAACCCCTCATCCCCCCAATAACTGCAATATATTGGTTCGATTTTTTATCATTTTAAAACCCACAATATGAACTAACGTGATAGGATATTGGTCAACAAGTGAAGCCCCCGTGTCCTTTCACCGCATGATATTTCAATTCTTGTTAATTAAGTGGTTGTTGGGTGAGGATGGTTCAATTCTTGTTAATTAGGTTGTCAGTGGGTAAATGTATAGAGGTTTACTCTGGATTACCTCCTGAAACTAGATTGTAGGGAAGTTTCACCCTGTTCATTTTCTCACTATGTTCTCCTCTAACAAATTTTATATAGGAACTTGAGATTAGGAATTAACGATATAGAAATGTAGTAGCAAATCCCATATCCTTGGAAAAAACAAATATGCAAAATCTTTCATGTCACTATGAACCCAAAAAAATGCAAGAATACTTGTGTATATCCAAAATGAATATAGGTACGTACCTTTTATACTATTCCATTGAGAATGAAAGATTGTAATTCCATTCAAACTTGAATTTGTCACCTAAATCTTGGAATACAAAAGCTAGAAATTAATTCAGTTGTAAGAACCACTATAAGAACTATTTGTTGGGACTATATATGTAGACTGAATATGAACTTTCCCTCTACATAATTTCCCTTTACATAATTGATGCCAAATACTATGATAATCATGAGAATTATATCTTTATGCTGCAAATAAATCACTGGAATGGCCTTTGATTTTGCATGGAATTGACACTTCTTTAAAATCCCTAGAGAACTACATACCTTAAACAAATCACCGACATGGACTTCAAATTGAAACTTCTTCAAAATATCTAGAGAACCACAAAACTTGGATCTTTAATTTCAAGGACTTAATAACTAATTAATTGGTATACACATAGAAATATAAACAATGACAGTTACAAGAAGTAACAAGTATTGCAACAACCTATAAACAACAAGTAATCTCACATAGAAATATAAGTACCATGGCAACAAGTAATACATTGTTTCAAGTTTGAATGTTTCATAATTTCTTTAACTTTTAGCTTTAAACTATATACAATATCACAATAAAATATTTCTAAGAGGCGGGTATGCCTTGCTGCTATTTCACTTGTTAATATTATTTTATTTTTAATTAATAAGTTGATTTTATAATTATATATTGTTAATTTTTTTGAAAATTATATTAATTATATCATTTTGACATTATTTAATTAAAATTGATCATTAATATAAAGTTTATCAATGAATATTATATTAAAGATATATTTAATTAATATATATTTTATAATGAAATTTAAATTAATTGTTTTAGTAAAATTTTATTATTTATTATTAATAATTTATTTTAATAAAATAATTTTATTAATAAAAGATTCTCATATAGCAAGCATATTCTTATACTTGACAGAGACCCTCTATCAATAACTTTTGGTTAGAGTGAAGTTTCTTTCTTCATCTAATTCATCTAAATTTATTTATAGTAGTGTTATTTGTACTTGCATATTATGTTTCAAAACTTTTTTAAAGTAAGATATATAATAAAAAAAACCATTTAAAATGTGGAGGAAGAAAAATCTAATTTATGTCACTTTTTAATTTTGTAAATAATCTTGTAGGCCTGTACTTTTTGTTTGAGAGTAGATTGTTTATAAAGTTGTATTCTTACCTTCTTTAAATCAGGATTGTTTGTTGCTTCATCTTATTATGTGCCATATAAAAGTGTTATGATTATATAGGAATATTTTTATTAAAGAATTTTGGATATAAAAATAAAATTATAAAGAAAACCATAAACAAAAAATGGTCACAACATGGTAATAACTATTAATATCATCATGCCTACATGGGTGTGGCTCATTACTTGATGCTTTTTTAACATAGAAATAAAAGTCTAAAAAAAACCATAAACCAAAGTTCATCACAATGTCACCACCAAAATGAAAATGGTGTCCAAATGACATGATTAGGAGGTTGTTGTGAGTTAAAAACCTTAAGTTCATCTCACAAGTCACACACAAACTAACAAAATAAATAAATAATTAAAATATATTTTCACTACCTAATCTAAATAACTTAACTTTGCTAAATATTTTTATTTATACCTTCACCCAATTATATTGATTTTAATAAGTTAAATTTATATCATAATGTGGGATAAATCCATTTAGATATCAAATTGATTAAATTGACTTTATATCATAATGTTGATAAAAATATCAAATTGATTAAGTTGACTTTATATCATAATGTTGATAAATTCATTTAGATATCAAATTGATTAAAATTAGTATTTAATAATTTTATAGATATGACCTAACATAGCTCAATATTTTTATTTTATGCATCCATCAAATTATATTATTTTAAATAAGTTATTTTTTTTATAGTTGGATATAAATCCATTGTTTACATATGAAATTCATTTTAGTGTTTAATAATTTCATAAGTATTTATTTTGAAATAATATTTTTAATAGAAAAATAAATAAATGTTTTTTTTTTTTTAATTTAGATAACTTAAATAAATAAACAATATGTGTATTAAAATAATAAATATTTTATAGATTGTAGTATATATTTTATATTTATGTATTTCAATTATTTATAAACATGTTTTATGACGATAATATTCACTAAACAACTAAATAAAAATAAAAACCTATTAATTTTAATTATAAATTTATGAAAAACATATTTAAAATAAATATTTATCGTTAAAATATTTAACCTCCGCTCAAAAAGCTTGATAAGAAGCTTTCCAAGCTCAATATAGTTTTGGCAAGTTAGGAGGTTATAAAAGTTTGTATTGTAACAAATACTATGAAACTCACATCTAATGTAGGTGTAACAAATCATAAACTCACACAAATGACAATGCCCTATTTAGCTATAGAATTCATGAGAGTTGATTGTAATCTTGGCTATATTAGTTTTCTTCCTTGAGGTAGTTACTATAGAGAGATACTAGAGATACTTCTCATCTTCCAAGTTATAATGAATGACCTCCTTATAATACAAATATATTTTTATTCATGCTTATTATATAATTTATTCAATATTTATATAAAAGTTATTAAACGAAAATAAAATAGTTATAAATAAAAATATATACATTATATTAAATCATAACTATTAAAATAAGTTTATTTTTGAATTTTTTTCATATCATATACAATATTTATAGTTATTAATTATTTAAAAAAATGTTTTATCACAAAAACTTTGATTATATGAATTACAAATCAATTTAAAAAAAAAACTTATTTATAATTATTAATTATTAAAAGAAATGTTCTATCACAATAACTTTGATTATATGAATTACAAGTCAATTTGAAAAAAACATCAAAAACATGGTAGTTCATTTAATAATCAAATAAAGACTATTTATTTTAACTTCAAATTTATTATATATATAAGTGCTTCATATTTTTTTATTTAGCTTTGATAATGATATTTTTAGATTTATATATACACTTATTTTTATATCTGTTAATACTTATTAATAATTATACATTTTATTATATGTTATCAAATAAAATAAAAAATTATATATATATTATTTTAAAAGTTTTTTTTTCAAAGAAATAGATTTCATAAAATTATATGAAAAGTAAATATTATGAGTATTGTTATTAATGTGTTGATTGACTTGATAAAGGGGATATTTGGATATTTAAGACTTAGCATCATCATTATGGTTGGTGTTATGAAATTGTAATATAATAAAATTATGAATAATATAGTTGGGATGGAATTTCTTTCAATAAAATATAATTATTATATATCATTATGGTATAGATTTATATAAAAGTGTAAATATAATGTAAGAATAAATAGTTATCAAGTATGAAATTTCTTGCAATGATAATATTTTTTTTATTTTATTGATATAGGTGATACAATATAATTTTGTCTTGCCTTATTAATATAATTGAAAATATGGAATCATTGAATATTTTTAATGTGTTATTAATATAATTGAAAATATGATATTTTAATAAATATAAGACATGCATGGATAATATGTGCTTGTAATTAATGTGTATATCTCTATAAACAATATATTTAAAATTATGCAAATTTATCTAAACTTTAAATTTAGGAAACATTAAAAGAAGTCCAATCTCTAGAGCCTTAAACCTTTCATTAAGTAAAATTTGCACCTCAAAAAAATTTGATCTCCCTCAACACTTATAGATATGGGTTTTGAGAGAGAGAGAGCGCCAATTGGACATTTTTTCATTTTGTTTTAAATTCTGTTAAAAAAATGAGAAGAAGAATTTATTGAAAATGTAGATATTGATTGTTGAGATTGCAAAATCCACTTGTAATAAGAATATTTAAAAAAAATGAATTTATTCATGCATTAAAAAATGAAACTAATGTAATGAAAATTTGCAATTAAACCAAATATTATACAACAAAAGTAATAATAACAAAATATGTCCAAACCATATAAAGTTTAGACTACATTTACTTGTGTGTAATTGTTTTTCCAATACTTTTAACTTTATTTTATTTTCTATTAATGAAAAAATTTGGAAGTCCTTAAAAATGATAATTGAGTGCTCACAACATCTTATTCACTTATGTATGTTTCACATTTAGGATTTTTATTTCACATCAATTCCCTTTCATGATCAATTTGAAAATAAACCGATCACTTTATTAACATTAAGATTTCAACATTCATGAATTTTCACATAGAGTGAGGGAAATATGACTTTAGAAGGAGAATGCACCCCTAAAAATTAGCTTATGAGATTCTTTTTTATATGCACTTTGGTTGCAAAGAAATGTTTATTTGTAACAACAAGGACAATTCATGGTCAATAGGTTGTTTTATTCTTTACCAACATGTCCCTAATCTCATATACTATTAAAGTATATTAAATACAACAATTTATAAAACTCCAAAATAATAATAATAATAAAATATATAAATTCAAATTTAATTAAATTTAAACCATTTACATCTAGCTAGAAGCTCTAGGGTTTGTTAAAGCATTATTACATACATTTAAAAGAAAATTGTGGATGTGAAATTAGTATCTAAACATGGGTATATATCACATTATTACATAAATTTTAATATTTATTAGTATCCAAACACCAGTTTTTGTCTTATCTTCCCTCCACCATAAATTGCAATAAAGGTTTTATTGATAGCTTGGATTTTCCATCTTTTCTTACACCTTGTGGAGTTTTACTTATATTATCTATTAAGAGATAGTAAATAATGTCATATCACCACCCATGCATGTCATTTTGTACATGAATTCTCCAATTCCAACTTTGTCTTTAACTCCAACAATTTATTATGATCATTGATACAAAGGAAAAATAAAAATTGAGATTTGTTCCACATGAATCAATGCAGAGGGATGCATGTATCTGTTTTCCATGTTAATGAGTTGTTCCAATTTTAATTGTTAGAGAAAACTATGTTGGAAACAACAATTATGAACAACTTGCACAATTAAACTCTTAAATTGAAACTAAACATATAACAATTCAAACTAGGAATAAATCCACTGTCAAATATCTGCAAGATAATTTGTTTTTGTTTTAAGGTCATTAAATGGAATGTATAAATTACATATGTGGGCCATAAATAAATGACAAAATTAAGAATTACAAGGATTAAATTTCCTAGAAATCATTTGAGTTTATAAGATTGCATTGAGGATTAATACCACTTAGTAATTGTTGTTGAGGAGTAAATTTCCAAGAAATTGTTTGGGTTTATAAAATTTTATTGAGGATTAAAGCTAGTTAGTAATTGTGGTTATATGTATGGAACCTCTACATATAATTTTGAATCAGAATCTCATGGAGCATGTTGTAGAATCCACCAATCTCCTTCAGATCCGCATGTCTTGTTGGAGAGTAAAAGATTGAAATTGTATTATTTAGGTTTCAAGAGTTTGGTGATTGAGAATAACAAGGAAAAGGAGATATTTATTGTATTTTCTGAGCGTTGTTGCTCGTATAACGTAATATCAGACGTTAGGAGTGGAAGGTGCAGGGGGGAATCTTTTGGATCCCAGAGGACATGTTGAACAAACCTTCGCTTGGGGTCTTGGATATAGGACCAACAACGAGGCCGAGTGGTTGGCACTCCTTCAGGGAATGAAATCTCTAGCCAATAAAAACCTCTCCAAGATCGTGATCTTCAGAGGCTCTCGACATGTCATTCTCAAAATGATCAATGGATACACCACTGGCTCCATAAAATGTCGTCGCCTGTACGAAAAAGTCATTCCTCTCATGTCCAAGTCCTATGAATTTTTCCACATCCTCCGCACAAACAACTCAACAGCGGATGCCTTGGAAAACATGGGGGCCTCTCTCCCTTAAGGTCAAATTAGTCTAAATGGTCAAGTCCCTCACCTCAAACCTATTCCTTAATGGATCATCGGGATTTATGCTTCTACCCTCATTATCATTTGTTCTCCTTCAACCTTCAAGGAAAACTATGAAGGGACTAATGTTCTCCCTAAAGGCCCCAAAGACTCACATATCCCTTATTGCTCCAACCTCATTCACCCTTATCATTCCATCCATCCTCACTCCACCGCCTCGTGCCTTTTACTCCCCACTGGCATCCACCTTATGGACATTCCCGAAGGGCCTTCAGTCTTTATGAGCTGTCCCGCCTCTCCCTATCCTCCCGTTGTGTGGCTTCACCACTACACTCTGCATCCCTCGGTCCCTGCAGGGTTTAATGCTCACCTTCCCTAGGTTAATTACCTCCTCCTCTCGCACGCTCCGAGTCTTATCGCTCCCTCCTCTATGTCTTCTCCTCGAAGTCGTCCTCATCCTCATTCCACTCTTGGTCTTGGCTCTGTCCGTTATGTGATTTATCTGGAGTGAATCCTCTTGGATGTCATTGCAGGGGTCGACAAAGGCTGGTTGTAGGAAATCCCATGGGAAACTCTTCCTCTCACCATGGTTTTCGTGAAGGAAAGACTGGCTCTAGCTACCTTCACCACTTGTTTATGCACCACCTATTCTAGAACTTCTCTGTGGTTTTCGAATATTGGCTCTAGGATCAACCTCTCCATTGATGAGCAATCCTTCATAGCTAAGATCAACTTGATTTTGGGCTGTCACTGCTCAGGGTGGAAAGAAGGTGCAGTTGACACTCTATCCTGCCGAAGTAAGACAGATCGAGACTCTCTTCTATAGGAACTCAATACCCTCAAGCTGATACTCGGTGGTCTCTCTGTCGAAGACCAGGCTCAAGTGGTTGCTGGAGCAGTTCATGCTCTCCACAACAATTTCTCTCGAATTGAAATATCTCCCAGGCAAGGCAGAATGTCGTAGGATAATGAGAATGTTGGGATAGCCGACTTGAAGAAAAACCTCAGGCGCCTCTACGAAATGATGGCCATTGGCATCATGGACAACAAGGAAATTGCCCAGGAGGTTAAGAGCATGGGGGAAGTGGTCAGCTACACGTCTTATCAAATCAGTAATCGTGATTCAAGGATTGATGACACTGAGAGTAACCTCAGAAAAATGATGGGAAAGGTGGATAGAATCCAAGAAAACCTCCAGCACTTGGTAAGCCTGAATCAATGCAGTAAGGCCTTCGAAACTCTAGCAGCAGCAGTGCACCCCATGGAGGAGGAATTGGTTGTTCAGCCTATGAAGCCCCCAGGTAATCCTTAAATGGTTTCCTAAGTTTTTATGTTTTATTGTCTTTTACTTTGCAGACAGTTTATAAGGGTATACACTACCCCAGTCATTAGATGTTTTGTAATTACTCTCTGTGGAGTTCTTTGGTCATCCCCATGGACCAGTTTTGTTTTCTCCATTTTTGAACTGCAAGAACTCTCAGTTCCTGCTCTTACTCTGTATTGAATGGCTGTGCACAGCCTGTTTTATATAAACCTTTTTTAGTTTCTGTTAAAAAGAAAAAACTGTAGTATCAGACGTTTAAGCATCTTCATAATCCAACACATCGATGGTGTGTAAGCATAATCAGGAAAGTAACCCTGAGAAAGTTGTTAAAGGACTGAACAATCATTGATCCGTTGGCATAAAGAAATTGGAAATTGAGGGCTAATTGTATGTGTGATGTACTCTGAATTGAGGTATCCCGTTGTCCCTTTAAAAGTAGTGGTAATATGAGTATCCTCCCCATCAATTGTCACCCTTAAAAGACTGAAATATACCATTTTTCCATTCAAATTATTATCTAAAATGATGTTTCTTATCTTGACGTCCCTACGAGTCCTTCATACAAAAATAAAAACTTGATCTCAAAATCCCCAGGCTTACAAATGAACTTGTCTCTACATCAAAGTGCTTAAAGAAGAGACAAAGTGCTTCAAATAATAATTAAAAGTGCTTATAAAAAGAGACAAAGTGCTTAAAAGAATAGTTACCTTGAGCTGCATCTAAAACTATTTTAACTCTTTTTCTCCAGTGTAGTTGGGAAATCCTTACACTATCACTTGAAAAAATAAAATATGAGCCAAATATTCTTCCTTTATCCACTAAATAAACATATTTCAAGATGACATATTGTTATCAACCCAAATGACACTTCTCCATCCGAGTGCCGACATTCTTTATGTTGGTACACAAAAGGACAAATTAGGATTGAAGTTTGCAAAAGCACTATAGATGGGCATGACTTGGGATGCATTTACCTCTTAAACCAACTTGCTATATATTTTTTCTAAGTGTTGAGTTGCGTACATGACTATATTCAATGCAACTCTCATAATGTACGCGACTATTTGCATTGCAACCTGCGTACACCAGCCTACATGGGTTACCTTCGAGCAACTCGTGTGTCATATGCGGGTTGCCTATATCAATAGTCGTGTACAACTTATTTTGGATTTAAAAAATATAAAACACGATTATATGAGATTAGTTGGGCCCTAATCCTTAACTATCCCAAATGTTTCAACCACACTAGCCTTCAAAACTACTCTATTTCCCAAACTATAAATAGAGGCCTTGGGGTTGGTAATAATCAATCATTATTGGAGAGAAAAGTTATGTTGGTGGTATATCTTCAGAAGTCTTGGAGTAGCAAAAATCAGAGTCCTTTGGTTACAGAGGAGTCCTTGTCTCAGAAGTTGGGTTGTACTCTTATCTCATTCATTGATTGTTAATAAATAGAATTCTTCTTCCAACCTTGTGTTGAGTCTATTTCATGTATTGTGGTTAATGAATGTATTTGATTATATGTTTGATATATTGCTTATCTAACCTCTTATATATATATATATATATATGCATGAGATATTACTTGGAGAATTTTCTCTTTACAGGTGAAAGAGGTGCATCCCTGGAAGCTTTGGAGAGAAGAAGAGCGGGAGAAGATCAAGCTTGGATCAACCGTCGGTAATCGGGTAAGTCAAGACTTTCTTCCTATTCCCTTTCCATTCTCTAGTAAAGCTGATTGTATGCAAGGTTAGTAGTAAGTTGGTAACCCCAGACCCTAGGTTATAAGGGTTCTTAATCCTAAAAATTAGAACTGGCGACTCCACTGGGGAGTCCATCCTGCTTTGGGTTAGTCCTAGAGATACTTGCCCAGTCTTTGCTCTGATTCAGTGTGTGGTTGTCTATCTTGGCTTTGATTTGCAGTAGTGTGTCCTGAGACCTTTGTTATTTTTTATTTTTTATTTTTTGTTGTTGTTGTGTACGTGGGTTGTTGTGCTACACAGTCGTGTACAACAACTTGTGTACGTAGGTTTCTCTATACGACAATCGTGTACAGTATGCGGGTTGCTCTATAAGACAGTCGCGTACCTCTTTTAGCAGCACAAAATTTTAGGGAGGGTTGCTTGTCCCTGTCTTGTTTGGATTTTGCTCTACTTGAAGGTCCTATGTTGCTAACATCTTCCTGTAAGTCTGAAAGTCCTGTACACCATGCTTTGTGCTTTTCAGTAAGCCCTTGAGTTTTATTGTTTGAGTCTTCTTTCACTTAGCAATTTGAGGTGGGTTCTCCTGTTTGGGTGATAGGTTCAGTGTTGCGTATCTGAGTCAGTGATTAGGATTTCAGATACCTTGTACTCTATATTGTTTTCGAGTAGTGTCAGTTTTTCACTTGTCCTTTAGTGATTTAAGTGGATTTTATTCATTGATTTCTTCCCAAGTTAGGTGTTTTCCAAGTCTCCTCCTTAAGTGGTTGAATTTGGTTCTTGCAAGTCCGCTATACTTCATATTGCTTGCTTTATGGTATGATTATTCAAACATACTCAAGAATTTTTGCATTTAGGTGCATGATAATTTTTGAAGAATGTGGAAAGTGAAGAAAAATATTTGAAACATTTGGATTTTAATTGCATATTGTAGTTTTATTTTCAGTATTTTCGAATAAAATTTCAAAAATTACAAAAATAAGTCTTAGTCTTCTCATACTTAGTTGTAATTTCATTAGCTTATATTTACAAAAAGAAAAGAATCTTGTTTTAAGTAGTTGTAATTTGTTTTGGAATTCATTTTATACACCTTTTTACTTTTCTTATTGAGTCTATAATATCATAGTCATTCACGCCACTTACCCTCTGACTAAGAACAACCCTTAAAATGAACGCTATAATTTAAAATTTATTAGTAAGTTTTGTTTTATAGGGACATACACCTACTAGCTTAGGCTAGACTTGTGGGATAGGAAGTGTAAACTCCCCACAAGTGCTTAAATTCAGACGTAGTTGGCCAATCGATAGGTAGATCCTTCTCTATGTTGGTAGTACCTGGGAAGATTCTCTCAAACAGGAGTTAAGCACAAGGCCGTGTGGAGGCTTGGACTGAGGAGATAACCCTCTGATTCCTTATCAAAACGTAGACTAAGGTTTTTGCGCATCTGGGGATCCTATCCTAAACAGAGTTTCGGACTTTGCTACCCTGCCCCTGCGTACGAATTAGGCTTGTGACTATCTCCCCATACTATTGATATAGTTAAGGTAGCCTTTAGTCTCTTTGACATATAGGGTTTATACACAGGTAAACCGAAAGGCTATTTCCGGTTCACCTTGGATGGGCTTGGTAGGTAACCCTTGTTGAAAGTGTAGGAGGGTGGTGGGTGATTCCTCCGCTTGTGCCTAAGAACCTCTTCAAGGACGATAAGAAACTGTCTCTCAGCTTTCTTCGGGAAAGAATATATTATATCCCTTATGATTGTTGAGACTTTAGGAAATGTTTGTAGTGATTGCTCTGTGGTTTTTCTGTGTTTAGCCAACCTTAGGGTGTGAAGAGTCAAATTTACAATCGTGGAGGACCAATCTGTCAGAAGGTCAAGAAGGTTGCAAAAAATTCCTTCTCTTATTACATTGGAACCTCCCCCTCCCCCTCAAAGGTAGATATTAGACACGGACGGTTCTTTCGAACCGATAGGAGTTATTGAAGTTCTAGGTGAACCAGAACTTAGGATATACCAGTTTGATTTAACTGTAGTTGAGATAGAATACTTGCAGGCTGACGAGTTTGCAAGGAAATTTAATTCACCTCTAACTGACTTAAACGATCCTGTGATTGTTTAGGTTCATCCTTTCAATTCACCTGTTATTGGTGTCCCTCTGGGCAAACTAATGTCTACTGCAGGAGAAATTTCTTCTACTTCCACCTGAGCCACTCCAGCTGAAGGGGTGCCACCTCCCCTGGTTGGTGCCCCTAGAACAAGTATACCTACTACACCTTTAACTCCAAATATCCAGGTGGTTCAACCACCGACTCCCACAAATTTAGCAGGTACTTCTGGTGGAGTGGTCAATGGGATTCCTAGTGTACCTTCAGTTCCTACTTCCTTCGCACATACTGCTCAGAGTGGTCCTATAGGATCCTTGTCATTTTTGCAGGGTTTTCCTTGGAATGGAGGGCACATTCCCCCATCCACTCCATATGTAGGTCCAACACTAGAATATGTAGGGGTGTAGTTTGAAAACCCTAATCCTTATGCTCAAGGTTTTCAAACTCTGGTTTCAGCTCCATTCATGAGCTCTCCTTTCTCGCTTTTTAGCGGAGGGATACCTACTCCTGTGTTCCAAACCCCAGCTTTGATTGGGGCAGCTAGAACCTCATACATTGCAGCGTACATAAACAATCCACTGGCTTATGGGTGGAATCCTTTCCAAAGTAGCTCGACCAATTCGCAACTGGAAGTAGGGGGCAACCCCGCCTTCACATCTGGGAACATGGGGGCAAGTCCCTCTAATCCCCAAGCTAGTACTTGTAATGCTCCGGTTAGACCCAAGCTCCCTTTCCTGGCAACTTTAAACTTGCCAGACTTTTCAAAGCTAATGAATGACCCGGTCATACGTAACTCCTCTTGGCCACCTGTTCCTACCAAGCTGCCCTCGGACATCCCAAAATTCAAAGGCAAAGTTGGTGATGATTCAGGAACTCATGTCACCACTTTCCATTTGTGGTGCTCTTCCAACTCACTGAACGATGATACAGTTCAGTTGAGATTGTTCCAAAGAAATCTGGCCAGTACTGCAGCAAAATGGTACATTGAACTGCCTTCTGCTACATTTGATAGTTTTTAGGACTTGGCTAATGTATTCCTTAGTCACTTCCAACTTCCTGTCTGATAAGATTTTGGGACAGACTTGTTGTCTACCTTTTTGCAAGACAAGGCCACTCATATTTTGGGTCACATCCAAGAGTGGAGAAGATGGAAGAACCTTATCAAAGCCACTATTCCTCTCAATTTTTTACTAGAATGGTTCCTTAAATCCTTATTGCCATATATATCTAAGGATGTATATACTTTGGGAGTGACCAATGAGGAAGAGGCTATCCTCAGGGCCCAACAGCTAGATTTGATATATTCTCAGTTTGGGATTTTATATGAAATCATCCCTGATGCACCGAGGCCAACGTATAATGTAGAGAAACCTAAGCCTGGACCCCATGTCGATGGTGTGGTTGGTTCTGTGAAATCTCCCACTGTAGAGTCTTTGGCTAAACAACTCCATGAGTTGTCTATCAAACATTCTACAGCGGAGGAAGAAAAGGATGCCCCCTCACCCCAAAATGCAAATGTTTTTGCATAATCCTCTCAAAAAGGCAATCAGCAACTCGGTGGGAACTGGGAAAAAGAAGAAAGGAAAAAAATGCGAGGGAAACCAAAACAAGCAAAAACCCACAAACAATGTTGTTGGGGGCAAAAAATAAAAGAAGAAGGTTAAATTCCCATTTAAGTTGTGCCATGAAGATCACCTGACCCATCAATGTCCCCTTATGGAACAAGCTCAGAAGCTGCTAAAAGGGCAACAACTGGCTGTCCTGAAGGATCCTTTTCCCCAAGGACAGAATTCAGCTTCAACTTCAAATGTAGCAGGGGGCACACCAACTTCTCCTGACCCTAATTATATCAACATGGTTCGATCCCAGACTAGGAACAAGAACTATGAGACAGAGGCTTCAGAGAAGGGTAAGTCCATAGGTGCAACTTCCAACCCTTTCACGATTGAAAAACTTTCCAAACCTATGCCCAAGATACCGAAAGGTGTCTTCAAGAAAACCTTGCACAATCCCAATGCTAGGGCTGCAGCCAACTACTCTGTAGTTGAATATTTAGCCCAGACCCCTTGTGCGATGTCGGATTTAGAGGTGTTACAGAGTTGTCCCGCCCAGGGAGATGCACTCTTAGTAGCCTTCGGCAACATGGATTCATCGAGCCTCATGGAGAAATTTAATTTGTCTAATGTCAAAATTCGCCTACCTTATCATGTAGCTTTATCAATAGATGTCATCCATGGTGGAAAAACCATTGGAAGGGCAGTTGTCGATGAGGGTGCATCTACATGTGTCATGTCCCTATCTTGCTGGAAAGCTCTTGGATCTCTAGAGATAGTCCCATCAAACACCCTACTTCCTTCTTTCGACGGAAGGTCGTTTCATCCACATGGTATACTACCATCTTTCGAAATAAAGTTGGTAGGGAAGGCAGTATCTGTTGAGGTAGAGGTGATTGATGCACCTTTGGATTATAACTTGCTCTTTGGATCCAGTTATTTCTGCTTTTCCTTTCTCTTTCATGTTTCTTGCCCATTTTAATGAGAGAAACATTTCATATGGCCCCCATAAACATCCTAGGCACCAAATAAACCACTTCTTGCATTAAATTATCAATATCTGTCCTCATCCATGACTTATGCCACCAACATTACTAATTACATGAATTTATCAAAATAACATTTTGGCCAAGATTAATAATTTTAATCAAAGGATTTAAAATTAAAATTTGGGGACATGACACTCTAGGGTCCTTTGAGTGTGTATCAATCCCTATGAGTGAACACACAAGCATGGACATAGGTACACACAAGAACAAGAGTGGATTGATACATTCATGAGATGATGTAATGTCTCATTGCATTGTATAAGTGTGTTACGTAACTCCCAATAGTTGACCATTAACTACTCCATTAATTATTACCTCCAATGCTTCATTATTACATCACTTTATTAATGAAACATTATTATACATGTAAATCCTAAATATGTCTAAGGATGACCACCATGTTTAATACCCTTCCATAATGGTCATTTAACATGCTTGTTCAAATACAAAAAGTGAAAATCTTTGGACACACAACTTGTTTGTCCACTCCAAGATAAGATCTTGAAAATAGTAATTCGAAGTGAAATGTATCCAACAAGGTATATGAAATCCAATTTATGCCGTTGTCCTTTTGCTTGACCATTGACTCACTAGCCAGATGAGAATCAATGTTGGATCGACAGTCAACCTTTCCACCAGTGAGTTAGAACTTGGCTTGTTCGCTAAACTCACTTCCTCCACATCTCAATGGTCCAACATATAAAAAGTTTGAGTTTACTTCTCTGAAGAAGCATCATCTCATTCTATCACTTCATCTTCACCCTCCTGAGGTATCGCCTTGTTTGAAATAACCACAAATAATGCACAATATAACTAACATTTTCCTATTCTTCTTTACTGATTTTGATTTGTGTCAACAACAACAACATCTAGGACTTCATTCCTTGAGTTCTGACTCACTTGACACCTCTCTTGCCCAGCCTTTAAGGATGAATTTTTAGTAAAAATTACAACCATGTTTTTTTGAGCCAATCCTTTATTCTCAACTTCTATAGATTGAAATAAACCTTCTTCTTCCACGCCCATATAACCCATCTTTTTGTATTATTATTAATAATAAACCACCTATTATCACTAAACTCTATAAGTATGGAATATGCTTCATTATACTCCTTATTGAAAGTATTTTTTTCTCCAAAAGGAACATAACATGCATATTTAATACAAAGAAAATAACATAAATATTTAATCATTGTCTTCTTACCTCTTAGATGAAGTAGGCCATTTCCATTTTCCTTTAATCCTATATTCTTCTCTACCACTCAACACAACAGAATCAAATTGAGAGTTGTCCTCTACAAAATCAGCATAACAATCAACACTATAGTAAACAATGTTTTAAAACTTGACCTGTACAGAATCATACTCGACTGAGTCAACTGAGTTGACCCCAAGCTGATCTGACTTGGCCTTTAACTCAGATCAGGTGGCCGGTTCAGTACCGAACTGGTCAACTCGACCGAGTTAAGGGTCAACTCACCGAGTCAAACATGGGTTGTTTTTTCTTATCCTTGTATTTTTAAAATAATTAACCATAAACTAACCTAAAAAATAACATAACCCCTAACCTAACCATAAAAAACTACCATAACAAAAATCCAATTAAACTTACCTGCTTCTATCATTTTTTATCCATCGTGTTTTGTTTAGAGTATGGACTATGTTAGCAACTTAGTTGTCTCTTGTGTTAGTTTCCTGGAGTCACGACTGTTAGCCCAAGTCATCGCCTAGATTATGGACTGTGGAGCAACATGGACAATGGAGTGGAGTATGGAGTCCTGGACTGTGCAAGATTGGAGACTTAGATTGTGCAGCCTTGGAGTGGCCCGTGGAGTGGCTCGTTGGAGAATTTGGACTGTGCAGTGTTGTACTTGGAGTGGCTGGTGGACTATGCAACATTGCAGCCACCAACGTTGAAGTGGTATGTGGATTCCAACTTAGACAAGGTTGCTCAATGCTTCCCATGGCCACTATTTTTTTTAATAAAAATTAGATGTGTTTAGTTTAAATTTATTTGGAGACTCGGGACAAAGAAAAAAATTACAAGCTAAGGACCATCAATTTTTTTTCTTTGTCCCGAGTCTATAATTTTTTTTCAATAACAAATTAACAAGTCAACAAAATGCAAATAAAGTTAAATTGATAGTTCTGAGTCTGCAATTTAATTTGATTGACTTGTTATTGAGATTTGAAAATAAAATTTAGAGAGTACAGTTTATTGCAAGTCTGTAATATTTATTATATAATTGTATAATCATAATGTATCAGGTTAATGTAATTTACAATCTGTAATTTTTTTTTTCATTTTCTTTGAACAGTTCAACATTGAAGTGTCCATTTACATTTCAAAATGGTCCTAAAATCAAAAGATCCAGCATGGATCCATGTTGATGTGGTTGAAGGGAAGATATATTGCAAAAATTGCAAAAAATGGATTAAAGGAGGAGGCATTCATAGGCTCAAGCATCACTTGGATGCCATTAGAGGAAACATTGCCCCATGTGAAGTTGATTCTACTGTGATTGGAGAGATAAGGTTGAAGTTGAAATAACAATTTGAACAATATGAAGTGGAGAAAACTAACCAAAAAGAGAGTGAGGCAGAGATAGGGAAGAAGAGGCATCTTGCAGAAATGACGAAATATGCGCCTCACGTTGAATATGAAGGCTCCTCATGCATACCTTCAGCCAATTTCAAGGATACCTTTCAGTATGATCCTCCCCCCAAAAAAATCTGTCCAAAAAGGGGAGTAATATCCAAAGTTATTTCTCACCTCAAAACACCTCTAACAGTGTTGTTGCATCTTGACCATTTTTTTTGATGTATTTGTAACTTCGGAATGTATTCACTTGTATATTTCTTATTATATTTCATTGTACCTCAATGGAGATGTTGGTTCCTCCGATCGGGAGAGTCATTAACATAATAAAGTCATGTAAAGTCATTGAATTTAACCCTCTATTGTAAGTTAGGGAAATAGACCCCACAGTTGAGTCATAGTAGGCTTATTAGACTCTCCTAGTGTAGTTCGGTTGAGATTATTCCAAAGAACTCTGACCAGTACTACAGCAAAATTGTACATTGAACTACCTTCTGCTACGTTTGATAGTTTTTAGGACTTGGCTAATGTATTCCTTAGTCACTTCCAACTTCCTGTTTGATATGATTTTGGGACAGACTTGTTGTCTACCTTTTGGCAGGACAAGGCCACTCATATTTCAGGTCACATCCAAGAGTGGAGAAGACAGAAGAGCCTTCTTAAAGCCACTATTCCTCCTGAGTTTTTACTAGAATGGTTCCTTAAATCCTTATTGCCATATATATCTAAGAATGTATATACTTTGGGAGTGACCAATGAGGAAGAGGTTATCCTCAGGGCCCAGCAGCTAGATTTGATATATTCTCAGTTTGGGATTTTATAAGAAATCATCCTTGATGCACCAAGGCCAACGTATAATGTAGAGAAACCTAAGCCTGGACCCCATGTCGATGGTGTGGTTGGTTCTATGAAATCTCCCACTGTAGAGTCTTTGGCTAAACAACTCCATGAGTTGTCTATCAAACATTCGATGGTGGAGGCAGCAAAGGCTGCCCCCTCATCCCAAAATGCATATGTTTTTGCATAATCCTCTCAGAAAGGCAATCAGCAGCCTGGTGGGAACTGGGAAAAAGAAGAAAGGAAAAAAAGGTGAGGGAAACCAAAACAAGCAAAAACCCACAAACAATGCTGATGGGGGGAAAAAATAAAAGAAGAAGGTGAAATTCCCATGTAAGTTGTGCCATGAAGATCACCTGACCCATCAATGTCCCCTTGTGGAACAAGCTCAGAAGCTGCTAAAAGGGCAACAACTGGCTGTCCTGAAGGATCCTTTTCCCTAAGGACAGAATTCAGCTTCAGCTTCAAACGTAGCAGGGGGCACCCCAAATGCTCCTGACCCTAATTATATCAACATGGTTCGATCCCAGACTAGGAGCAAGAACTATGAGACAGAGGCTTCAGAGAAGGGTAAGTCGATAGGTGCAACTTCCAACCCTCTCACGATTGAAAAACCTGCCAAACCTATGCCCAAGATACCGAAAGGTGTCTTCAAGAAAACCTTGCACAATCCCAATGCTAGGGCTGCAACCAACTACTCTTTAGTTGAAGATTTAGCCCAGAACCCTTGTGCGATGTCAGATTTAGAGGTGTTACAGAGTTGTCCCACCCAACGAGATGCACTCTTAGTAGCCTTAGGCAACATGGAGTCATCGAGCCTCATGGTGAAATTTAATTTGTCTAATGTCAAAATTCGCCTACCTTATCATGTAGCCTTATCAATAGATGTCATCCATGGTGGAAAAACCATTGGAAGGGCAGTTGTCGATGAGGGTGCGTCTACATGTGTCATGTCCCTGTCTTGCTGGAAAGCTCTTGGATCTCCAGAGCTAGTCCCATCAAACACCCTACTTCCTGCTTTCGACGGAAGGTCATTTCATCCACATGGTATCCTACCATCTTTCGAAATAAAGTTGGTAGGGAAGGCAGTATCTGTTGAGGTAGAGGTGATTGATGCACCTTTGGATTATAACTTGCTCTTGGGGAGAAGTTGGACTTATGCCATGTCTGCTATTGCATAGGTCGTACTTCAGGCAGTAGTGTTTCCACATGACGAGAAGTTTGTTACTGTAGACCAATTCATTTTTACTCGAAAGGGCCACATGGAAACTAACAAGTCCAACGTGCCATTAGTTGATTTGGTTAAACCTACTTCAGAGAGATCAAGGGCTGGAATGTATGCATCACTAATGGGCACATTCGATTTTCCAACTCCAATTAATTATTTAGGTTCTACTAGTGTAGGGAAGTCTATTGCCACGATTGTTGATAGAACAGATCCTTGGGTTCTTCCTTCCCACCATGAACCTGAAGTGCCCTTGTTGGCAGTGGAAGTAGCTTATCAAGCTATCGTTCATACCGTTGTTGATCCCATTCTAGTCCCTCTCACAGTCTCAGAGGAGCCAGAAGAATCCTATCTACCTGCTTGGGTAGAGAACTCTTTGCATTCTAGAGACTGCTTAGATATGGTTTTGCCTTATGATGAAGCCATTCTAGAATCTATGTGTGGACGAGATAAGATCTGGGAAGATCTTCACCATCGATCCTATTTTCTTCTAGAGTTAAGCAGGATTGAGAACCAGGAGTTCCATATGAGAATGACAGGTGATGTTGATACACCTATTAATCCCTTACCAAGGGAAGGAATATTTGCTGAGGGGAATATGGCAAACATTTCCACTACTATTCCTATCAACATCTCTGCAAACCCAAATGTTGTGCAAAAAGTACACATCGGTGCAAACTGCTCTTCAGAGGAGATTGCAATCTATACAGCCTTGTTTAAGGAATTTTGCGACGTATTTGCTTTGTGATATGAGGAGATGCCAGGCATAGATCCATCAATAGTCGAGCACAAAATCCAAACATACCCCGATGCCAGACTCGTTCGACAAAATTTGAGACCTATCAATCCACGTAAAGCGGCAGCTGTTAAGGCAGAAGTTGAAAAACTGCTGAAATCCAGTTTCATTTACCCGATAGCTTTCACAGAATGGGTATCCATGCCCATTCCTGTCGACAGAAAGCAAGGGACTATATGCGTTTTTACTGACTTTCACGATCTAAACAAAGCCTCTCCTAAGGATAACTACCCCACACAATTCATAGATCAAATCATTGATGCCTGTGCAGGGAGTGAAGTCTTCTCATTTATGGATGGTTTCTCTGGGTATAATCAAATCCAAATTAAACTGGAAGACCAACATAAAACAACTTTCATCTATACTTGGGGTGCATTTTCCTACAAGAAAATGCCCTTTGTATTGAAAAATGTAGGGGCTACCTTTTAGCAGGCAATGAATTTTTCCTTTCATGACATTAATGCCATTGTCGAACCCTACCTTGATGATCTGCTAGCACATTCTCGTAAGAGGATCGATCACCCAGATCACTTGAGTTTAATATTTGAACGATGTAGATACTACAAAATTCGCTTGAATCCACACAAGTGTGTTTTTTGTGTTGAGTCAGGGAGACTACTCAGATTCATTGTTTCCAACAAAGATATTTAGGTGGATCCTTTGAAAGTTGAGGCCATAGTAAATTTTTCTCCTCCTTGTTATATCAAGCAGCTTCAAATCCTGCAAGGGAAGTCCAACTTCCTTCGACGTTTTATTGTAAATTATGCCAAGATTACTAAAGGTTTCATGCTCCTGTTGAAGCAGGACACCCCATTTGTATGGGATGAAATCGCACAACTTACATTCGAGGCATTGAAGAAAGCTTTGTTGTCAGCACCGTTATTGCGCCCGCAAATTACTCTCGTGATTTTATATTGTATCTGGCCGCATCAGAGTCGACCATAGGGGTAGTACTAGTCCAAGAGGATGATAAACTCCAAGAGCATGTCGTCTACTATCTTAGCCATTCTTTAGCTGGCCCTGAACATAGGTATTCGCACGTCGATAAGTTGGCCTTGGAAGCTATGTATGCTATTCAGAGGTTGCGTCACTACATCTTACTGAGGACCATGATGGTAGTAGCAGATGTTAATCCTTTCCAATATGTTTTGTCCCGACCGATAGTTGGAGGCAAATTCAACAAATGGATAGCCATTCTCTAGGAGTTTGACTTAGATTTCCAATCCATCGAATCCAAAAAATCCTTAGTTTTTGCTAAGCTCATTGCAGAATTTTCGGCTGAGGAAGATGTAGCCATTGAAGAAGACTCATTCCCAGATGAGCATATATTTTTTATTTCCACCTTTGACCCTTGGTATGGATATATACTTGTCTATCTCCAAACTTTGAAGTACCCTGCAACCTTCTCGCAGGGAAAACGATGCAAACTATGCGTACATGCCAAAAAATACCTCATTATTGGAGATACTTTATATCGTAGGGGGGTAGATTCTATTTTGCGTCGATGTCTTACCCACTAAGAAGAAGAGATTGTCCTAAATGATGCCCATAGTGGAGCATGTGGGGATCATTTATCTGGGTTAGCAACAACCCAGAAGATATTACGTGGCAGTTATTTCTATCCCATGATATTTAAATATTGTGTGGAAGCTGTGAAGCATTGTCATCCTTGTTAGCTTTACACCAGAAAGATGTGGTCGCATCCTGCTCTGTTATTTCCCATCATCTCAATGGGCCCCTTCACAAAATGGGGGATATATTACGTGATGTGCAACCTAGTCTCGGTTGGGGGGCACAAACATATCATTGTCGTTGTATACTTTTTAATGAAGTGTTTAGAGGCAATGCCCACCTATAAAGCTAATGGGGAAACAACAAATTTTTTCATTTTTAACCAAATTATCACACGGTTCGGTATCCCTAAAGAGATTTTCATTGACCATGGAAGTCACTTCCAAAATAGTATGATGACTGAGTTGACCACTATGCTAGGGTTTAGACAAGAGCATTCATCTTATTTATACCATCAAGAGAACGGTCAAGTTGAGGCTGTAAATAAAACCTTGAAGACTATTCGCAAGTGCACTATTAATGCAGCCCATTCCAATTGGCACATCATGCTATATCCTGCACTTTGGGCATATCGTACCAATGTGAAAACTACTACAGGGTTCTATCCTTTCCAACTCGTTCACGGAGTGGAAGTGGTAACTCCAGTTGAATGCAAAGTCCCGTCCTTAAAAATTTCTATTCACTTGTTACCTTATACGACTAAGCTTGAAGAACATGTGTTACATTTAGAATATCTAGATGAGAAGTGTAGAGATGCTCTGATAGCAAACGAAGCTCATAAAAATAGGGTCAAAAATCAAAACGATAAATTGGTTAAACCTCGTATTTTTTCTGAAGGGGAACTTGTCTTGCTCTGGGATCAAGACAAAGAACCCTTGGGGGCAGGGAAATTCAGGTCTATGTGGTTAGTACCTTATGTCATTTCAAAATTCTTGAAGAAAGGTGCATATGAATTAACAGATTTCAAGGGGAATAAGCTGCATGAGCCTAGAAATGGGCTCTACTTGAAAAAGTACTATGCTTAGGCTTAGCACTTTTTTCTGTATTTTTATTGTATGTATTTTATGTAAAATAGTTCGTTGGTTTGTGTTCTCATACTATCTATTGGTTGTTACAAATGTCTTCTGAGTGGTTCGTAGGTTTTGAAGATGGCATTAGTCACCACACTTGTAACCTGGATTTAGCCGCATGGGTCATTTACTCACCCTCAGGACAACTAGTTTCCTTTGGAGGCACTTGCCTAGGTCTTGCTACTAATAATGTGGCCGAATACAAGGCTGTCATTGAGATTTTATGGGATGGTTTGTCACATGGCATCACCCAGCTAGAAGTCAAACTTGACTCTCAATTGGTGGTTTCCCGGCTCAATCGAGCTTATCAAGTGCAGAACCCTATTTTATTACATTATTTTATGCAAGTTAGGTTATTGGAAAGAAATTTTGAGTTTAGTACATTCAATCATATTCCAAGAAATCAAAATTCATTAACTGATGCATATGCTAATTATATCTTGGACTGGAACTTAACACATTTTGGATAAAAATATACACAGATACATTACAAAAAACATGTAAATAAAATAGACAATATATATATATGTGTGTGTGTGTGTGTGTGTGTGTGTGTGTGTGAATATCTTTCCATATAGATAGGTCGAGTTTCTGATCCTCAAATCCAGTCATAACTATATAATATACAAAAAATATACAAAAAATGGATCGAAGTCCATTAAATGCTCCTAGGTCTAAGCTTGACCACCATGGTCATCATGGCCACCCTGGTCATCTAGACCACCCTGGCCCCCCTAATCATCCTGATCACCCTGCTCTCAGGATTCTTCAGCTTCTTCAGTTGCAGCAGCCTCAATATCGTTGATGTACACAAGTACTGCTCTAGCTACCCGCCTCATAAGGTGTATCAAGACAGGTGGTATACCAACCACTATCTCTTGCATAACGACAGGTATATGCTCAATACGCAAAGTAGGTACTCTTTGGGTAAGCCTAGCCAACTTTCCCTCAAGAACCCTAATCAAGCCATGGTCTTCTCCTGCCAAAGGACGCAGATACATACGTAAATGCCCAGCAGGGCGAACTGGTCCAATATCTGCATTTTAACATTTTATTAGGATTAAAAACTCTTATACATATGTATATATCTCTATGAATAAAATTCATAAAAATTTAAAAACTTGAAAACAAAAATACCTGACGCTCCCCATGCTCCTCCAGGAGGGAGGACAAGGTTGGTGTCACCTCGAAAATCTATTCTAGCATATGGAAACTGTTCCAGTGTTGGTAGCTGTCGCTCCCACCATAAGTAGAAGTCACCATCATATACACTATGAATCGATCCACTGCCTCCATGGCAGAGGAATATTTCCCCCCACCTACTCAGTCTAGGATGACGGGGAGAACGAATTGGTAGTGGTACTGCAGGACTCAATCCGGGCATCCTCTCAAAGAAAAAGGCCACCAATATGCTAGGATAACTGAAGTTTTTCTGTCGGCCTCTTTTATAATCAGAGAGTTGTTTCCTCATTATCGGGATCACTCCCGAACACCAGTCATATAGGGATCCTTGTAGACAGTCCACTGCAAGTCTAATTTGGTTTCGAGTTGCAAGGTGAAGTGATGATGACCCTACAACCCTCACTATAGTACTTGCCAACACCTGTAATGGAAAGTTGTGAATATGAAAAATAGGGATGAAACTACCCCTCTTTTGAGTATCGGGCACACAGTATGCATCAATGTAGTTCTGCACACTTAGAAGGTCACCGCCTCTACCGGTACCTTCCAAGTTAACCAGAGCTCCTCCTTGTGACAAATCAAAGATAAAGTAGATGTCTTCCAAGGTAATCTCTAGAAACTCACCTTGTAGGTCAAACATACCAATATCATGATCCCAATAGTTTATCATAAACTCTAATAGGTGCACATTGGATCGCATAGGTGAGGTACAAAAGAATTTCAAAAACCCACTTTTCCGCAAAGCATTTACCATGGGGGAAATTCGTAGAGCTTCTTGGTCCATGTCTTCATGCTCCCTCTCCCTCCACTCCAGCACCATGTTCCAATATGATAATAAGCCAAGGATCAAACATTAAATTCATAGAAAAGATTTGATTTTTGGCCCTACATAGCCTTTTCATACCTCGTGCAGTGTACGCGACTGTCCTTCGAACAAGTCGCGTATTGTACACGACTTGATTTCGGACAACCCACATACAGAATGCATGTACGTGACTATTGATATACCATACCCATGTACACAACATAGTTTCTTTGAGGATGGTTGAAAACATCACATTTTTGCCAAAAATTAAAATTTGCTTGGATCAAATGAAAGAGCATGGAGAGTAGATTTACCTGGAACTTGTAGTTTCGAGAATTGTCCACCGAGTTGTCCACAACAAGCAATTAAAGGTAGAGGTAAAACTTGTCTATTTTGGGTAAAAAGTCAAGTACTGAGTTTTTTATTTCTATTTCGAACTATTTATAGAAATATTATTTCAAAAGTGGGTTTTAACCTATAGTTCATATTTTTTATAAAAATCAAACTAATACCATGTCTTTTTTCCTTAATGTAATAGGTCTAAGGTCACTTGAAGTTGTTTTTCGCTCATATAGGATAGGATTTCAATCTTTCATATGCATTTTTGCATTTATACCTAATCCGTCTTAAACCTAGAAATACTTCTTTGACCACGGACTATGGTATCTTAACCATTAGTACCTTGTCTATGCCATTGTTCTTCCGTGGATAGAGTTTTCCTCACATGAGTACCCTAGATTATATCACATTTATTGTCTTTTGGTACTCATGCTGCATTTGTCATAGGATTTGGGGAGTCTCCTTAGCTATTTTTCACGCCAAATTGAGCCTCATTTTGGTCTCTTTTTACAAGATATCCCTTTTAAAGACTCCCCGCCCTTCTGGAGTTTCTTTAGGCCCAGGTCTAACTCCTCAAAATAGACTTGACTGCTGAGTAAACTTGTCCATTCAGGCTTGTTAAGAATATGTGAATGGGCATCCACATTGGTGGTAGGTTATCTCTTTCTCGAACCATGTGGAATAATACGAGAAAGGATCACTCTCTTTTCTACGGAACTGAGAAGATTACTCTTAGGAATAGGTTTATCATTTTGCTAGACCTGACAGACTGAATTTATGGAAAAGGAACACCCAGTATGAGCTTAGTTTTCTATTTTTCATGCTCTGGACCTAAACATGAAAAATATTCCGAGTGTACTTTATGTCTTTGTCATGCTTGTTAAAAAACAAGAACAAAACATCAAGTTTACTGTTGTAAGCCCCATTTCTCGTACTCAAATGGATCTTTTCGAGTGATCTTGCTTGCCTTCACACTCGTAAAACTTAAGCTATATGCTTCTCTTGAAGGAGCGTTGGGTAGGTGGTAATTTAACCTTTTTCATACCTCCCTGACTAAGTACAGAAAAGGTTCACCTTTTCTTCTACGAAAGTTAAGAGAGTTCTTTTGTGGTATGTTTAATACTTTTTCAGCCTCAGGAGACTAAATTGGATGAAAAAGGACACCCCTAGAGTCTTCTTCAGATTTTTCAGACTCTCTAAATATGAAAACACCAAGTGAGCATGTACTAGTTTGGGCTCATAAAATCCATGAATCAGTGACACTATCAAGCATTATTCCCTCTTCTCTTCAAGCTTGTCAAAAATGAATAGAGACTTGAGTTGACTTTCCTAGACTCGTTAAAATTTAATAGGAAAGATAAGGAAAAAAATTTCTTTTAATTCTCAATCGGTGGCAGCATGTCATCCTTGAACATAGCACTCTTTGTACTTTTCGATACTCATGTCTCAGTGTTCACTTTCAGTTCAGCTATCACTTTCAGTTTCTTACTCCTCCATTTGTCCATTTTACCTAGGGAATATGATCATGTCTCCTACATGACAGATAAGTCTAGTTGTATTATCTGCAAAGTTAAAAGCTGCCTTGGGTCATCTCTGTGTCATGCTCACTGTTCAAGGATTTATCCTTGCATCTGATTTTTATCATGATCCCATCATTTTCCTATCTGATATTACTTGTGTCTACTGTCCTTTATCCAGTTCCTAGTCACTCTTGAGATCCGTTGGAGGATCTATTGCCTTCCTCATCACAGTATGGTTTCTCATCAACACTTCCTGACAATGAAGACCTAGAGTTTTTTATGATAGTACCTTAGGATTCACTTTCACTATTGGTGAATTCCTTTGCTTCAATTGTCAATTATCACCTATTGGTTGACAATCTGTTGAATCCTATCCATGTTCTACTTCAACACATCTATTCACATGGCCTGGATTGTACTAGTTCTTTTGGATTTTTGACAAAGACCTTAGGTTGATATCTATGACCTAAGTTGCACAAGATTATGTTGTGTTCACCTACACAGTTTCCAAATCTTTGAAGACTCATCATTATTGTATATTGTGGCTCCGACCCATCTTTGTAATATATGTGGTTTTTGAACCCGTATCATATGGTGTACTCAAATATTGTAAACGAGCTAGTGTTCCAGTATATTGAACATGGCATCCTCATATATGACTTTGTATATGACATTACTATGTATTTGTTTCAAGTACTTCCTCTGCTCCATTCGACCTCTGAGTTCTCCAAAGATAATGATTATAATGTATTTCAGCCATCGCTTCCCTATGATCTCACACATTAGGGGGCATCCATTATCAACCCAAATGGCACTTCTCCATCTGAGTGCCGATATTCTTTATGTTGGTACATAAAAGGACAAATTAGGATTGAATTTTGCCAAAGAACTATAGATGGGCATGACTTGGGATCCTTTTACCTCTTAAACCAGATTGCTATATATTTTTTCCAAGTGTTGAGTTGCGTACGCGACTATCTTCATTGCAACTCATGTACTGTATATGACTATTTGCATTGCGACCTACGTACACTAGTGTATGCGAGTTTCCTTCAAGCAACTCACGTGTCATACGCCGGTTGCCGATATCAATAGTCGTGTACATCTTATTTTGGCTTTAAAAATATAAAACGCAATTATATCAGATTAGTAGGGCCCTACTCCTTAACTATCCCAACTGTTTCAACCACCTTAGCCTTTGAAACTACTCTATTTCCCAAAGTATAAATAGAGGCCTTGGGGTGGGTAATAATCAATCATTATTGGAGAGCAAAGTTATGTTGGAGGTAAATCTTCAGAAATCTTGGAGCAGTAGAACTCAGAGTCCTTTGGTTGCAGAGGATTCCTTGTCTTAGAAGCCGGGTTGTACTCTTATCTCATTCACTGATTATTAATAAAGAGAATTCTTCTTCCAACCTTGTGTTGAGTCTATTTTATGTATTGTGGTTAATGAATGTATTTGATTATATGTTTGATATATTGTTTATCTAACCTCTTATATGTATATATATACATGAGATATTACTTGGAGAATTTGCTCTTTACAGGTGAAAGAGGTGCATCCCTGGAAGCTTTGGAGAGAAGAAGAGCGGGAGAAGATCAAGCTTGGATCAACCGTCGGTAATTGGGTAAGTCAAGACTTTCTTCCTATTCCCTTTCCATTCTCTGGTAAAGCTGATTGTCTGCAAGGTTAGTAGTAAGTTGGTAACCCTATACCCTAGGTTACAAGGGTGCTTAATCCTGAACAACACATATTTATCTTGAAGAGAATCTTTAAGACATCCTCTCGGCATGTACTCATAAATGATAATAATTTTTCTAGATTCATTACAATATCTAAGTAGTGACACCAAGTTTTTATGATGAATTCTTGAAAGAAGATACACCTATTAACAATTCAATCCAATCTTATAAATAATTTTTATTTCTATAGATTCTTTTCATATTAAAAGGTGAACATACCAAGTTTAATATCGGGAAGACAGTAATCCCCTTGGAGTTGACCCATCTATAAATTCTTCGAAGTAAGAAAAAAAATCTAAAACTAAATTTTAAAATAAAAATACATTTTACAACTAAAATATTTTTAAAATAAAACCGCATCCAATTATATTACATTGTTTTAAAACATAAAAATTACTTTAAAATAAAACTGAACCCAACCAACTTACATTGTTTTATAGCATCAAAATTACCTCATTTAAAAATTCGGTAAGTCCTTGTGTCAAGAACATTGAAAACAATTTAACAACGATTTCTTTTCGTTCTGGTAATTGACCCATAAACACCCATGCAAAATCCCCTCGTTCGATCTTCTTACTGAAGTTTTTTGTGGCAGCCAAAATGTCATCTTGATTGAAGACATGTGACTTTGTTGGATTGGACACCATAATCATTGAATAGTCTATATCCATTTATCCTAGTAAAGTTACTAAACTTGAAAACAAAAAGCCATCCAATTTCATTGTAAAGTTCGAGTTGTCTATCATATTGGGGTATTTCTAAAGTTGACCCGGTTCCACGACACTAGTCAAGATGCCTTTCTTTCGCCTGATTTCTTGTGATAAAAGAAAATCCAATACCCACTATAAATGCTAGAGAAATTATCAGAATTTTGCTAAGAGTTATTCGTAAGACAACTCCCACTTTTCTCTTCTTATAACTCGACAAAGGATTACTCTTCTTAGAATTCGACAAAGGATGAAATAGCTAACAGTTCCCAAAGTATCTAGAACAAATTCAAATTCCCATGAATGTGGGGCAATAAAATCATAAAATTCAGATGTGTGTCATATGTGTGTGGCGATGTAGTATATAAAGCATATACAATAAAATATGATTCCTTTAGTTTCAGTGAATTATTGAGAAATTTATTGATTCCATAAAAGTCAGCCTTGGGGCATGGTCCTCTCCTAATAGTAGCTAGTAATCGAATCCCAGACCTGTGGTGGCTTAACAAGTTTTTGTGTCTCGGGATGACTATGGTAATCATTATCGTGTGAGGAATCGTACATCATGGAAGAAATCAAAATCAAAAGCAAGACAAGCAACCATGGGTTCGTGTTCTTATCCTACTCCTTCTTATCTCGGTCGGGGTTTATTTTCCCACTAGTAAAAAAAAATCTTTTAATACTGATGGTTAACAGTTGATGGAATAACCAATGAAACCTGAGCTCTTAAGCAATTATTTCTTCCCTCTACTGACCAAAAAGAGCTGAGGCCCTATACCCCATAGAGATACTTATTTCCTTACTAAATGTGATCAAACTAGACATGCTCTCCCTCCGTATCTACCATAAAACCAATACAGATCAGATTCATACCAAGAAATGAATTACAATCCAGGATTGTGTTATAAACAACCAATACTCCATGACAAGAATATATATACAATGAGTTTCAATTGATAGACATGTATAACTCAACAATATCTAGGGTCTGCAGGTTGATTCTATGCTTTTGATTCACCATAATCAATTAGGTGTATCCACATATCATACTCTAAAAAAGAGTTTGATCTTGGCTCAGAACGAACACTAGCTATATGCTTAACCATACAAATGAATTCGTAGGCATCGTCGTTGCTTCACCAAAAACTATGAACTAATATGCTTCATGAGAATCTGGAAACATTCTGAAACAAAGAGTGAATTATTATTTAGCTCAGATATGAACCTATCAATCAATGAGAATTCTCCCACTTCCTACTAAGCAAGCTAATAATGTCAAATGAAGATACGTTCAATCCCTGGGAGGAAGGCTACAAAATCAACACTAGGTGTAGGGGCTGAGGTATTTAACGAAAAAAATAGATTGTGCTAGCCTCACCTGCCAGTTTGAACCAAGAATGAAAGGAAGTTAAGGTTAGGAAATCATAAGATAAAATACTGAAAAGAGATGAAATTATTTTCCATATACTCTGATTCATAGAAGGCCTTTGTAGAGTGGGCGTCCAGAAATTATGCTGGCTCTAGTTACATTAGAGTGTATATAGAGGAATATTGAGATTCAACCCTTCTGGTATGGCTTGGGATAGACTGGAAGGAGGACAGAAAAATGAATTATGAAGGATATTAAGTCATGGATGGATGCCAACCAAGTGAAGGATATCAAGTCGGGAAATATAAAGACATGGAAAAGAGAGGCCGGGGAGGAGATGTTTCATTTATTGAATCATGCTTTGTTGCTCTACTTAAGGAAGGTGGCCTATATGAATAAGGTAAATTGGCTAAAAGACATTGCCACAATATGTTATTGGTCAATCCTTTAAATTTAAAAATGACGACTGTAAAAGTAACAACATTCTATAAAACCAAATACAACGTTGCAAGAATATGTTGTGATTAATTATTTTAATAGTTGTGAAACAATAACAATAAAAGGGGTCACGAGGTGTCAATACCCCAATGGCACTGTTTTTGCATCTACAAATGAAACAATGAGCTAATGAAATAGTGAATTGATAAAAGATAATGTAAACTAATTGGAGTGTTTGATCTTCTAATGATAAAATTTAGTGTCTTGTCCTTGGGAAATAGAGTCAACAACTAATTTGATCCTTGGATGAAATTGAAACCTACACGTTGATCAATATGGAAGCACAATTGCAAGAGAAGACACCTCCTATACCTATATTAGAGCAATGGAATTTAAATTCAAATTGAACAACAATTTCCTCACTCTACTCGTCAAGTAATAAAAAATGGAAGTTAAATCCAAGATGATTGCTACTTACCACGAAATCCTCACTCAATCCCTCTCACATTTAAAAGGAAGACAAAGGAGGCCATTCCCACTCACAATTAAAATGAGGGTAAAGGATTAACCATTACATTCAAGCGTTTATTGCATTTTTAGTTGTTACAAAAACTAAGTCATTGATAGTTGTTACAAAGGAACTTACATTTGATGTGAATTTCACATGCCACGATGCCACTCTTCGAAGATACCTGACATTGGGTCAACATCTTCAACATTACTTTGTTGCATCTTTGAAAATAAAGAAGAGGAATTTTATTTTGAATATATTTAAGGGAGGGAAAGGTAGCAAGGGTGTTAAATATCAAGGGTGTGTTGTACTCATGATAAATGCTACCTCAACATTTTAAAACTAATGCAATAAGTTAATCAACAAGATAAACTATTATTTAATTACATTCAAAAATTACAACATAAATATACAATTTCAAATGTATTATATGATTAAATTAATACATGACTAAGAAGAAGAGCACAAAATTCAAATCAACCATGATGAGAAAAGAACACAATATTCAAGTCAACAATAGATTGCCCACATTAGAAACCCAAACCATCCATAACAAAGTTTTTGAAAAGTTAGTTAGACATTTAAATAAAGTGGACATTTGCTGTGGATGTTGTATTATTAACCATAAATAAAAACAACCCAACAAACAAATATTTTTCTTTCTCTGCACTATGAATAATGAGTGAATAAATATCGAAGGAATAGGTATGCTAAGATGAATCAGCCATAAACATTAATCGCAGTCACCTTCAGGCTATATACAGTGCATTTCCATATATGTATAACTTGAAGAAGATATTTGAAAATGGAGAAGGCAAGTACAATAAAGAGCCCAAAAAAAGTTGAACAACTAATTTCCTCGACTCCACGAAATATATAATTAGAACAAACAAGACTCTCAGTTTATGACTCAATCTAAGCGAGGAAATTACCTTACCAAATATCTAAGCTAAGAAATTAGCTTAGCAAATGTGTTTTACAGAAAAGTGACCCATTTAACTTTATTTCTGAGCTGAAACTGTAGTGCCAAACATTGCCCTTGCATACATTGAAGTTTTTTTTGTATAATTATACACAAAGGAATTGCTTTGAAATACAAGGCCAATGTCATGAACAAAGCAATTGTATAATGAGAAAAATAAGAAAAATAATCTTTATTGTTAAACAAAAATCATACCAAGAGACGAGCTCATATCCACCAGAAATTCCTAGTCTTGTCATTCCCATTCTTGGTTGTCTTTGCTAAAGGAAAATATGCTTTACCAGAGATACATGAAACCATAGTCTAGTTAAATCAAAAAATTGAATTGTCCTCATATTAAGGCAATTTTTTTTATTTCAAACTTATAATACTTTGCATGTGTTCCTTTCAAACTTATATTACTTTACATATGCTTTTACCCCTTTTTGAATAATGCTACAATAATGTTATCATTAGATTTGGACATTATATGTTTAATGTTCATTGCATCAGTGATGGCCATGAGCTATCATGGTTAACATTATTCCACTCAATTAACCAAGTTTTGGGCATCACTGCATGTAGTTCATGTGTCATAGTCTCTTTTGGTGGATCTACATTGAATTAGTTACTCTTGTCATGATCTTGTTTTATGTGGATTTATTTACATTTGGCATGAGCTTGGGTCATTGTATGGCCTTTGCTTTAAGTATGCATTATGTTATACTATTTCAATTGAAATGTTTATATGAGAGATTTAGGTTGACATAAAACCATTATATCCCTACTAGGTGATTATGTGAACATGAATATGTAACAATAGTAGAAAGATAATGCACATGACTTACCTCTATTAGATGATGTTTTTCATAGATATTTTTTAATGTATCAATCAGATCTGATTGTACATTAATTACCTTTCAAAATAAATTAAACAGAGCATTGAAAATGGAGGGTTCAAATTAGGCACTTTCAACTGAGATCAAGAAAGAAATTCTAAAGGATTTGGAATATGGGAGGGTTTTTCCTAGATCAATGATACTTTACACAATGTATTGGGACCACTTATGTTTCAAAATCAGATGTTGTTGAAGTCTACTCCAAGGCTCTTGGGTACACCAACATATGTCAACTAGATCTTCCACACGACACTTCTCGAGGGATTAAGGGTAAATGGTTTCAACTTGGAAAGGATTGAGATAATCCACGACACCATACCAAATAAATTATGGTTCATATTTGTAGGTTGAGGAACAATTAAGAACTATTTGGGATCATTCAAACAAAACTAGCTACTAGGACAACTTGACTAGTTTGAGTTCAGGGTTTCCCAAACAACCTAAGGGGCCATCAAATTTGGAAAAAAAATAATGGAGAGTGTTCATTAGATTATTAACTAACTTCAAGAACTGAAATAATCTAAATCCATCAAGTATGAGTTGACATATTGACATAATATTGAAAATTGTGAAATTCGGTGCAATTTTCGAGAGGCATGAGAAAGATGGAACTTAAATCTCATAATTATGCATTTTATTGATTTCATAACTGATAAAAAATATTTATAAAATTACATAGAATTCGAATGGTATAAAAAAGAATTCTCATATACATCAAAGACTGGACATTTTACATAGAATTGAAGAAATTAGAAGAAAGGAGGAGAAATGTATAATTCAAACTCGAGGCTTAGCAATTCTCCTTTCTAAATTTTGAATCAGCTTGAAGGGAATTATAGGACCTCAAATAAACAAAATGATAATGTATGAATACCATTATCTGCTCATCTCACCTAAGGAGGAAACATGGGCACATCTCCTATGTAATGCACCTAAAGTTAATAATTTATTATTAATTTCTGCTTAAAATACTTTGATTTTTATTTTTATTATTTTTGACAGAAAGTCAAAAATAAAACATTTGTAATGAATTATTATTTATTAATAAAGTATACTAAAGGGGGGAAGAAGTGGAAATAGCTGTTGAAGAGTGTTTGCTGACTCATAAGAGGAAAAGACAAGTGGATGAAGCTGTTGAGTGAGAACTCAAGATGTAGGAGGCATCATCCCCAAGAATGAGGTCATGACTTTGAGTTTAGTGATAAAGAGAAGGATGCTCATAAATTACCATGTCCTAGGAAAATTACTATATAATAGTATGTCCATAAGCAAGAAGGACGCTAGCATTGGATGTGGATTGAATATGAGAATGCAAGAGATGGTGCATTGAAGGATTTTGTTTTTGTGGTTCAACGAATAGGCTCAGGGGTTCTGGAGCAAGTAACTTGGATGCTCTACAAGTTGGTTGGGAGGAATGGATTTTCCACTTCTATTTTCCCAACAGTGGCTCCAGGTTCTTATCATATGTTTTAAATTTTAGAATAGCTTGTTTCATTGTAGATTTGGAATTCCTAAATGTAGCACCTAGTATGCATCGATTAGTATCTAGCATGTATCTAAATAGAATGAAGAAATTGTTTACAGTTCCATATTCTTTCTATTATGTTAGAAACTAGATCTATTTGTGTAGATTACGCATGCATACAATTGCTTTAGATTTAATTTTAATGTGTCGTTGTATTTGTTATCTTCTCCACAATTTTTCCTAGGTTGTAAGTTAAAATTGTTAGTATGTAGGACAACTAGATTTTCCTATGTTTATTAGTATAAGTCTTCATAGTTCACGATTAGGACAGATTGAGATAACAATCTCCTTTTACTTATAAAAAAATTAGATATATTATAGCTAAGATTTAATGGTTACTGTTACAGCTGATTTTACCACACATGGTAGATCACATATTTATGGCCTTCCCTGTCCCTCTGTAGACCCTTTGGACCCCATGGACCATTTTTGTACCTTTGACGTTTCGAAGATCATCCCTAAAAATATGCATTATTTTACATACATGAATTTTAAACCCATTCTCACATATATATGCAGATATGACCCTTAAACCCGCATACATTGGGATGTGTGCAAAATGCCAAATAGTTTTGGAGTTTTCCTTGATGTGGATCTGAGTCACTTGTCTCTTGGCCTTCCATATGCCTTGAGATCGCTTGGATTTGACCTTCCATTACCCCATTGAAGCACTATATAAGGAACCCTTTGGATACATTGAAAGGAGAGGAATTGAAGAGCAAGAAAACTATAGTCCATTGTTGTCGTAGCTTATACTTGAGTCTGCATCCCTTTGTCCCTTGGATCACTTGGTGTTCTTCCCAAGATTTCCTTTGCTTGTGAGCTTTCTATCGAGAGATGGAGGATTGAGGTGGTGGAGGCCTAGGTGGAGGACTCAGTTTCTCTGGTTCGTAGACGTGCCAATAGAGGTTGTCATTCTTGTAATCTCTTATTTATATTAATAGAAATATCTTTTCATGTCCAATGATGTGCATTTAAATGAATATTGAATCCATGGATGATTTTAATTGCTTATACATTATTGATTATATATGCTAGAGTAGGTCTGACACAATTATATAGCAAGCTTGTCTTGTTTGCTGATTGTTGAGAGAGCAAATTGTTAACACAAGCGGGATTGGAAAAGCTCAATGGGGATCTACATCAACCATCCAGAATAAGGTATGTTTCAAGATCCTTTAGTGTTAGATGTTTTATTTCCCTTGCATATGGGAAGGGATTGATTTATGTGGTTACTCTATCTATTGTGGTACCCCAAGCCATAATAAGTTTTCTCCATAACAGAATTGGCGACCATACTGGGGAGTTCCTAGTCATTTCCTTTGGGGGTTTTTCGGCATTCAATGTTCTTGAATTGCTCTGGTTTCTCTATTTCTGAGTCAGGTCTAGGCGCATGTTTTCCTAGTAGTGTCTGATAGGAGTAAATTTTGTCTCAGCTTGTCTGTTTTCCTTCTTTTTTATCTCTTTTTCTTCCTGTACGTGAGTTTTTCCTTTACAATCGCGTGTACACGCGTGTTTTCCCTTAATAGCCGCGTATATATGCAGATTTTCTACAAAGAGTCGCGTATGCCTTGATTTTTTCCTTTTTGGGGAAGATTGAGTGTTGATGGGTGAGTTTGGATGATTGCTGAGTCTTCTTGGATGCGTTTGGAGTATGTATACACCTCTGTTTCTGACCAGACACACTTTTTAGTTTAAATTTTTGAAAATGTTCTTGTCATTTCATTTTCTATTTTTTGTTTTGGGATTAGTGCATTAGGTATATTTTACCTTGGTGCTTTGCTTGGGTGTTTTCTGATAGTGCTTGCAGAGTCTGGGGGTTGTAGAGTCATACTTTTGCTTTTTATCTCATTTAATTCAAAAAATAAAAAAACATTTTATTTTTGCATCATTATGCATTGTTTGCATTTTTGCATTTGCATGGTACTTGCATTAGGTTTGCTTGGAGAGTATTAGTTATATTTTCATATAGGAATGATTGCATATTCATTTGAAGGAAAATTTTGCACTTCGCGTAGTAGCATATCCCATTTTTCATTTGACACAGTGCATTTGCATTGATTGTTAGGTGTGCATTTTACTTCTTCTTGTGTCATAACATCATTAGTTGCACGACCATTTTTCCTTTTGAGTAATAAGCCAATAAAAATCAATGCATAATAAAATGAATTACACTCTTTTCTTTTATAGGGTGCACCAACAAGATTAGTTTTTAGGGTCTTGGAATAGTTCATTGTAAGTAAATTCTCCAAGACCACTAAATGAAATATTTATGTGTTTGTCTAGGTGAGAGTGTGAAATTCCTTTATATAATTAGTGTTTCTCAGGATCCTCCTCTTACAAGGGAGTTAAGCATGAGGCAGTATGAGAGGTTATTGATTGGGATGACCCCTGGTCATAACTGAGTAGCACCGGAGATATTTCCAAGATTGTATTCGTATATGGGGGCTCTTTCGAGAGTTTTGGGATTTGCTACCCTTCCCATATGGTCAATCCCGCCTGCGACTATCCACCTCAGCATTGATTATACTGAGGTGACCTTAGTTTCCTTACCTAGGTTATCGAGGGGGTACTTTGCATAGGTTATTCTGCAGGTGTCCTAGCTAGGTAGGGGTCAGACAGCACAGTCGCTATATGCGTTGAAGCCGAGGGCCACTATAATTGGTTCAAAACTCCTCTTGTTGTGTATGGGAGTCTCAAGCCTATCCTAGGTGAGACATACCTGCTTCATTCGGGAGCTCACATATCCTACCCTTGTGTGCTTGCGATTTAGATTTACATTTTATAGGTGTATGCTCTGTGCATGCTAGTTTACCTAGGGTTTGCATAATTAGATTGAGTCTTTTCATTTTTTGAGTCATTGTGGATTTGGGCATGACACTTCATCATTCTCATTGTTTAGCAGGACTTTCGCCTTCCACGTCTCCTCCTCCTTTGGGAGAGAGAAATAGACAGTCCAGGCGGACTACTTCTCACTTTGATTGACACACGACGGGAGATCACGAGGATGAGATTCCTGAGATGTCCTCTCCACCTCATGAGGTTGGGGATGAAGATCCTACACCTGTATATGATCCTTCACTGGAAATACCTTCACATTCTAGTTATGAGCCCTCATTCATAGGTCACCGATATTGGTTTCCAGGCGAAGAGACTCATTATTAACCCACAAGCACTAGTCATGTTCGTTATGCTATGTCTGATATCCCTGCACCCGACCCAGCATATCATGTCGAGTCCGAAGTTGAACCTAACACTGTGCCTTGGGGCATTCCTATTCCTTTCCGTGCAGAGAGATTTGGGAGCACCAGTCACATTGCACCTTCCATCCCATTGGTGGAAGCAACTTCACATGTCCATCCTAGACCTAGTGTTAGTAACCATATGCGGATACCAGAACCAAAATGAGTGACCATAGGGAACACCACTTACATCCTTTTACATGTCCCTTCGTCCTCGAACCCTACTCCTTCGAATGCATTTTTGACAACCCTTCCTCCCCCTCATTCGCGTGGTCCTTCGGGCTGGAATATTGCTACTAGCCATGTTCGTACTATGACTGCTCGCACAGTAGTATCTCAGAGTCAAGTACCTCTTGTTGTGTCGGGAGGTCATATCCCTATTTCTGGATTGTCTTATGGTCCATCGCAATGAGTTCCCCATATCCCTAACTATGGACATTCTCATGGGACATCCCATGGGACACCTTATGGAGCTTCTCATGGACAATCTTATGGACCGCATTATGGACAAAACTATCAACCCTATGGGTGTGGGTATTAAAAACCTACTTACTCTTCCAATTATGGCTTTGTAGCACCACATAATCAAGGTACACCACATCACAATGCTTCCATGCAGCCCTATATGGGTCAAATGGGAGGAGGTTATTATGGCCAAGGCCATGGTATTTATAGCAATCAGCCTTCCATGAACCAAAACTATCAGGGAGCGTGGCATAGAATGGCTCAACCTAGGCTCCCTTTCCTCACAACGTTGAACTTACCTAACTTATCGAGACTTATGAACGATCTAGTATCTCATGGCCCGACCTAGCTAGCCATCCCTAACAAGCTTCCTTCAGACATTCCCAAGTTCGAGGGCAAAGATGGAGAATATCCTAGTGAGCATGTCACTACTTTTCACCTTTGGTGCTCTTCCAATTCCTTACATGAGGATTCAATCCATTTGAGGCTATTTCAACGCACCGTCATCGGGCCTATAGTGAAATGGTATATAGAGTTACCAAGGGGGGCATTCGTTTTATTTGATGACCTTTCCATGACTTTCCTCAAACACTTTTAGCTACCAGTGCGTTATGACATTGGTACCGAGATCTTGTCGACATTTCAACAAGACAACGCCACACATATCTCGGATCATATTCAAGAGTGGCATAGATGAAAGTGGTTGATTAAAGCCTTTATACCATTGGAATTTCTCCTTGAGTGGTTCCTCAAGTCGTTGTTACCTTACATCGGGAAGGATGTTTCTACATCCGGAGTCCAAAATGAGGAACAAGCAATATTTAGGGCACAAGAGTTGGATTTGATCTACACTCAATCCGGACTTTTGTATGAGATTATACCTAATGCTCTGTGATCTAGTTTCAATCCCAAGATCACGCCTAGACCACATGCCGATGGCATTGTGGGTTGTACAAGTGCTAAACCTACGGATTCAGTTGTGAAACAAGTGAGTCAATTGTCAATTAATCAATCTGCGTTGAGATAAGGCATGGTTTCGTCTCAACCCACCCAAATGGTGAGTGTACTTTTCGTGCAATCGTTGGACCAAAAGGGAAACCAGCAGCCTGGAAGGAATAGGAAAAAAGGGAAAAATAATCATAAGGGTGGGAACAAGAATGAAAATGCTAATTATAATGACAAGAATGCTCGTAATGTTGAGGGGGACAAGCAGTCTAAACGTAAGGTAAAGTTTCCTTGCAAGTTATGTAAGGAGGACCACCTCACTCACTTATGCCCTCATATGGAAGATGCCTCAATGTTCATAGCATAGGGCCCAACCGTGCTAACTAATCCTTTACCCAACAATCAAAATATGAACTCGAGGACCATTGATCCTCATTGTGCATCGGGTGGAGATCAAAATCTGCCGGAAGCCAATAGTGGTCATGGTTGCGTTAAGATGGTGCGTGCTACTAAGGTTGTGACTCATGCGAAGGATTATGGTTCGTCGCAACCAGACCTTGGAAAGGAACCTTCTCCACCTGAGAGCCCTTTGCATATCGAAAAACCTACGGATAAACCTGAAGTTGCACCTCTCATTCCTAAGGGAGTCCTAAAGCATTCAGGGCACAATCCTAATGCCCGAGCTACCCAAAACTATTCTGTTGTTGAGGATTTGGGCCAAAATCCTTGTGCAATGTCCGCGCTTGAAGTACTTTATACTTTTCCTCTGCAGAGGAGAGCCTTGCTTTCTTCTCTTGGGGTTGATGATGATAACTCTTCTTCCTTTATCAAATTTGAAACCATGGGAATACAGCCTCACTTTCCTTACTACGTGTCACTTTTGATTCATGTAGAATGTCTTAATATGACCGTCAAACACACTGTTATTCACAAAGGTGCTACTGCTTCTGTGATGTCTTCGTCATGTTGGAAGGGTTTGGGTTCTCCCGAGTTGTCTCAATCCGCTACTATGTTGACAGCTTTTGATGGTAAATCATTTCGTCTGTATGAGATTCTTCCTTCTCTTAAGGTCCAATTGGGAGGGAAGACCGTCGTGATCGAGGTTGAGGTGGTTGATGCGCCCCTTGACTACAATATTTTGTTGGGCCGGAATTGGATGTATAGTATGCAAGTCGTAGCCTCTTCTCTCTTTTGATTGGTATTCTTTCCATTTAATGGGAATATCGTTACGACTGATCAGACATCATTCCATAATCTGAGTGTTAATGCATCGTCAGGAACTTCTATCCCAATTATCGATCATTCTCAGCTGGCAACTGGGAGTGTGGGTGTGGGTATGTATCCGTCTCTTATGGGAACCTTTAGTTGTCCTGCGTCCATTCTTATGATCGGATCTAGTTTTGGTGGGGCTTCATCCTTGTTGAATTCGATGTCTTTTCACACTACCCATATAGAAGATCCTTGGATTCTTCCTTCACCGAGTCCTTTGATTAGACCTATCAAAATGGATACGTCATTGCCTGCAATGATGGTAGCATATCAAGCAAATATTGGTCAAGTTGTAGATCCTAGTCCTTCCTCTTCATGGACGAAGGAGGAGGACCTGTATGTACTACCTGCATGGGTAGTTGAGTCCTCTCATGCACATGATTGCCTCGACAATTTTTTTCCATCGTATGAAGCCATTATTGAGGCCATGTCTAGAGTTGAGCCACCTTGGGAAGAATTACATCATCGATCATATTTTCTTCTTGAGCTCGACCGTATGGAGCATGATGAATTTAGGGAGATTATTAGCAAGAAGATTGGTAGTCCCGTGGTCCCATTGATCTCTCCTGGTCAAATGGCCGATGGGAACATGGAAAATTTGTCACCTACTATTCCTATCAATATTTCTCGCGATCCTGGGAAAGTTGAGAACATCTACATTGGAGCAAGTTGTTCCCCTGATGAGATCAAGGAGTATACCGAGCTATTTAAAGAGTTTTGTGACATCTTTGCTTGGTCATATGAGGAAATGCCAAGTATCGACCCTCGTATTGTCGAACATGAAATTAAGACCTATCTGGATGTGAAGCCGGTTCGACAATGTTTACGTGCAGTGAATCCTAGAAAAGCACCCACCATTAAGGATGAGATAGAGAAACTGTTAAAAGCCAGTTTTATCTATCCCGTTCCTTTAATGGAGTGGGTTTCAAATCCTATTCCAGTTGATAAAAAGAAGGGAGCGATACGTATATGCACTGATTTTCGTGATTTAAATCGTGCTTGTCCTAAGGATGATTTTCCCACACCATTTATCAATCAGATTTTGGATGAGTGTGCAGGAAGTGAGCTATTCTCCTTCATGGATGGTTTTTTCAGATATAATTAGATTCATATCGAACCCAAGGATCAACATAAGACTGCATTTATTTGTCCTTGGGGTACTTTTGCATATCGGAATATGCCTTTCGGCCTTAAAAACACCAGAGCTAAATTTCAGCAGGATATGACCTTAATTTTTCGTGATCTCAAAATGATTATCGAAGTGTATTTGGATGACCTCGCTGCTCATTCTCATTTGAGAGTGCATCATCGATACCATTTAAGATTATTATTTGAAAGATGTCGTCATTACCAGTTTCGTTTAAATCCTCATAAGTGCACCTTTTGCGTGACTGTTGGTCGCTTGCTAGGGTTCATCGTACCCAGGGAGGGTATAAGAGTCGATCACTTAAAGGTTGAGGAAATACTTCAATTGTCTCCCTCGCGTAATATTAGACATCTTCAATGTTTGCAAGGCATGGAAAATTTCTTGAAGAGATTCGTAGTTAATTTTGCCAACTTGACTAAAGGCTTTATGCGTCTTTTAAAGAAGGACACTCCTTTTTTTCTGGGATGAGCGAGCCCAGGAGTCCTTTGATGCTCTTAAGAAAGCCTTAGAATCGGCCCACATGCTTAGTCCACCTGACTATAGCTGTGATTTCTTGATTTATGTGGCCGCGTCCATGGAGACGGTTGGTATGGTTTTGGTTCAGGAGGATGAGGAGCTCCACGAGCATGTCATATATTATTTGAGCCGAAACCTTATTGATGCAGAAATCTATTATTCCCATGTGGAGAAAATTGCCTTGGCCACTATTCATGCAGTTCAGAGATTAAGACATTGCATTATCCTTCATTGAACCTTGGTTGTAGCTCATATCAATCCGTTTCAGTTCATCCTCACTAGAAGGATGATTGGGGGAAAATACAATAAATGGATTGTTATTTTGAAAGAGTTCGATCTCAAATTTGTTTCGGCAAAATCGAAGAAATCATTGATCTTTGTGGAGCTCATATCTAATTTTCCAAGTTTGGAGGAGGAGGAGGTTTATGAGGATACATTTGTCGATGAGTATATTTTCCTTATCTCAACTTTGGACCCATGGTACGGGGATATCATTATATATTTGCAAACATTGAAGGTGCCTACTCACCTTTCATAGGATGAGCGACGATGATTACGTCATGTAGCTAAGAACTACCTTATATTGGATAACACTTTGTACCACCATGGGGTAGATTCCATTTTACATCATTGTTTAACCCTTGGTTGTGCTGAATGATTGCCACAGAGGGGTGTGTGGTGGTCATTTATCTAGGCTTTCTACAACCCAAAAAATCTTGAGAGTAGGATATTTTTGGTCGTCAATCTTCAAAGATTGTGTTAATGCGGTTAAGAAGTGTCACCCTTGCTAGGTGTTTGCATGCAATATGTGCTCGCATCCAGCCTCGTTACATCCGATTATCACCGCCGGTCCCTTCACCAAGTGGGGGCTTGAATTTATGGATTGAAACCCAGCTTTAGCTGGGGGGCATCATCACATTATAGTGGCTGATGATTATTTCATGAAATGGGCAGAGGCTATGCCCACGATTAAATCCAATAGTGAGATAGCCACGCATTTTGTTTTCAACCAAATTATTACTCAGTTTGGCATTCCGAAAGAGCTTGTCACTAACCATGGTAGGCACTTTTAGAATAAAATGATGGAAGAGTTGGCTTCAAAGTTAGGGTATAAGCAGGAGGATTCATCTTCTTATTACCCTCAGGTGAATGGACAAGTTGAAGCAGTGAATAAATCACTTAAGTCCATTCTCCAACGAACCATCGCACAAAGCAAGACGAATTGGCATATCATGTTATATCATGCTTTGCGGGCCTATATAACCACAATTAAGACTACCACCAGTTTCTCTCCATATCATCTTGTGCATGGGGTGGAGTCTATCTTGCTGGTTGAATGTGAAATCCCTTCATTGAAGTTAGCTATAGAGATTTTACCAGACACTTCCGCATTGGAGGAACGTTTGGTCCACTTAGAGCAGTGCTGAGATGCCTTAGTGGATCTAGAAGTAAATAAGCATCGCGTCAAGGCCCAATATGATAATTTTATCCATCCGAGGAGGTTTAGTGAAGGTGATTTGGTCCTTTTGTGGGATCAAGATAAATAACCCTTGGGGGCAAGGAAGTTTAATCCCATGTGGCATGGTCCTTACGTGGTCAAACATGTGTTAGAGAAGGGCGCCTATGAGCTAGTAGATTATGAAGGGATAGCATTGGCGGAGCCTAGAAATGGGCTCTATTTTAAAAAATACTATGCATGATCTTCATCCAGGGCTGATTGTTGTATATTATTGTACATTTTTTTGAGTTGCATAGTTAGGTTTCCTTATGGTGATTGGGTTTGTTGATTAGCTTCCTTTTCTTATGGCAGATGTTGATGGATTCTTCCATTTACATAGGATTCACCGATGGTGCTAACCGTCACACTCAAAACTCATCTTTAGCTACTTGGGTGATTTATACTCCTATGGGTCAAGTATTGTCTTTAGGAGGCTTATGTTTATGGCCTTCTTCAAACAATGTTGCTGAATATAGTGTCGTTATTGAGTTATTGCGTGATGCCATTTCACATGGTGTTCTCTCTCTAGAGATACATCTAGATTCGTCGTTAGTGGTTTCACAGCTTAATGGCTCATATCGTATTAGGGATCCAGTTTTATTACGAAGATTCTTACGTGTGAGATTGCTAGAATGGAAATTTAAGAATATAACATGCATTCATGTTTCAAGAATTTTTAATCAAGTTGCTAACTCATATTCTAACTATGTGTTAGATTGGCATTTGTTTCATAGACCATGAGCATATCACAAACATACATTTTTTCAAACATACATTTAGTTTTGATCGTTTCTGACCCCTTTGGACCGTTTTGGACTAATTTGATAATAGGAGTCCGGTTTTTAGTGCGGTTTGACCGTGGTTTTGACCTGTTCGTGCTGATTTCAGGTATTATGTCTAAACTAGCATATAGGTTAGGTTTCACATCCATTTGCGCTTTGCATGACCTTATGACTGTTTCATTATAACCTTAGGTATGAAACCATTCTATCTTGTCACGGAACCTCCTTGTTGCTTTTAGAAGTGACATGATGTGAATGGTAGAGCTTGACCATACATGGGTACCCTAGTTAGCTCCTGTTTTGCTTTTGGTTCCCATGCTGACATTTTTCCTTTAGGGCATGGGAGTCCTTTGTATAGTATCGCCATGACTTTGCACAAGAACCTCATACTCCTCTTGATCTTTTTGCTGGATTTTTACCCAGGACTCCCTTATGTCAAGTTGTAATTGCATTATCATGAGTTTTTCCTACCTTATTGAGCCTTATGCCGGCTTCCCTAAATTTGATTATTAGCCATATATCCTGAGCTTGTCTCATGTTTAGCCACATAGAGCCATTTTATATATCTTTTGCAGCTTGGTTCCCCATTTTTACCGAGAGGAGACTTTCCCCCGAGTGTCGTTATCCTACACATGTTTCCTTGCATTGAGCATAGATATGTTTCGCTGCTTGGAACTAGTTTGTTTTCCCCTTGACACTCGTCTCCTCCTAGTTTGTAACTATAAAGAACTTTTATTCTTTTTCAATATTTGAAAAAGTCCAAAAAAAAAACCAAAAAGTCGGATAGGAAAATATGTTATCTTTGGTAGCAGTCAAGTCGTGTCTCCTTTGAACAGTGCATTGTATATCACATCCATTAGTTGGGTTAATAGTTTGACTTTAGGAGTTGTACTCATTTCTCTGAGTTTATGTCCATCGACTGTTTAATCTTCCAGTCCCCATGGAGCATCTTTCGATGTCTCTTGTGTCACAGAGATGTCCCAGTTTTTGTATATTGAGTCTATGCTGCCTCCATTCCGTCACCATTCGCCTTTATTCTCTTGTTCGAAGGAAATTGAAGCCTAAGTCGGCCATTCTTGGTACTATTATTGGTTCATGCACATTATGATTGAGTCCTTCCACATTATACAACTATGTTGAGTACCTCGTGTTGGATGATGGGGGATGCCTTAATGCCCTCCTTCCAGTGGATTTCATCCCATCGAATTTAGATCATTTATTATGGGATAGGAGTCTAGAGTCATTTTGAGTGCCTTGAGACTTGCAGTCATCAGTGGCAGGTTCTCTTGCCATCGATGGTTTTGGGAAAACATCAATGTCCCCTGATCGATGGATTCTTTCAAGTGTTCAACCTCAACAATTTTATTCACACTTGGTATATTGCACTCAAGTACCTTGATTCCCATTTTTCATTATCGATGGGTGATCTCGCATTTGTTAACGGTATACATCAATGCTCGGTAATCAGACGATGCACTACTATGTTCGACCTCGACACCTTTATTCACATAGTAGGACATGTACTCATAGCGGATTGTGTATAAGACTTTCCAGATTGGTGTCATTCCAAATATGCTACCTACTTGATTGTGCCAGTGTTCATGAGATTTTAGCTCTCGTGACTTGATTCCAGTGTATGTCAGATATCTTCAGCCATTATGAAGATCTTGATCCATTATATATCTTCAGCTTTCATGGAGATCATGATCCTTTGTATATATTCATCATGGAGATTCTGATCTATCTATATTGTACGTGGCGATGACCACACATGTCATATTTTGTATCATGCCTATTCATGGGCATTGTACTCTTATGTATCTGGGACTGATGTATGTCCTTGCAGTCATATGCAGAGATATTGTTACTGTATTGTTGGATGCCTGGTTCTTCCACTTGGTTCTTCATCACTCCACTTTTGGGATGTACTTATAATATATTTCGGCCATCGTATCACCCCTCTAACCTCACACATTAGGGGGCATCTATTACAGTTGATTTTACCACACATGGTAGATCACATATTTATGGCCTTCCCTATCCCTCTGTAGACTCTTTGGATCACCTGGACCATTTTTGTACCTTAATGTTTCCAATATCGTCCCTAAAAACATGCATTATTTTTCATACGCGACTTTTAAACCCATTCTAGCGTATATACGCAGATATGACCCTTAAACTCGCATACATCGGGATGTGTGCAAAAGGCCAAATAGTTTTGGAGTTTTCCTTGATGTGGATCTGAGTCACTTGTCTCTTGGCCTTCCATATTCCTTGAGATCGCTCGGATTTGACCTTCCATTACCCCATTGAAGCACTATATAAGGAACCCTTTGGATACATTGAAAGGAGAGGAATTGAAGAGAAAGAAAACTATAGTCTATTGTTGTCGTAGCTTATACTTGAGTCTGCATCCCTTTGTCCCTTGGAGAACTTGGTGTTCTTCCCAAGATTTCCTTTGCTTGCGAGCTTGCTATCAAGAGATGGAGGATTGAGGTGGTGGAGGCCCAGGTGGAGGACTCAATTTCTCCAGTTCGTAGACATGCCGACAGAGGTTGTCATTCTTGTAAACTCTGATTTATATTAATAGAAATATCTTTTCCTGTCCAATGATGTGCATTTAAATGAATATTGAATCCATGGATGCTTTTAATTGCTTATACATTATTGATTATATATGCTAGAGTAGGTCTGACACAATTATATAGCATGCTTGTCTTGTTTACTAATTGTTGAGAGAGCAAATTGTTAACACAAGCAGGATTGGAAAAGCTCAATGGGGATCTACCTCAACCATCCATAATAAGGTATGTTTTGACATCCTTTAGTGTTACATGTTTTATTTCTCTTGCATATGGGAAGGGATTGATTTCTACGGTTACTCTGTTTGTTGTGGTACCCCAATCCATTGAAATTTTTATCCATAACAGTTACGAATTTACAATCTGAACTATCATCTAGCTACACACATATTCTTGTTTTGAAATCATCTAGAGTCACATAGTTATTTCTATTTTTATAGAAAATATCTTATACAATTAATGTCATATCATTAAACCCCTACAGAACTAACATAGTTAATAATTAAACAAATCCTTTATAGATCTCAGTAAAGAGTCATAACCGGATCAAAGATCCAAAGTAAACAGTTATAACCTGATCACATAAATCTACAAAATAAGCAAATTATAGATGCAAGGGTGTTCTTCCTAAAACCGGTAGTAATCCCATCTATGATGGCTGCCAAGATTTAAAGTTACAATCAACAAGATCTTGTTTAAATCCAAAACAAATCTACAACACATCAAATAATCTATTAAAACAATATTGTTCCACATAAGTCAGAAGACTCCACGAGTTGTTCAAACATTAAATAAAATTATGTAAGTATGGCCGTAAGCCCATGGTCATGGGTGCCATTACTAAACCAAATATTTACATTACACACACATACAGAAGCTAAACCAGTGTTTTCTGAACCAAAATAAAACCCTCATATAGGTAGTATTCATCATAACTAACTACTGCTCAGAAATCGTAAAGACCCAAATTGGGTGTATCCAATTAAATATTTATAGTCGTAAGTCCATTTTTGTAATGGTTTTCATTATAAACAAAAGAAAGCACAATGCATAGTAGAGCTAACATAGTTATATTAAAACCCTCTCATGGGTTCATCGAAATAATCGTAATATCATTATTTACAGAGTTAAGGTTTTAAACTTAAAACATTACAAAAAAAACATAGCACGGTCATAAGACCATCAAGGATGACATCCTGTGAACTAGATAATAAACATGAGTACATTTTGCAGTAAAGACCCTAAGGGTAATTTCCTTATAACATACAGTTCAACAACTTATGACGCAAATGTAGGGTGGTTGTAAGTCCATCTCTGATGGATTCCATCTGTTATTTAAAAATATATATATAAATTCATTTAAATAGATACAACAACGTGGAGGTAAGACCATCCATGGTATCTTTGAAATATGAACATATTTATAAAATGAATTCTCCTAAATCATCACAAAGGAACAAGGTTGTAAAGCCTCTGTAAAAAATAGGGTAAACCCTATGGGGTTTAAACACAATAAACTTATCTTATGTAGAGTTGGATTCCTCTCCTCTCGACTCCTCCATGCCCAGGTTCAAGTACGTGCAGCAGCACATACACCATAAATACTTTAAGCCACAATTTGATTTAAACCATAGATATTGGGATGCTTTATGTTACCTGAGGCATTTAAAAACGGGGACCAGGGAGGAGGTGACCCTGTCGCCTCCCTCTCCAACACCCTCCACCTGCAAGGATTTCAAGTTACAGTTAGAAAATTTTAAATAACAAAAAGGAAAAACTGAAACAAATGTTGTAAACCTCACAATCTTACCTTGGTGAGTTGAAGAGAGGGATAGGGGTCATATCCTCAAGAGTTATATTTATCCATTCTCTTCCTGCAAAACGATAATGTATTATTAGTCCTTTCCTTAAACAAATGAATTCTTAAAAGGAATTTTACAGTGTTCTATATATTTTACTAGTTAAGCATGGGAGTGTACACGGTTAAATTATTGGCATAGTTGTGGAGGCATGAATAACATGTTGCAGACTGTCATAGAAGCCGTGGAATTCAAGAAACCCTTGGAAAATGAAAAGGTAAATCTGCCATTAACACAGTGGTAACAACTTTACACCAGAAACCCTAACACCATAGCCATTTGACAGAGCGGAGCTTTGGCTCTTGTCTTTTACAAACCAACAACCGATTTACACTAATGAAAGGTTTAGACAATCGAATGTGACATAATAATAACCATTACAAACCCTTTAAATCTCACCATATAGGTGTAAGGCTAAGATTAATTCTTGAGCCAACTCAGGAGACCTTCCTGTGCTATCAACTCGCAACCATAACAAACATTTAATTCAACCAAGGTACCACATTTAACTCATGGCCAAGGAAATCATGGCCCATAATCATTGCATGTATGTATCTACATCAATTCGAACCATTTGTCAAAATCCAATGAACTAACCATATAATATATTGCAACAACCATGGCGTAGACCATGTCAACCCTTTACTCATTATAATATGCGAAAAAAACATTTATTATATTTTATAGCCTTTACATTATTATCAACAAAGGTTTTACACTGTGGCATTTTCCACATGCCTTACAAACCTTATACCATTGTGCTTAGGATTGAGTGATCACAAACATGCCATGAGCTCAGGCTATGGTAAGGCCTATGGCCTTTAAACCCCTTTTAAAAACCCTATTACATAAGGGATGGGGTGAAGACTATGAATAGTCTCCCAATCCTTATGGATAATAAGGCCCTAGTAAAAACTATTAAATTAAAAGAAAGAAAGCTGAAAACATCACCTATGAGCGTAGTTGAACGTTGTGGAAGGAGATGGTTTTTGCCTCAGTCGGCGAAGTATGGCATAATAAGAAGAACAGGAAGATTAATTAACTTGCATAAGCATAAATAACTTAGAACTATTGGTTAATTATTGCTAATCATTGCATGCAAAAAGTATTGTTTTATGAATTTTGAGGTGTGTTACATCCCAACTGTGATTAGGGCATGTCGCCCAAGTCTAAGTAGCTTAGAGATCTCAATGCAAAATTTAAATTGTTAAAATATGTGAGAGTGGTGCGCTATCCTTCTTTTATAGACAATATTTCTTCTTGTCCAAGATTCCTTGACCAATGTGCTCTCACAAGCTAGATTAGAAAGCTTTTATTTTTTATGCTTTTGCTCTGCTTTCTAACTTTTCCTTCTTTTTTTCTACTTTGTTGTTTTTTCCTTGGATCTTATGCTTTTCCTTAATTCTACTGCTTGTGTCCTTCTTTTCCTGGATTTTTTAACTTCTGTCTACTTTCCTTTCTTTCTACGAAAAGCCAGCCTTTTCCTGCTTTATCCAATTTTCTGCTTTGCATTGATTTTTATATTTGGTATCCTTTCTTCAAGTTTCCTTATTTTGCAAGGAAACTTCTTTGGACCTCCTTATCTCCTTTTCCAACTCATTATTACATTTAAATACTCAAAATAATATCACATACCTTCTAAATTAATTTAATACAAAATACTTTGTCCATTATGTATTCCCTAGATAACTTAATTAATTCCTAAGGTAACTTCCCTCAAATTATTATATTATTATTAATTTAATATTAGAACCCCATGGGAGGGAATAGATAGGGTTTTTACCATGTTTCTACAAAAAATGGGGACATGACAGTCCTCCCCTTCTAAAATTACTTGTCCTTAACCAATAATCAAATATGAATGCACATGAATCTAACCACTTACTTGACTCCTAAGTATATGGTGTTGACTGACTAGCATTGGAATTTCCAACCCAACTAAGCACCAATGGCCATCATGCTTTTGTTGTACTACTTTGATTATAAACTATTCCTAAACTCTCCCAACATATATCTCCATCACCATCCAACCATGCACTTAATATGAAAACTAATCACAATTAATACCACGATCCCATTTCTTGTATTGTGTCCCTCCATACATCAATGGAATCTGAATTAATCCATCAATTCTTGGATTCCATATTATATTATGCAAAGATCCAAATGTCCCTACCACTTATGGAATGTTGTTATTCCAAAGAATGTCAGGGTCCCACTATCTCAACTGCATCCTCCAAAACATCACAACCAACTGAAAGAAGTTGTCATCAAAAAGGATTCCAGGATCATACCACCACACTGGCACTTGAAAATATTTGAGACACTCCCACCAAGAATGGAATTCCTCAATTTGGGGGAAAATCATACTGAGTCTCTCCAAAATATGAGAATACATGTGCAAGATAACACTAAAACTTGCATCACTTCCATCTACTTGACATAGGAGACAATCCCATGCCCTCCAAGTATCATCTACGAGTCACAGATTTCGATGCAAGTTATCATAAAATTTGTGTGATCAACCATACCCTTTTCCATTGGTGCAATCAAGAAACTCACCTTTGGGGTTTCTCAGTTCCAACATGTCTACACTCACCCAAACAGTGGAGGAATCCAAACTCCAACTTATTGATACAAATGGAAAGGATCATAGCTTCCCCATGTGTAGGATTCTCTCTATCCCAAGAGATCAAAATTTTTATCTCTTCTTCCACTCAAATGGATCAATTGGACATCGCATGCATCACTATTCATGATGGATACATCAGATAAATTCCTCTCTTTTTTCTCAAGAAAAGAGTAAGGGACTAATGTGCTTTTCAAACCCCAAGGTTTGATCATTAAGCCATCAACCAAAAATGGGGAGCCATTTTCTTCTCGTGTGGAAACAAGAGAAATAATCCCCTTACCTAATATTCATCCAAATATTGCATGGATTCAATGTGTATGTGGGATGATGAACAATGAACCAACATTTGAAAACAACCGTCCATTAGTATTATGGATGTTCCAATTGCAATGAGATCATCTGCCTCCTCCAAAATGGTGCAATAACATTCTAGAGGAAACTCATAACCTATTTGATAATGTACAAGTTCTTGGCCTTCATATTTCTTGACTTCAAACTCTTCAAGCACATGTGAAACTGAATGTGCCTCATGTGCCACCATCACATGAATTTACTCCTCTGGATCACAAATGAAATCAACCATATGAAAATGGTTGTATGGAACGTAGGAGGATATATATTGCAACTTTCCATGAAGCTAATCATCATGATGCTCAAAGTCTTGAAGTGCACTAAGAGTACTCTTCAAATAATCTTGTTTTGTTTCTAACTCACAAGTGAGCTTACTAATTTCTTCTGCATCCCTTAGGGATGCACCATAATACATTTTCACAAGCACCATCAGTTGATCTCTATCAGAAAGAAAATGCAAGAAGTTACCTTTTGATAGTTGTCATTTATTTTAGAAGGGAATTCAAATCTTCAATAGAAGACAATTCTTTCATTGATGCAACTCTCCCACAAGAATTTGAAACCAATGACATAGTTTCATGCATAATTCTCAAGGCTTCATTTATCTTCCTTTCGTTCATCTTCAAAGTCCATGCAAATGAGTGGAGATCTTGAGGAAAAACATCCTCTTCTTATTTCTTTGGATCAGGGGTCGATCCTTATTCTTCTTCCATTTTTGCAACATATTTTTTTTCATGCTCATGGGAAACTTCTTCTTCTCCTTCACGACAAATATCTTGCAGTGACTTGCACTCCTCTTCATGGCTATTTGTTTCTACTTTCCAACCTGCAAGACTAGGTGGTTCATGTATCTCCTCAATGATGATAGTGGGATTTGGTTTCTCACTCACGTCAAACCTCTCCTCATTATGACACAAGGGAACACAATTATATGAATTGTGTTCATCCTTTTGCATGATTTCTTCCTCCAATTCTCTAGTTCACACCCAACTGGATTTGGACTTTCTTCCACATCATTATGAGAGTTGAAATGGTGATTTTATATCTGATCTATGTTCTTCTCTTGTATCTGATACAAAATATGACTTACCACCATTGAAAAAAAAAATCCCATTTGTAATGATTTTCAGATCCCCAACAAAGAAAATGGAAGTGATTTTACCTCCCACACTACCAACAACCATATGATGGATTGTTGGGTTTTCATCTGCGCATGTATCCTCTTCAGCTTCCTCTTCGAGTAATAGGGAAAAAGAAAGATCTTCTTGGTTATACTATTTCAAGAAAATTGAGTTTTCTCCATATTGACTTGTAGTTTGATAATCTTGTTAACACTCTTCTTGAGAGAAATGAAAGAACGTCATAATGTTTGAATTTGCAAAGGACTCTAACAAAGATTCACATTTGGTTATTTCTTCTTCTTCTCTTTTTGATAAGGTGGAACAAAATGCTTCCTCCCATGATGTATTTATTCTCTAAAATGAAGTCTCATCCACATCTTGTGTTCAAAACTCATGTTGGAATCGAAAGTAAATGTTGAAGGGAAGATCCTTGTGAATCTCTTCCCCTCAAAGAGATATATTTTGCATAGTGATGAGACATATTCCTCACAGATTTTCTCATCCTTGCTAAATCATATATTGATATATTCTTTGTTGATTCATCGAACTAATATTCATTGTATATTAGATAACCAAGGTAACCATCTTCGTCTCTTGGTAGTCCTCCATCAACATAGATGATGTCTTCATCAACACCAAATGATTCTGCATCTTCATATTCTAATTCATCACTAGTTGGTGCTAGTATCATGGCTACAAATTTATTCAAGTTAAGATCTCACTTTCCATACAAGTATAGGAAATAGATTTGATACCACTGTAATGTACCAATCAGAGTTTATTATACATTAATTACCTTTCAAAATAAATTATGCAAAACAATGAAAATGGACAGGTCAAATTAGGCACTTTCACCTGAGATCAAGATGGAATTTCTAAAGGATATGTAAGATGATAGAATTTTTATAGCTAAAATATACTTTACACAATGTAAAGGGACCATTTTTGTTTCAAAATCAGCTACAGTTGAAGTCTACTTCAAGGCTCCTGGGTACACCAACATATGTAAACTAGATCTTCCACTTGGCACTTCCTAAGGGATAAGGGTAAATGGTTTCGACTTAGAAAGGATTGGAATAATCCTTGATAATTTAAAAAATTAATCATGTTTCATATTTGCAGGTTTAGGAACAATCAAGCACTATTTGGGGATCATTCAAACAAAAATAGCTACTTGGACATCTCGACTAGTTTGAGTTTAGGGTTTCTCAAACAACCCAAGGGACCATCAAATTTGAAAAAAAAAGCATGGAGAGTGTTCATAATAGTATTAAATAAATTCAATGACTAAAAGAATTGAATTCCATCAAGTATGAGTGTCAATATCAACAAAATCTTGAAAAACTAGTGAAATTCGATGCAATTCTAAAGAGGCATGGGAAACATGGAAGGAATCTGATAATTCTGCACTTTATTGATTTCATAACTGATGAACCATATTAATAAAATTAAATATACTTTTAATTGGATCCCATAGGATTCTCATATACATAAGATACTGGACATTTTACATAGAATTGGAGAATGTAGAAAAAAGGAGAGAACTGTAGAATTTGAACTGGAGGCTTAGCGATTGTCCTTTTTTAATTTTCAGTCAACTTGAAAGTACTTCAATACCTGAAATAAACACAATGATAATGGATGAGTACCATTATCCTCTCATCTCACTAAAGGAGAAAATGAGGGCACATCTCCTCACTGTGACTAGGGCACATCTCCCAAGTCTGAGTAGCTTAGAGCTCTCGATGCAAAATTTAAATTGTAAAAAGATGTGAGAATGGTGCACTATCCTTCTTTTATAGAAAAAATTTCTTCTTGTCCAAGCTTCCTTGACCAATGCACCCTCATGAGCTATATTAGAAAGCTTTTCTTTATAATGCTTTTGCTCTACTTTTTGACTTTTCCTTCTTTTTTTCTACTTTGCTTCTTTTTCGTTGTCTTTTGTTCTTTTCCTACTTTTCCTGGATTATAATTATTTTTTCCTCCTTTTCCTATATTTTACTTCTTCTTTCTACTTTCCTTCCTTTCTACCAAAAGCGAGCCTTTCTCTGCTTTATCCACTTGCCTTCTTTGCATTGATTTTTAGATTTGATATATTTTCTTCAAGTTTCCTTCTTTTGCAATAAAACTTATTTGGCCCACCTTATCTCCTTTTCAAACACATTATTACAATTAAATAAAATTTAAATACTCAAAATAAAATTGCAGCCCTTCTAAATTAATTTAATACAAAATACTTTGGCCATAATGTATTCCCTAGATAACTTAATTAATTCCTATGGTAACTTGGCCTCAAATTATTCCTTTATTATATCCACGAGATGTAGAATAGTCGGTGGCAAGTGATGAGTTAAGAAACCCCTAAGCTGAATGGTCAATGGTTTGAAACCCCATGGATACCAAAAATCCATCCATGTTAAGGGTTGGTGCTGTCCAGAGAAGGTGTGATCCATGAGTGATTTTGACTGCTTAGATGCCCCTGGTTTGTGGTTTCTTAGCCAAATGAAAACCCTAGAAGTAAGGGATACCACTTGCCAACCAAAAAAAAAAACCCTTATTATTAATTTAACACTAGAACCCCATGGGATGTAGTGATTAGTGTTCTGATCATGGTGCTTCCAAAAATAGGGACATGCCATATCTACTCTCCCATGAAACTGAAAATGGAAGCCAACCTCTATATTTGAAACCTTTGTGGGCCGTTGACTCTCAAGCCGAGAAGAAATATTGGATATTGCATAGGTTATCGATCTAGCATAGAGTATAGGAAAAGTCAAGGCTCATTTCACATCATAAATCACACATTAAAAAATATATTAGCATTTTTCGTATATTATCTCCCTTTCTCCTACAATGTCAAGTAGAAGAGCTACAAACTCTCTTAAACTCGATCATTAATGCCAAGCAAGAATATTTGGAAAATTGTAACAAATGGATTCAACAAATGCTCTAGGATTGTTTCCAATTCAAACCCATTGATAACTTATTATTATGTCTTTGACAAGGGGATATATATGAATCGATCACGTCAATTATTTGGACTAATTTGTAGTAACTTTAACAAAACATATATTTTTTGCTATAGTTTGTATCAATTTTTGGGGGGAATTATTTAAATTTTGATTTATCTTACTTCTTATTGTTTATATAGGTGACGTAGGCTTGGGACTTTGTGCCCCAAGACTCGGCGGTGAGCTTGCGTAAGCATAAAATGATCATTTTGTTCTTGACATCCTACCCTATTTGGACGAAAATACGGTGGGTGGGCAGATTGTTGTTACAATGTTAGTTGTTTTGTTAATATATGATGGAATGGCAGTGGCCATGAATTGACATTTAATCTCTGAGCTTTGCAAAACTTATTGCGATCCAAAGGTTGGTATCTTGTATCTTGTTCCATATACACACATTTTCCAGGTTTGCTAACAAAAGTTGAATCTCAAAAATTGGTCTTTAGATTTGCAATAAGTAGGCGAGCTCTCATCAACAAAATTTTAATACCACCAATATTTGTAAACATTAATATTAAATGCATGCAGACATAAAATTTTAAATACGTGCAACCCATTAAATGCACCACTACTAATGTGTATTGAATGTATATTGAATACAAACCAGCATTAAGCAGGGCATGTAGTTTGTACTGGTTTCCATATTTCAATGCCAGCAAGTTGACAAACTAAGCTACGTGTCGGGTTGCAAGACCATCCAAGCTACACATCCGGGGTTCAAGCTACGCGTAGGTGTTCAACCAGCACTTTGCTGAAATTGATTTTTGGTTTAGGGTTAATAGCTTAGGAATGTAAGTATTATTCATTGTGTTAACTGACTAATTTTTTTTATTGTGCTCAGATATTTGGGATTTTTCTAGGATGCTGCACAGAAGGATCTATTTGTATTCCAAAGAGAATTTGGGCCCTCTAAAACAGGGGTAGGGGGTTTATGCCATGGAAGGAGTTGTTCAGGAGCTATTAGTTTTAGTCATGCTCGTATACCAATAGTTTACCAAAGGTCGAGAGAAAGCCTTTAGAAATTCTGCCAAAGCTCCATTATTAATTTACTACGCTCATATGTTAATATTATTTATGCAATATTTGGTACAGGTTCAAGGAGTGTCGAATGCATCCGTGATAACAAGTTCTGCATTGAAGAATATGTGATTATCACTTTCAAATTTCGTGCAGCTAAGCCTACTTCTTACGGTTGTTTTATTTGTCACAGTTCAATACAAGGATTGAGCATCATTCATATTAGGTTGAAGGAGGATAGAGTTTGCAAGCTCCTGGCAGCAATGGAGGCATGCAAGAGCACTAGCAGCAGTAGCACAAGCAGCTGGCCTTCGAGAAAGAAGTCCACCCAAACTCATGTTGCCACAACTTCACCCAAGCCTGATCATGTCATGTCCGATATCATAAACAACAACAACATCAGGTTCTTGATCTTTTCAATAGTACTTGAATGCATAATTTTAGTTGGAATCTCTATCGTTCTTGCCTAACATTAATGGTCATGTATTGATATTTGTCTGCGTGTATAGAACTTGTGATTAGTTGGTATTGTATGGCAAGCCATTTGGATGCATGGTAAATGTGAAATACTTTGTACTGAATGCATATTTAAGTAGAGAAACTGTACAAAAATGGTTTCGAACCAGAATCCTTATATCCCAATAATATGTTGATTTTTCGCCCTTCATTTTCTTGTAATTGTATCATCTTCAATTTGGGTTGTATCCTTATCTGGCTTGGTTGCTAAGAGGTGTTGTACTGTATTGTTGGGAATGTTAGTCCCTTTCTATTTTGGATTGAATGATTTATAGGGAACTACAACAACAACATCCCTGCAGGTGTCGATGGAGGAGTCAAGATCCATGAATCGTTCTCAACGGCTCTATCAAGAGAGCAACAAACGCATGAATAGTCAAAGTTTATCTGAGGCTGCAGCCATTAAAAAACTGGTGGAATAGCAAGCAAACCTTGCCCAAGAAGCTGTTTTAGATAGTTTTTCTATTTTTTAAGCAAAACTAAATTTTACAGCCTTGTACAAATTATTTTTCATTTGGAGACGCCAATATGTATAGGATTTTCATGGGAATAGAGTCTCTTGTATTTTATGTGCTAAGATTGTTTGCTTCGGGCTTTTCTCTATTGGTTATATAAACGAGAGTGTTATCTTCTCATATTTACGTTAATAATGCTAATTGTAGGGTGGGGAAAAGCAGAAGTAAAAGCTTCTCGTTACAAAAAACAATTGGAGGAAGCTCTTCAACAGAACACTCATACGGAGGATCGAATGCACAAATATATGGAACAGATTAGTATCCTCAGAGAAGAGCAAGAGAAAGCTATTGAGGATGCAATCCTCAGTAAGTCCAAGGAATGGGATTTACTTAAAACACAATTGGAATCCAAACTAACTGAAGTCGATCATCAATTGCTAATAGCCAAGGCTGCTATGCTGAAATCTTTGCAAGAGCGAGATGCAAAAATTACAGAAATTACCGACGAAAAGACCAAGGTTCAAACTGAAGTCCGGTCACTATACATTAAGATGAACATTGTGCTGAAAGAGAATTCTATATTGAAATATGAAGTTTATTTGTTAAGCAAAGAGCGGGAGATTTGAACCGATGAAAGGGAGTACGGAAAAAAGGGCACAAAAATCTTCCATACACAAAATCTAGAAAATGAAAACAAGGTATCAAAACTTGAAGTCGAATGCCAAAGGCTGAGAGAATTGCTCGTAAGAAAGCACCAAATTCAGAAGATATAATTATGCCTGAGATTTTGGGTTAAGGCCCTCATAGAGAAGCACCAGCTTCCAGAACTTCGTTCAATAGTCCTTTACAACAAACTAAAAATCTAGAACATCTCAAGTCTATGGATGGAGAATAATCACATTATTGAAGGAGATGTTGGCCAAAAGAAACAATGGTCTCCAATTAGCCAGTGCGAATATGTATGAAAAGTCTCCAAGTAATATTTTATACAAAGCGGAAGGACAAATGATTGAAATTAATGAGGAGGAGTCTACTAAACAAGATGCAGATTTATCTGCAACTCTGGAATCTCAGCTTGAAGTGTTGAGATCTGCAAGTTCTGATGAGATTGTAACTGAAACCAATTTGACTGCCAAAAAAGTACCTGGTCAAGGTGCCTACAATGAAGTAGATGAGATCAACTCCGCACATTCGTGGGCATCTGCAATGATAGCAAAATTAGCTCACTTCAAGAAGGATAAGGCCTCAACACACGAGAATATGAAGATGACTAATTTATCCAACTTAGGGAATATGGAAAATGATTTCAGCGAGGTAGAAAGCATTGCTTCTTGTTCTGAAATTAAAAAAATATGGTGACAAAAGATCCTAAAACAGAAAATTGACAGGAAATTGAGATTTGTGCACATATAAGCAATAAAATACAATAATTTATGGGTGTACATGGAAATCATAAAGCAACCAACTACGCAAATGAAGATTGTCAATAAGTAGTGCTCATTATTATGGATTGAAGATTGAGAAATTGAATTGATGTGTAATATATTGGTTACTTTTATTTATCTCATGAACGTCAAATTTGAAATTTTGAAGAATACTACTAATTCTATTCAATCTCAGGCTTGAGACGAATGGATGGGACGCTGTTTATCTCATGAAAGTCAAATTTGAAATTTTGAAGAATACTACTAATTTGATTCAATCTCAGGCTTGAGACAAATGGATGGGACGCTATTAATCAGTCTGTTAGGAGTTGTGTACTGCTTCTCATTTATTGTAAATTTTAACTTATTCGCAGCCGAAGTTTTGGGTCCATATCAAATTCAAACCAAGTTATATTATATAGCACCAAGTTGTATATTATAAACCATTAGGTGGAACCTTATCCATATAAAATTCAAACCATATCATAATGTGGAGCCAAATCACATATAACGTGGAGTTATCACCATGTAATATGCCACAACAAAGGATATATACCATATTGTATGGTTCCACCTATTAAAATAACGTGGGAAGGGGAGAGTCCCGCAGGTGAGGTCTCCTCTCTCGTGTAAGATCTATTCTCTCCAAAGAAGACATACAATTTTTTTTGGTATTTCTTTGTGTTTTGTTTGAAAGAAAAAAAAAGGTTTTTTTTCTAGTGAAAGATAGTAGCAACAACGATGGCTCAACTTTGGATGGAGGAACTAGTTGATACTTGGTTGATTTAGTACGTTATCTTAGGAGGAAGCACCGACTCCACTTAAAGTCTTTTACACTATAATGATTGTTTGGTGAAAAACGACTCTTCAACATAAGTATGAGTTACTCCTAGTTTTGTTGGTTCAATTGGGGTTTTTCCATAGGACTTCTCCATAACATTTTTAGATATTATTTTCTATAATCACTGTATTTTATACATATTTAGCATTAGAAGAGAATTATAAATATTATATTTGATTTTAATTTATTTTATATAACTATTTTTTATAATAAAATTCACAAAATTTATATTAAGATAAAAATATGGTAAAGAATAAGATATATAATGAAAAATCATTATTCATTGAGATGCAGTCTTTTCAATATGAAATTGATTCCAGCTGTAATCTATTTTCTTTCCAACAGATAATATTAATGATAAACTACTTTGCACAACTACTCTCACCATCAATCTTACAAAATTTATGATAAAAAATAATAATAAAATGAAAAACTTACATATTAAAATATGTATGCAATCCATTTAGTGCATTTATAGATACTGTGTCATACAAAATTATATGAAAAAATGATATGTTATGTCCCGGACAAGGAGATATATCTTCTGGTATGGAATCCTTGCTTGAGTTTGCAGAAGGTAACGATTTTCAATCAAGCTTATGTTCTGAAATTGCAAGGTAGAAACATAATAAGATAACTTGTTCACCTTTCAAGCATTTGAATTTTAATACCTAATTTCATGTGAGGTCTTATGGATAAAGGGCCTTCATAATACTTTTATTGATTGAAAATTGTTTCAAACATTTGCCTTCATGGTTTAAGAATTCATCATAACATAGTGAGACAAAGAAGTCGAAGGATCCCCTTCACAAGTGTGCATCACACTCTTTAGTGATGGAGTAGATGGCATATTCTTGGAATTGTTGTCATTGTCAAATGTTGGTGGTGTGAGAGATAGATATAAAAAACTTAGTTTTGTCATTGCAGCTTCAACCACCTAAGTTGCCAAGCACTCAAGCTACCTAGCATGTAATATTTATGCTTTGCATTGTCATGTTGGGTTCATTGTTCTAAAGAGGTTTGATGGATTTGCATTGTCATGTTAGGTTCATTGTTCTAATGAGGTTTGATGAATGACACAGTATTGTGAAGCTTCTAGAGTCCATTCGCACAACACAATAATATTAAGGAGAAGAAAAATAATTACTCATGAAAAGACTACATTTGAGAAAAAATTACTTGATCAACAAGACAATAAAAAACAACCATGCTCACCTCAAGCTTCCCAAAATGTTATAGCCATAGCCTAAATTCCAATAACATGCATTAGGTCATCATAGAAGTCAACTTCCAGATGGGAGTGCAATATGCACTTTAAACAAGAACAACCAAACCAATAAATATTAATTGTTTATAAACCCAATTTCACTTGTTAAATATTTAATTTGTGAAAATGCAATGCTCTTTTTGGTCTAAATACTTCATGTAGGTGCAAGCTTAAATGTAAATGTTTTGCTCCTTCAAATATTGGATCAAGAATAAATTCTTAAATATTTTTTTTAATCCTTCTACTTATTGCTTATATTGTGAAGAAATTTGATATAAACAATCTGAAAGTAGGAGATGTCTAAGTTACTTTTAACTTACACCTATTTAGTAAGGTCCTATGTCATTTCAATAGATTTCTCCTATATACAAAAGGCTATTTTTTTTGCTAATAACTTCTTATCATTTCATCTTAAAACAACATCTATTAGCAAAGTTGGGGACATTGCCACCGAGTGGCTTTTGTATATTAATAATAATGGACTTCGATTATTATTTCAAATTAAAAGTTGTTATGAAATTTTTAATCTTAATAATAAATAAATCTATTCAGAGTTTCATAAGCTAACTTTAGGTTTATTTAAAGTGCATTTCCTTGTTTCCATAGTTGTCCAAGACGCTAAAACAACCGATAAACAATAAAGGAAGGAATAAGCTAGCTATGGAGCAAACCTCCCTCCATCGTACGGAGGAGGAGGACTTTGCTCCTCCTCCGTCCAATGGAGGGAAGTTTGCTCCATAGCTAGCCCACCCCTAAAGGAAAGGTAAATGCTAAATCCAAGATGACACGCAATTCCAAGATGGTTGCATCACTCAAGCTGTAAACGGTGGAGCACAAAGCGAAGCAGTCAGATACATATAATAAATGCATAGTGTTTGTTTTGTTCGTTGGATTACACCAATTTCAAACTGTAAAACACAAGTGATCAGTGAACAACGTCACAATGAGCAACCAATACCTACAGATATTAAAAGAAAGTTGGACAGAAGGTTAGAAAAAAATGATATGTTACAAAAATTAATGTCAAATCAAGATAAAATGTAATGCCATCCAATATCACTCTTTGTCAATTGAAAAACAAACAGTGACAAGTCAATATCACTTATTTGAGCTGCAACGTGGTAGAAGTGGTTCATACTCCAAGTTGTCGTGTATGTAACGTGAGGTCTATACAATTCTAGGAAAGACAACTAACCTTTCCAAGATCGAGAAGTAGTAGTTGAGGTTGAATTATATTTGTTTGTTGCCATTTATCTAGTGTTCGTAAAAAAAACAAGATCCCCCCGAGTAGGAAATGATTCCATACTCAATTTGGTTGATAAATGCAATGTGGGTGCAGGTTAAATGGGCCCTTACAATATCATAAAATGTCAAACTCAGCACAAAAAGAGCATCCTACCATTTGGTTAGTTATATTATTATGTCTGGTATTTTGCTTTAGAGTATTTGATTATATTCCCTCCATGAATTTTTTGCTCCATCCTACATAATTTCCCTCAGATGGCTCATCTCTAATAATAAAGAAAATCGTTACAAATCGCGACAGAAATCTCGAGTAGAACAAGAAGTTTATGTTTAATATATTAGAAGGGGTTGCTGATCTAAAATTTGTGCTTCACATTTTTACTATGCAATATTTCAAGGGCGTGGATAAATTAGAACAAGGTTGAGTTGATAATACTTATAACACCTAATTGTCCAAAACTAAGTAAATGAAAAAACTATTCTACAAACAAAAGCTTCATGGAGGCATCCCAGTCACTGAAATCGCTTGTAGTTGTTGCTATAAGAAAAATAAATATCAGCATGCCTTCAAATATGAGATTGCTTTACGATAACAATGTTGAGCTAATAAAATTTGGGCAGAGGTTGTTGTTAGTGCATAGACGATTTTCAGTGAGTAGTGGAATTTTTACATTTATTTACGAAATGTTTTAGGTGAAAGCAATCTGCAAATTGCTTTACTTTTTATTTTCAATGTACAGAAACGTTAGGCTATACCCAGTTTCTAAGAACTTGTTTTTATGGACATGCATTTCCGTTTAAATTGGTAGCAAAAAGTTTCTCCACCCATCCATTAACTATTAGAAATTGCAGATTGGTCTACTGCAGATTGTTTGTTCTGAAGTCCATATACATGAAATAATTGTGCTTTCAGCAATGAATGATATGGTTGAAATATATTTAACTAAGAAGTATATTGTTATAATGCCAAATTCAACCCGAAAGTAATACTGGGTCAAAGAAAACAACAAGTGGTCAACGAAGCAGCATCCTGTAGTTGAAGCAGCATAACCCATTCCTTTCTTCATGGTTCATCGGCCAGTCTGGATCTAGAGTAGAAGTGGAGAGAATTTGTTAGCCATGAAGATAAAGTTGGTGCATTGGAGATAGAGGAGGGCGGTGCAACAGAGAGGGAAGTGCATCAGGAAAGAGCTTATGACATTTGCATTAAATGCATTTAGTGAATGTTGGTGCATTCTTCTAAACCAAGCAAAATAATTAGGAAAAGTTGATGAAGCAAAAACTTAGGAAAAATGGATGAAAAACATAGGAAAACTTGAGTGTGGAATTCAATGATCCAAAAATAACGCTTCAAGATGATAACCAATAGAATCATGTATAAATGAATTTTAAAAAATTAAAAATTAGAAAAATTCATTGACAATGTTAAACCATAGATAAAGGTAAAAAATTTATGGTCAAAAGAAAAAGTAATATGCAGTCAACCTATATCGAAAACAATTGTGCACTACCTTTGGCACGTACAATAACAAATCACTAAAATTTTCGAACATAGAACACATAAAGGTAGAACTCGACCATTCAATTCTACCGGCAGCTTATTTTTATGTGATATAAGTTAGGCAATATGCAATGTAGCCATTTTATGAAATAAAATATTTATGGAAGCAAAGGTAATTGACAATGATCCATTCATATAATTCAATACAAAATAGAAGGATAAAGTTTAATGCCAATGGGAAATGATACTCTCCCTGCTACAACCATAAGTTGATTTTTCCCCATATCGGTTACATAATATATTGCACATCAAGCACTAAATTATCTTTTATTATGCGAGAGGCATTAATCAATGAAGATGGTAGTCTCCAGATTCCTCGTTGCTCCATCAAATAGCGTGCTGACACGTGTCTTGGTGATTGGTGAATGGTGGTTGGACAGTTGTCTCATGTGTTTGGACAATTGTTTTGTTAACTTCGGTAAATAAGTAGGCTTATTACAATCATTTGCTACTTGAGGGTTCATCCTGCGTGTGTTTGGGCAGTTGGACATGTGTCTCGCGTGGTTTGACAGGGGTTGTTGTTAACTAGGTTTTGATGCAGGATTACATGTTTAGATAGGGTTTTGTTAATTGTGTTTTGGATGCCTGCTTATGACCTCTGTTTGTTGATTGAGGGTTCACCCTGTGCGTGTTTGGATAGTTGGGTAGGTGTATTGCATATTTTGATAGGGGATATGTTAACTTGGTTTTGATGCAGGATTATTACCTCAATTTGTTGCTTGAGGGTCGGTCCTGTGTGTGTTCAGGAAGTTGGAAAGGTGACTAGCATGTTTTGATAGGGGTTTTGTTAGCTGGGTTTTTGAAGCAGGTTTATTTCCGTTGTTTTCTTCTTGAGGGTTTTCATTTGCATGTTCGGGAAGTTGGAAAGATTTCTTGGGTGTTTTGATAGCAGTCATGTTAACTGGTTTTTGTTGCACCCATATTTGGTAAATCGACTGTGGTTTATTACCTTCATTGCTACTTTATGATTTGTCCTGTGCACGGCCAGAGTGATAGCCTCCAGGCTTCAGGATTGACAGGTGGGGGAATGGATTTTGGATAGGTGCATTGTGTGTTTTCACTAGAATTTTGAGTGTGTCTGTAAATAGGTGGTCTTGTGCACGACTGGATTGATGGCCTTATGTCCAATCATATTGTTTGCATGCACGTTTGGTGGTTAATTTCATTTTTTGGGTGCACGTCTAGATCGACAGCCCAATTTTCCCTGGTAGTGTCCTTCACTACAATTTTCTTTCTTTTTTTATTGCATGGATGGAACGTTTGTACTTCTCTGCAAATTGGGCATATTCATTTCTTTGCAAATTGGGCATACCCATTGCGAAGGTTTCACTTCAAGGTATTTTTAGTAAAGTGCCTTGGGTTTATGCTCAGGGTTTATGGGGTCACTCTAGTCGCTTGTTTGTTCACCGCCACTTGAGTCGATGAAAAACACTTCATTGACATCAATGCTCTCTTTCAAGGCTTCATCAATGCATTGTTGCTCCATCAATGCAAGAAGGATGATCGTTTCATTCAGACATGGGCCTATTTCTTAATTGTGGCTTATCTTATGAGGATTTGGAAGATCTTGTCAGAATTTTCGGTTTACCGAACTTGTTGTTGCACCTCCTTTTAATTGCAACATTTATACAAAGCCTCAGGTAACCAATATTTGTCACTATTTGGATTTGGTTTAATTGTATTGATTTTTCTGGTCTCCGTTTACACCAGATGTTTTGCAACAAAGGTTTTTCCACTTGGTCAAATTCGTGGGTATTACTTTACCCTGCTTAACTATTTTCGACATTCCTTGTGCTAGAAAAACATTTGCTTGCTATCTTTGTGGATTTGAATTGATTTTTTTTGTGCCATGAGAATTTTAATCCCGAATATGTTAATCTTAGTATTTAATTATGAGTTGCTTAGTTGTGATTTATACAATGCCTGTAATTGTTTTAAAACAAATATACATGATCTTGCATACATTTGACAATGGAATCATTTTTAGTGTGAATTACTATATGTTTATTGTCAAATTGAGCGTTTCATTTTGCAAATTGTTTAGAAATGTTTTTTAGGAATGGGTAAGAGTAGTCCTAAAATGTGGTATTTAGTCTACAAGGGGCAACTCTAATTTTTGAAAATATAGATTAATCCATAGTTGAATTAATCACTTCAATTGTTGTTGCAATTTTAGTTGGATCTTTTATTTCTTTATTTAGAACAAAAGCATGCTTTTGAAAACACTCTTACGTTTAACGAAAAAGTGAAGGACACTGCCAAGAAAAATTGGTTTGTCAAACCAGACATGTGCCAAAAAAAAGTGAAATTGACCACCAAATGTGCATGAAAACAATCTGTCAATCCACATATGGATTTACAAATTTATGGATGTCCTAACAAGATTAATCAGTCCCATATGTCCTAATTACACATAACATGTTTGGAATGAAGTTATGAAGGATATATTTATGAATGGATATTTATGAATGTCCTAAAAGTTCATAAATCTAAATGAAAACACTTTTACATTTAAACAATTGTACTTGCTAAATATAAATTGGCTCACTTAAGAGCTAGCTTGGGAAGATGCACATTCGACGAATCTCCTTTGAATGTGAATCTATCCTTCATAAATTCATTCCAAACATGTTCTATGTAATTAGGACATATGGGACTCATTAATCTTGTTAGGACATCCATAAATATCTATATTACATCTCTATTCACCCCCCTTATAGCAGAGGCCATTTTTTAGTCATCATGCTCTACCCGAATATCATACATCCATTTCTTCAAGGTCACCCTAAAAATGATTGCACTTAAAATTGTGCTCTATCACCTTGCTTTCATTGCGAGTTTTCATTAGAAAAAACACAGTATGAAAAACTTGCTTCGACATCCAAAAAATCCTCCATCCATTCTACCCATTTTCTCAATTATAGAATTGCATCAGTTGTGCATCAAAAAACACTGATATGAGATGGGGATGTCAATCCATATTTATGCATGCTTGACTGTGGAAACCTTTAAAAGTAAATATCAACATACTTTCCATGTTTTTACTATTGAAATTAGCAGCATATTTGTACACATTATTGCAATTAAAATGTGTTCTATCACCTTTCCTTCAATATTCATCTTCTTTAGGAAATGTCTAGTCTGCAAAAGTTGCTTTTGGATCCAAAATTTTCTCTATCCATGCAACCCATATGAGATAGGGCTGTGAATCTAGATTTATGCATGTATGACTGTGGAAACCTTTAAAATTAAAGATCAACATGATTTCCATGTGTTGATTATGAAATTAGCAACAACCTTTTTTTCACCAAATAGGAAAGCCACAATGAGATTACAAAGTAATGTTGCATCAAAACCCAACTAACAATCAAATCTCCCAATTTGCATTTACATTGAAAATTGTTCATATTCCATGTGCTATAATTTTTTTTTTAAACTCTTGAAGTCCTAGCTACTTGTGCATGCAGTCAACAATTTGTTCTCTTCAGGTCCTAAATATGAGCATGCTTGTCATGTTTTGACTAATGAAATTAGTAGCAACTCCTATCAACCCATGTAAGACACCTATCCAACTGCCTAAACACATGCAATATAGAACCTCAAAAATCAAACATAGGTAATAAGAATCCATAGTAACCCGCTTAACAGAACCCTTGTCAAAACACGCAATAGACCTGTCCAACTGCCCAAACACGCACAAGATGGAACCTTAAGTAGAAAACGAAAGTAATAAGCTTGCTTATTTACCGTAGTTAAAAAAACATATTTCCAAGTACGCGAGACATTTGTACAAATACGCAAGACAAGGCTTCCCAGCCATCATTTTCCATTCACGAAAACACAAGTCCAAATTCAATTTTAAGCAATAAGGAACCATGTTCCTCTGATTTCAAGACCACTTTTATCTATAACTTTCTTGCAAATATGTTTTGCGTAGTGAGGACATATTTCATAAAAATCCATTTGTTGGCTTTCCAATCTAGCCATGTGCAAGAACATATAGAAGAGTAAGTTACTATCATGGCTAACTTACTAAGTAACGGCCAAATAGGGCCACTTGATTGATTTTGTATGTTAGCCATGTTTTTATAAATAGAATATTTATAAGAAGAAGGGAACCCAAAACCCCTCGTAGTTGGATGAATGCCACTTATTCTAGCTCCAACAATGAATATTAGAAGTCTGTTTCTCTAGCAATGTATGACATCAGTTAGCTCCAATAAGGAAATATAGGCATAGGTCGGCCCTAAACTATGTAATAATACATATTTATGAGAACCTGAATTAATTTCAAGGGAAAAAATCCTATTCGAGGTAAACAAAAATTCCAAACCATATTTTACCTCTTAAATGAGAACAAAGATTGAAACAACATTCACATATTTGCATACCTTTAACGAGATGAAGATCCTAACACACATTCCCATGTCAATCTAGTGCATTTCCTTTTTTCGTTTCTCCATCTCTGCAACACATTTTGTGGCTATCTACAAAAAACCCACAAGATTATCCCTCCCTTAAATGGGCAAACCATATATACTTTGCAGAAACCTTGGTTGTTTTTGGAGGGGGGGAATGGCTATTTTAGAGGATATTCATACTAGAAACCTTGGAGGGAATTGGATTAGGAGGTGAAGGGAGAAAGAGGTCCAAAGATCACAGGACCCAACTTCCATGGGGAGGTTCCAATTTTTCTCTAGGAAGATGGTCATGTGGAAAATGATAGGGTAAGGAATGGGTAGATTCCTTCATCGTCCATTAACAAACCCTACAATGGTCATTCCTGTCTTGTGGAACGAAGGAGGGTGAACACCTTTGTTCATGAACATTTCATTTCTCCTAGCCAAATAAAAGTTGAATCCACCTTTAGGATGAATTTCAATCTCATTATTCTCCATGGCTTCGCGAATGGGAACAAAAACCTTGTAAAAAAATCGTGATCCACCATCAAATTAGTAAATTAATAGCACACATGAAACCTGTGAAAAATTCACCAATCCTCAAAAAATACAAGATTTCAAACCTGTAAAATGCAGACTGAGTATACCCTACAAGCTTTGAAAATCATAAGGATTTCTTTGCAATTTGACACCTTCCAAACCCTAAGTCGCAACAAAGGGGAAAGAGAAATCTGTCACTTGGGTTTTATATTTTTTTCACTTGTGGTGGAGAGTTGAAAATGGTGCAAATAATTTAAAAAATGTAAAATGCAAACTCAGTATACCCTGCAAGCTCCATAAATTAGAGGGATTTCTTTGCAATTTGACCTCTTCCAAACCCTAAATCGTGACAAAAGGGAAAGAGAAACCCGTCATTCTGAATGACTACATATGATGGGTTTACAACATCTTAATCTTGAGGACAATCAATATAAGTAGAAGAATAGATGCAAAAATAATGCAAATGAATCTCTCGCAATGCATAAAACCCAAATCAAACACAAAGTAGAGTTCTCAGTAAGGATTCAAAATTAAAACTATGACTACAAGTCCTACCTACTTGCTTAAGAAGTCAACAAATTGTTGACTTCAAGCCCTAAGTATCGGCATGTTTTGTATGTTTTTACTAATGAAATTATCAGCAATTCTTCTTTTTTCATCTAATGGGGAAGCCACACTTGTTTTACCAAATAAGGTGTCATCAAAACTCAGTTAACAAAACAACTGCAAACTAAACAAGAGATATTTTCCCAAGTGTCATTCTCCATACTGCCAAGGAATCTTGGAGACCTAATCTCAATTATTGCATCCAAATGTTTCATCCCTTTTTAACCTCAATAAGAAGTATAAAACTTCCCTTCAAAGCATCTGATATGTCTTTCTCATGAGAAAAATAGTGTATGCCCTTATCATAATTTTCTTAGAGATGTGTCAAGCATTCTTTGTTTCACTATCATATTATGAAATAATATTGCATCAAAACCTAGTTAACAAAACACCTGCCAATCAACATTATCCATTTTTCCCTAAGACACTTTCCATACTTGTTAGTAATCTTCAAGACTTCATCTCCATTGTGGCATCCAAGTATGTCATAAATTCAGACGTGTGTAGGATGGACTGTAATCAACAAACAATAAAACCATATTCAACTTACCATTCTAGGATGCATAACTTTATGAAATATATATTATTCCTATAGTTTTTGTTGACTCTACAATTGTTGTTGCAGTCTTTGATGGATCTTTATTGGGATTATTTGGAGCAACTGCTTGCTTCTGAAGGAACTTCCTCATTTACAAAAATAGTACCTGCCAAATATTTATTGGTTTTTTTAAGAGTAGCATCCAACATTTCCACAATTTCCCATGCTGCTATGATTCCAACTCTGTCCTCCTTTAGAACTTTCATCCAAATATGTTCTACATAGTAAGGACATATCATATAACGATGTCAAAATATACAAAACATTTGTGCAAAAAAACATTTATTCCTTTATTCTTTTTGAATCCTGAAGGATAACAATGAAGGCATGTGCATGATGGAACGTGAAGCAAAAAATGGGAAATCCACACTCAATTTACTAAATATGTCTACATAAGAAACCTATTAACATAACCCATGTGAAAACATGCGAGAAACTTGCCCCTAAAACAATAAATGGAGGTTACAAATAAACTTGCTTCAAAACCCATTTAACAGAATCCCTATCAAAATTTGCATCAAAATAAGTATGCCCAAATTGCAAAGAAATACAAACGTTCCATCCATTCAATCAAAGAAGGAAAAACACTTCATTAAAGGACACTGCCAAGACAGATGGGGCAGTCACTCTAGGCATGCACACAACAAACATAAGCTTTAGCATCAAACACACATCAAAACAAGTTGCCATGGATATAAGGCTATCAATCCAACCATGTGCAAGATGGCCCTTTTAATACCACACTTAAAATGCCATCCAAAACATGAAAAACATATTTCCAAAATCCATTACTCAACTTGTCAATTGGGAAGCTTGTATGATTGAAAATCACCCCACTTTCATTTCACAAAAAAATCCATCTTGGAAGTATTTTAAGCGCATCAAACATTTCATCTTTATTTTATCTCAAGAACATTCATGCAATTTTAAATAAATGTTTTACAATTAACAAGTTGTCCAATAGGAAATTACTTCAAAATCACCTTATATGTCTTTCACAAAATTAAAACAATTATTTTCCATATCATAGTTTACTTCAAGAATGTCCAAGTTTTCTTCTTTCCAAGATTCATGAATTTCTAGAGTATAGCTTCATCCTCGAGCATGTAAGATCGAAAAAACCTCATAAGATAAGCCGCAATTAAGAATGAAGGTCATGTTTGAACAAAACAACCAATGTTCTTGCATTGATAGATCAAAGCTGAATTGAGTGAGCATTGAGGGAGAGAATTCATGTAAATGAAGGTACATCCTTGGTGTGTTCTTCATTGTGAGAATTTGATTCACAGCTGGATCTAGGAGTGCAATAGAATCTCACAATTCGAATTACTTTGCAAAAACCAGCAAAAAACATGAAAGAGTAACAAAATTTCCATACATGTGTGAACACAAGTGGATATTATTGAACTGTCCAACATATGAATTTGTTTATATCAAAGATATATTACATTAGGAATAATTCTTGAGGCTTAGGAAACAAATTGGGAGTGTACATGTGTCAAGGAAATATTTGAACTCAATTCCACCTAGGTGGACCAATGAAGCTCCAACTCATCCCAAATAGTCATGATACCTGGTGTGAACGTTGATGAAGTGTTATGGGGAAATAATGAGTACAAGGCATGCATGGGTGATCAATTAGATGTGTGGGAGTGACTCAAGGTGAGCAATAAATGCTCAAGAATACCAAAAATGGTCTAGCAACACCCCTAGCACCCCTAGTCAACCCAAACTCCACAAAAGAGGAATGGGAGAACTCATATCATTAATTAAGGTGCACATGTAGTGGGTTGACTAATATGGAGAGTTGTTGTAGGTGTGAACAGGCCAAAATAACTAGATATCTTGCTGAATCAACTTCCCTAAGTCTAAACCATAGCAACATAATGCATAAAAGAAAAGAAAATTGAATAAGATATAAACTAAGTTACTAAGGATGGATTACTATTCTAACACCCCCATTTAACCTTGAATTAGTACAAATTAACCAAAAATATCATGGAGTCCTTGGCAACAAAGGATCAAGTCACCTCATACAACATAAAATTTATTTGTCCATGAAAAACAAGGAAAAGAGGAAAACTAGATGGGAATGAAACCTCTCCTCAAAAATGGACATGGGGACAAAACTATGAAGGTGAATGGAATCCATAACCATGCATCACTCACTCCAAGTAGTTATCTCAAGTAAGTGAATGTATTATTAGTAAAACACTTGGTAAAAATATCAGCAGTTTGCTCGGTGGAAGGGCAATACTACAAGGCAATCATCCGATCATGCATTAAGCCCCGAATGTAGTGCATATGAATCTCTATGTTCTTGGTCCTCTGTCTCTGTACTAGGTCTATATAAATATTGAATTCACTTCGATTATCACACCAAATGATAGTGAGTGAACCAAGTGCAACATCAAGTTCCCGAAGAATTCCTTGCAACCACACACATTGTGTAGCTGCATTCACTACTCCTCTGTTCTCAGCCTCAGTTGAAGAAAGGGAAATCATGTGTTGTTTCTTACTTGACCAGAAAATGGGACCATTGGAAATCATGAATACAAAACCTGAAGTGGAATTTCTTTCATTGGGATCTCCATCCCAATCTGAATCAAAAAATCCTACTAGTTCTAGTGGAGAAATAGCTGCATAGTGTACCTCAAAGTTCCTGGTGGCTTGAACATACTAAAGGATTCTCTTGGCTTCCTTCCAATAGATATCTTGTGGCTACTGCATATATCTTACTACATCACTAAAATCATATGCTAAATCAAGTCTAGTATTTGTAAGATACAACAAACTATCGACTAGCTGTCTATACAATGAGCAATCTACCAATGGAGAGTCACCAATTTCACCTAGTTGTATGCCAGAAAGGAATGAGCACTTGGATTCCTTACATTCAGCCATATTAAAATTTAAAAATAGGTACGAATCATACTTTTGTTGGCTGATCATAATGCCTCTTTCATATTTCTCAATTTCCAAACCAAGAAATTGTTTTAACAATCCAATCCTAGATCAGTCATTGCAAATTCACTATGTAAAGATACTTTAATTGATCCAATTTATTTGGTGCAGTTGCTTGTAATCAAAAGTTCATAAACATAAAGCACACAATTACCTACAATACATCACCAATATTCTGCGAATAAAAATTAGTATCTGATTTGCATCGAACAAATCCAATTGATAGAAAAACAATCTCAATCTTGGCATACCAAGCCCTTGGGGCTTGCTTGAGTCCATATAGTGACTTATTTAACTTGCAAAAAAGAGAATTATCCCCTTGGAAACATTCAGTTTGCTGCATATATATCTCTTCCTATAGGTCACCATGAAGAAATGCACTTTTGACCTCCATGTGGTGAAATTCTCATCATTTACTATCAACACTAGCTAAAAATAGCCTGATAGAGTCCATCTTTGCAACCGTTGCAAAGGTCTCTGTATATTCCACTCCTTGGACTTGAGAAAAGAATTTGGAAACTAATCTGGTCTTATATTTAATATCATACCCATCGGTAGCAACTTTGGTCTTATATACTGTAACACCCCGGTTTTGACCCCGTTTGCATTAAAGATACATGATGTATATATTGTAATTAATTGTGGTGAGGAGCTAAAGGAAAAAGCCCCACCATCGATTTGGTTGTGTATGTTTCGGCAATATGGATAGTTGCTGATGGTATATCGTCCTATCCGACACATTATAGTTTGGCATCATGTAAATACGCACATGAATTAAAATAAACCTACAGCCAGCTACGACGGTGCAACGTTAAAATGAAAAGGGCATGATTCCAAAGGATAAGGGTGGGGGGGATGTCAAACTTTGGGCTATGATGGGGGAAATCCATGTGCCACCACCCTGTTTGATTTGCCCATATTTCCTTGTCTTATCCAACTACCACTTTAATTTTTTGTTGAGTAGTTGAGGCAGTTATGGCTAGGAGTGGAGTGTGTCAGGACTGTTAGTCCTTGCCCACATGCACACTCCACCAGCTGGTTGACCTCACGTTGGCAAGCAAACCACCACTGCCATTCTCTCCATGAGGCCATTCTCTCCATTGGGGGTTCACTCTCATGCAAGGATGCATAGGAGGGGGCCAGTTAATCTTCCTCATGCATGGAGTCGGCATTTTTTCCTACACCATGGCCAGACTGTGAAGAATCGTTGTGGGCTTTTAGATGTTGGACGGCCGTTGATTTCCACATCCGTTGGTTGAGTCCTCCCATGTCTATGCTAGGAGTTCTCCTTCTGCCCCAACTACAGACTGTGTAAGGTTCTCATCATTTCCTCATCAGATTGTGGTCTGCGTTTATGTCCTCCTTTTGCCCAAGATTGAGAATCAGACTTCTCCCCTATTTTGGGACTGTGTAAGGTTGCCATAGTTTTCATTGTGAGTTTGGGCTGTTGATTCACCCTAGTTTTGGGTTGCTTCTTGGTTGCTGAGGCAGCAGACGCCTTCTGGGGATTGTTGTTGAGTTATTTTGGCCATTCTAGGGCCAAGAACAACTCTGGAGTGTGGTTGGAATTGAACTATTTTTCACCTTTTTCTTGGGATTGTCACCCGGTTGTCTTTTCCTTCTTCACAGAGCTGTCAATGGGTTGTTTTGCTACGATAAGCAGGGGTTGGTCTTCAGACTGTTGAGAGTGGGATTAGAGGCTGGGTATGCTTGAGAAAACTGGTCTTTGAGGCCACTAGCTTAGCATTTAGCCTTTCCTAGCTCCTTGATGACCTGGTAAACCCTATTGTGTGGGTTTGGCTGATTTGTGTACCTTGGCTATGTGTAAAACTGCTTTGACCCTTATTCCTTGAGGAATCATGCCTAGCTCAGGGGTGGGAGTGTGGCTGAGAGATTGATGAGCATGCTGGCCTATGGTTGGGTGGAACATTGTAGCAACATAGCTGGTTGCAGGGTGAGTTCTTCATTAAAAGATAAGTACTCCTAACTATTTCATCTCTGCAATTATATCTACGGTTTCATGAATTATGATGAACATGTTGAATGCTAGAATGTATATGTTTTCTTTCGCTTAATGTTGAATAACTATGTAACCTTGTATGTTTTATGCATCCTAGTATGTATTATGTTAATCTTTTTAATATCAGCATTCATCTTTCATGTTCATGGGGCTATTTGCCCATTTGTTTGGTGTTAGTAGCGTCTTCTTCATCGGTCAGAAGGTCAGGGATGTTACCACTACTAAATTTTGACCAAAAATCTGACGGCTATCATGTCGGATTTTCGACACTTCTCTGTCGCATGAATGACACTTTGATTTTTTTTTAACCGTCGGAAACTTTTCGTCGGTGATCCGACACCTAGGTAACCGTCGCTTAAGCGACACCTAGGTAACCGTCGCTTAATTTTACAGTGTCGGTTAAGCGACGGAATTTCTTCGACAGTACTGAAATTCTTTAATGAAATAACTCTTCATTCCGTTGGTAAAGTGACAGCAGTTCCGTTGGATAAGCGACGGATATCAACTGTGGCTGTCGTATAAGCGACAGGATATTCCGTCAGTTATGCGACGGATATGGACTATAGCCGTCAGAAAAGAGACATTTAGAAACATCAATTAAGTGACGGATAGAAACTATAACTGTCGAAAAAGCGACCTTTAGAAACGTCGATTAAGCGACGGATAGAAACTATAACTATCGGAAAAGAGACATTTAGCAACGTCGATTAAGCAACGGATAGGGATATTGAGCGTCGGTTAAGCGACATTTATGAATGTTTTTAAGAAATAAAAACGCCTACAGAAGCATCGGTTAAGCGACGTCTGTGGGCGTTTTTAAAAAAAAAAAATCATTTATCAATAAGGCACATGAGCCCTGGCATCAATGTGTAAGTTGGCTTGGTCATTTCCTGCATTCGAGCCTCGAAGTTGGCTCTCCTATCATCAATCAACAGGTTTGGTTCTTTTTCTTGGCCAGGCCAATATTGAGATCTAAGGATGGATTATCGTCAACGAGCTTGGTTAGTTCTGTGCCTCTGCCCCCCCCATTCGACCATTGTTTATAGAACATGGACAAGGTAAACGTGGGTATGTAAACATCATATATTAAAGCATAGGGTACCATTGGAAAGCAGTTGGAAAATAAACATACCAGATTCAAACTATCTATCAATAATTAAAGCCAATTCTAAGCATAAAATGAAATTTGCAATTGAACGATCAAAAGCAATAAAGTATAAAGTAGGGAAGTTGGAAAACACAGCCGGGGTTGGATCAAAGGCTAACTGTATGGGAAGTTGGAACTGTACGGGAATAAAGCTAACTATATGGGAATAAGGATTTGGAAAGATAAACTAGTGGTGGTATATATATAGATGCTGATGGTATTCCATCAGGTACTCAACCCACATGGATAAATAGGTACTCAGCTGCATATATAAAGGATTTGGAAATAGCATATAATTCTGGTGATACTAAACCCACCTGGCCCCCAAAGGTACTCGATTGCATATATCTTGGCTGCATCTAT
>LPNX011007811.1:8890-85543 GCA_001517045.1 Pseudotsuga menziesii
CAATCCCCGAACCGACTGCTCATTGAAGATGCACTTGCCATTGCTGGCATTCGCTGAAGGATTTGGGCAAAACTATCCATCATCTCATTCCTCTATCGCTTGAGGACTTCCTCGAGCAGCGACTTGATAGGATCTCCTGCTCCATCATCTCTATTTTATTCCGCCATGGGAGGTCGTTTGGGATGGCGAGAATGATCAAGTGAAACTAGTTTGAGACCAAACTCTCTATACTCGGACCTCCTCGAGGACATGCGCCGAGAAACAATCAAAGAGCAGATTGCTCTGGTACAACTGATCTGAATTTATGCATGAACGAAATGAAAGAACATATATAGAATCATAATAACAAACATTTTGCAAAGATAACAAAGATACAGTAAACACATATTCTATTAAATGGTGGAAATAGAACAGACTGTAATACAATTGCTAGAATAATGGTAGCTATCTCTGAGAAGAGATGTGGCTGCTATGCTCATTCGTGCCAAGATGAATACAAAATGAGGCCAAAGGGGCCTATTTATAATAAGAATGAGGTGAGAACCCCAAAATTCCAAAACGTAACCCTAGAAGATGAACCGTCATAAAGTTTACGACCCCCACGGTGGTAAGTTGAACAGTCAACTTCTCGGGGTCATAACTTTTGCATACAATCTCCGATTTGGGCATTCGATAGCTCGTTGGAAAGGTATGTCTAATATTTACAACTCTTGGTCGGCCAAATGCATGCCGATGGCAACCATTTGGCCCCGAATCTCCAAAAAATGTCGTTTAGGGCCTGAAAACGGCCCCGAAAGTTTAGGACCCGAAAAACTGTAGAAAAATAACTAGGAAACTGCCACAATGGACAATTGTTTTGAGCTAGTGGAATAGGTGGGTGGCCACCGATCTCCATCTGGATCATCTACACTTCTTTTCATATCAACAGAATATACGATTTTTTTAACCGAGGAAAGAAAGAATTGGGTTAAGATTAAGTTAAAGTCAAATTGATACACTACATGTCCTACAACACTTTATTGTATAAAAGTAACACCTAACAGATACATGATATAACCATAGACTATATTAAATTTAACAATCCTTGGCCTAATGAAATAATTTGTATGATGAAATCTCTTCTGTTCATTAATGACGTATGTCTTGAAATTTCAAAAGAAATAGAATAAATATGAAAGAGGGATTGATAGAGAAAATTAAAAAAAAACTAAAATATGTTGCATCCTCATAATCGGCAATAGTGTATGACAAAATTAGATGTTTATTACATTTTTAATCTGAACACCAGAAATGGCAGTCCCACAGGTAAAATTTTGTTAAAGAACTGAAATAAAAATATTATTTCTTACTACAATTCCAATCATAGTTGAATTGGACAATCTTAACAATTATAAACTCATCAAGCTACTATTTAGGAGCATTGGATTCCATAGATGCTTACTATTGTTTCGAACTGATCTGCGCCATTACCAACAGGTGGAAAGTCACCAATTGTATCTCTCACTATTATGGGATGAAAAGGTGCACCCAATGCAACATCTCTCGCTGCAGCATACTGTAAACCTCCAGGAAAAGATACTTGTGGATGTGAACTAGAAAAAAAAATGCATAGGGTCTGGCCATTTTGGAAGTAATTCCTCAGGTGAATTTGCCCAAATAAATGCCCTTTTATAGGATTTTAAAACCCCATAATTTCCTCCTTGAAGGACCCTAAATTGCACATGAAAAAGGAATGCTCAGTAAGTGACTAAAACGTTTAATAGATCTTAAAAGATCATATTTATTACAAAAGAAATAATCACCTTCAAGCCACATGAAAAAATTAAATACTAGCTTCCATGATGCGTAGACAAACCTTGCAAGAGTTCTTTCCCTTTAATACATCATTTTCTATGCTTAATCACCCTTATATGCTGCTAGGAGTTGTTCATGGAATACTTGAAATGCCACTTGCTATAAATTTAGGAACAACTTGCTAGAGATTTGGGACAAACTTGGTAGAATAATTGTCTAAATTGTCTACTTAAATTTGCTCAGGAAAATTCTTTAAAATGTTCAATACATGGATTCAAAATGCATTACTGAAGTAATCTCTAATTCAAGGGTTGGTAGCCTTAAGAATAAAAACACTCGAGCCAAATTTCAAACCTTTTAAAAGAAGCTATATAAGAATTTTTGATCTATATAGCTTCCAAATACTGAACGCATCAACATTCAGAAACATCAACAAATGTGTCAAAAAATCCGAAAAAGAAGATATCAAGGAGAAGTTATCAACCAGGTACATCATACGCAACTCTGTATATGGATGGAGTCGAAGAGAATGACACAAGTTTTACATAATTTTGGTTACCTGCTGTACAAAAACCTAAGAAAAAGTTGAATTTTGTGAACAAATTTTTACATAAATACATTTCTGCCACCATTCTGTGTGTTCTGCTCAACTTTACAAAATCAGAACCGAAAGACGATGTTTAAAACTCACACATGCATGGGGTCCTTTTTCAACCTATTCAAACACGATTTAAGAGTTAGTTTTTGGAGAGCAAAACAACTTTACTGATATTTTTGAAAATATAAAAAGTGAAAACATTATCAACTATATTAACTCTTTAGACTAAGTGTTTATACAGAACAGACCTTTCCAGACAATATTTCAACTGATTATACATATCCTTACAAACTGGAATTAAAGAACAAACTTCACCATAACATTACCGATCACTTTGGATATATCAAATTCGTAATAAAGGATGTTAATACAAACTCATCCATTATGCAACCCATCTCTCTCCGGGTTAGAATTGTAATTTTTTTCAATAACCCATCTTTCCCCAGATTAAACTCATAAATTTTTTCAATATATGACATATACGACTTTATTAAGATGTGTGTGTAAGTATTATTTCTATTGGAATATAAGCCTGGAATAGAAATCCAGACTCAATCTTTATTTCCATCATTGAGTCCAACAATTTTTACTCCCATATATACTTCTAAGCTTGGGAATTAGCACATATGAACTTATAAATAGTACAATGATAAATCTCATGAACAATAGTACAATGATAAATTTCATGAACCAAACATTATGCAACCGGATGGAGACTTATTTTTTTCCATGTAAATGTTTTTTTTCCTTTTCTCACCTTGGTTATACCCTTGTTACATACTGTGATAATGGAAGTGTTTTATGAAATCTAAAATATGCTCTAAAATCAGTATAAAACATTATTTTCATTTTTTTTTAAACATAGGTGGAAACCATAATAAGAGTCCAATCATGGATATTATTTTGAATAGAATTCCTTATCTAATACGGTTCTATAGAACATGAATAATAATTCACCCCTCCCCACAATACAAGGGAATCAAAAGGATCCAAAATTATTAAAACAAGCAACCAAGCCAACTTTTAATCCTGTGATGCTTTAATAGGTGTCAAAATAATCTTCAATTGGTATCATTTTAGTAAATTATCAAAAATGTCCAAAATGCTTAATTACAAGAAAATAATACACCAAGAAATGGTTTCAGTGCATTTGACACAACAAATAGACAAGATGAATTCAATTCTAGCCAACAAATGTGATGAAATTTACAAAGATTTGACATCTATGATTTTCACAAACATAATTTTCATAAACATTGGAACCAGATACCACACCTAACTTTCAACTGCAAATAAAAGATGATTAACTCAATTGTGATTAGTGAATTGTTATTTAAGATGGTCTCTGCTAGAAGACAAATTTTGCACTCTACATGAGTCAATAATTTACAAGCAAAAATGCACATCAAATTCCTCACTAATCCTTATGGCAGCAACCTTGGTGCTAGAAACAAACTAAACAACTATATACACTATAACATAGCATTTTTCAAAAATGAACATGCACACATGCATGCATTTTTGAAATGACGGTAATATTTACTTGTGGTCATATTTTTTCAACATATTTCACATCCCAAGGAAACCTCCCATGAACTTCCCCTCATTTTGAGGATGGTAACCAAAGCAAACTAGATCCTTCAAGGCACAATGAATAGAAACAATTGGCTCACCAACTATATTTGATTGGCACAATTTTTAGACATATAGCACACGAATAGAAACAATTGGCTCACCAACTATTAGCTCACAAAGAGTCCAACAATTAGCTCACGCATGCCTTGTTAGGAATTAGAACATGTGGAAACAATGAAACACCTACCTCCCCACTATTCAAGCTATTGCCACTAGACTTTACACATGGTCATTTGGAACTAAGTGCTCTCATTTATTATATCACTAAGCTATGGTTTAAGAACCAAACTAGTGAATATTATTTTACATTACTTTACATGAGCAAGGTTGACCTACGTAGTTATGTGGACCCATAACCCCCTCATGGAAGGTGACTCCCTGCTTCATGAGTCATGTATAAATACACAACTCATGCCTCCCCAAGAAAACAAGAGAATCGCTTGCCTCACGAACAAAAGTGAGTGAGTGGTTTAGCTACTCAAATGTCATTGACTCCAAAGAAAAAGACTTGTATTGAGGTAAATAAGTCTTATCATTTGAGCTTATCCTTCCGCAAGAAGGGAAAAGAGAAGATATTTCTTCGAGAGTTCAAAGAACATCTCAACATAACATCCTATTGACTCATCTTGTGATTGATTCTTTATCGGATTATCCTACATGAATGATTATTTATCCAACAAGCATTATATCTCTCTTGTTCATGGGGAAAGTGAGCAAGCAAGTGCTCCTATTGGTATGGTATACTCTTGATTGGTGTGTGCTAACAATTTCACTTTAGATCTATAACTTCAACGTGGTATCAAAACCAATGACACCCTTCCTTGGAACTTACCTATCCAATGTTGTTTCAGGGCTATCTCCAGTCCAAATCTAGGGTTGTCCAGACTTTTTAGGGACAGTAGCAAATTTCTAGAGAATTTTTTGCCAACACCCTCCTTTGGAAAATTTTTGGTCTTTTCAGAAGAGTTATGGGGATTCTTTGAAAATGTGTGCCATTTTGTGGAAGCACTCTCCTTTTTCCTCGTTTTTCATCCCAAATTTTGCATTTTTCAGGGTATAGCATATCTGAAACTAGGATACCTGAGAACTATTCCAAGACAACAACAGTTTTTAGGTTTTTTTTACCCTCTTCACCACTAGAACCCTCCCTCTTTTGCTGATATTTTTACTTTTCCAACAAATTTCAAAGATTCTTTTCTCAGATCAGAGGTGTTCTATGGTAAGGTACCCTATCTTTCTCAACATACCAGCCAAAATTCACTATTGTTTTTTGGAATGGCTGTCGCATTATATGACTTTCTTCTATATTTTATGGGAATTTTTCAGACCATTATTGTTGGTATCATTGCTGACCTGGGAGTTCAAAACTTCTTCTTTAGGGACTCTAGGGTGTCCATCACTTATATTTAATCTATACGATTGCTTGGTAGCAGAATTTTATGGGTTTCTAGATCATCTTTATTGTAGGCTTTCAAACACTTTTTTTACCCCTTCAACAGGATCTCCTTAAGTATTTACATAGACTTCCTTTTCTAGAACAAAATGATTCTTTCTTTGCCATATATATGGTAGTGTACTTTGTACATCAAGCTAATAATTAGTGGCCCTAGGAACTGCAAAACAAGGGTATTTGGATAATATTTACTAGGTTTTCAATAGGATCTCCTTAAGTATTATAGATACTTCCTTTTGATAGACCAAATGGATTCTTTCTTTGACATATATGGCAGTGTACTTTGTAAATCAGGCTATACCAATTTCAAAGGATTATATTCATAGTATTGAATCCATCTTACTTGGAGATATCCTTTGTTTTTCAAGGGATGGTACCTTTCTATCAGATGCAATGATTGGTGATGCAAGACCTACTCAGCTTCTAGTAGTGACTCATAATGACTCTCATAAGCATATGCCAGCTTGTTTGCAAAGGGACACCCCTCTTAACTCCTTTGATGCAATTTCAACACGCAGGTCCAGCGTATCTATACCACTATATTTTATTGATGACTCTAAATATGATTCTCTGCTTCTTTTAATGGATCAGCTTGTCTGTGTGGATCCTTGTCTTCCACAATGTAAGAATTATCCTTCTTGGACATACTATAGGAAGGAGAATTTTCTTGGTTTCTCTTGGATCTACTTTTAGTCCCAACTTCAATGTCATCAAAAAATTGTGTCCTCCTTGGTTCTCCTACAGTTGACCAGCCTACCTCAGTGGCTCTCCCTTTCAGACTTCATCAATAAGCCCCCTTTACCAGGTTGTGGAACCATGGTGTTTTGGGGACGTTATATCTTCAAACAACCCACCTTTAGGATTACAAGGGTTTCTTAGAATATTAATCCCATCTAGACCATAGGATAATTTTTTTTAATTAAGTTCCTAGGGGTTTAGTATAATGTTCCAAGTATTAGTTGTCATCCTAGTGACTACTTTGACCACTTGACATCCACTTGGCATAGTTTATCCACTAATGTTCCCCCAAAACCTGCTTTTACTCTGTTTTCCTGAGTTAAGGTGCATTTACTACTTTATTCCTACTTTTATGAGATAAGACAACTTATAAAACTTTTCTCATCGAACAAAGAAACCAAGCACTAGGATTGCTTTGGAAATTTTGGTTTTTGTCATAGATGGAGATTTAGTAACTTCTAAGCTTTTCCAATGTGAGCCAAGTCGAATTTATCCCTTGGAGATGTATTTATGTAACACGTTCAATTCATTAATTGATAAGTGATATTTTCATAGTTGAATTTCATCTTTCATGTGTGTTCATTATTGTTTTGACTATTTCTTCTGTAATATTTGTTGTTCATCAGTGAGAGGATTCACTGCTAGGTTAGATCCTTAGACAACATTAATGTTTCCATCAAGGCTTTAGAATCACAAACATGGTATCAGAGCTTAGGGAGCTCAATAGATCTAGTTAATACTCCATTCAGATCTTTAATGGTGTTTGTTTTGCAGGTACAATTTCAACAACTTCCATGGATTCAAAAGAAGTTCCTCTCCTCTCTCCATTCTCATGCTATTTAAAGTGGAAATCAAAGATGGTTACATATCTTGAGAGCCATGAGATATTTGATGTGTCCATTGGAGTTGTGGCAATACCCTAATTTAATGAAGAGAAAGACGTTTAGAGGAATGACTATATATAGAGAAACATGTCTGGCCATATCTCCTAGTATGTGCTACCTCATTGATACCGCTGATACTCCAAGTTATCTCTAGCCAAATTTGGATAAAGAATTTGGAATGCAAAATTATGGATAATATGCAAGAGGTTTGGAGAGAAACCTAGTGACATCTCCTCAAATATTCTCCCTCTTATTATCTTGGCCTCAAGCATCTCTTCTAAAATTGTGGAAGTTGAGGAAGATTCAATTAATGTATCTAATGGAGATTCCATTGTTGAAGATTCAATCACACATTCAGTGTTCTCTATGTCTTCTATTATGGATAATGAGATCCATATGCTGGCCTATTCACACCTTATGCATACTTCACTTCTTGATGGTGTGCAACTCATTGTTTCCCTAGATGTTTGCCTAGCTAGATCAAGTCTTAAATGTGCCTTACCACTCAACATACTTTGTCCCATGCACATTCTTGGTTCTTGGAACTCATTCTCAAAAAATACTTGAAGATCCTAAACATCTCTCATTGTCCTCCTTTCATACTTCTAACACTAAGGTTTCTTTATTAGTTTATGCTCTATAAGATGATCCCCTTTCTTCCCATGAGTCTACTGATGTGTGACTTTGTGTTTCCTTGGATACTTTGGAAGTTATATCAACCTTGGAGTCTCTGCATTAGCAATCCCTGATCCTAAGCCTCCTCCATTTTACTACATTATCACTTGCCCACTTCCTCCTACTGTTATTGAACATGGAGACATCCTACATTCGCTTGGACACTTGTCTCACCTATTTGGAGTTGATTACAACTCATTTTACTCGAAGTTGATTCTTCAATATCACTCTATTTTGTTTGGGACTGATCTCATTAATTTTGATTTGAAAACTCAAGCACCTCAAGTCTGTTTTGGACTTGGCACCATAGATGGTTCAAAGTTCATGTCTGAAGAGCACCTTAACATGCTCTCTCATAAGTGGATCTTAGCTACTCTACATGGTTTTAGTATCTATCATGTAGCTATTTATGTTCTTGATCAAGTTCAGCAGATTCATCTTCTTTCAAAGAAGAAGATTCGTCCAAACATCGGCATTTAGTTTGGAGCAACATTTCATGGTTTGCAGATACATTTTGTACAACTTCCAAACATTTTAATGTAATTCTTTATAACAGGTGAATAAAACCCACCCTTGTAATGGCTTCCGATCTCATGCTAATAATCAATATTATAGAATACTTTGCAAGATATGCAAAGACTGAATTTATGAAAAATACTCTAACAACACTAGAGAATCTTTTATTTGCACCACCTTGAACAAAGTATTCCTAGCGTAAAAAAACTTTGGATAACGTAGGGAATAAAAAACCAAGATTTTACAAATTAGTATGTCATAGATGAAGCATTTCAATAATAGGGCTTTAAAGAAATTTCCTATCGAATTTGTAAGACTCAAAAAAGGGAAATCTAAGCAAGATCAATTGAGGAAATACTAAATTGCAGCTAATGCAGCTAATGGTTTAAATATGTCAATAAATAGTTAAGAAATGTCTGAATATGATAGTTAAAAAGCAACCTACTTCAAATATGCATTCTATAGCAATCAATACAAAATAGATGGCACCACCTCAAAGAAACTCTCAATTTTATTCCATTGATAAATGCTTCCTGTACAACAAAAGCTTCTGTCATACATGCAGATAAATTTAACTAGCTCTTATTGACACTACATTACCACTAGAATCTTTCTCGAACCCCATCCTCTATTATAATATCATGTACACATGTACAGTATTTCCTTGCATTTTATAGCGATCTAAAACACGCAAGAAAAATGTAGCTATCAATTCTTCATGTTACAGACTACCATCTTCACCACGAAAAAACACCAAAGAAGAGATAAAAAAGTGAATTGTAGGATACAAACATAAAACATTGAACATGTGATTGTGGACATGGATGAAGTGACAACTCACTCACTTAGATCCCTAAAAATGATAAAATAAATTCTTATATTCTTCTTAGGGAAGGCAATGGACCATCATTACTGGCATTGTTATGCTAGCACCGAGCCCTGGGCTTGCATCGGAATTCTTCCCAAAGTGCAATATGATTAGATGACCACTCAAGAGAAGGAATACATGTGTATTTACGTAGGCTCTCCTCATCCAAAATTTCTATCATAGACTCCACCATAAGTGAACCCATTGCAATGAAAATATTTTTGTTAATGACTAATGAATCAAGTAACGTGTCATATAAGACACTACACCACATTATCACTGTAGTAGGGATTTCTCCCTTGCTACAGAGCAGGAATGGATACCTTCCATCTATAGGACGGAAGGATAGGGTTCCTAGTGGTTGTGTAATAAAAATAGACAAAAAATGAAATAGAATAGAAATAGAAATACCCCTCTACACATAAGGTTATGGGTTAAGCTCCAAGACCCTAAATACAACTGTTAGAAAAAACCCAAAGACCTGTAAGTAAGCAAGGCAAACCTGCAAGAACATGTTAAACAATAGACCTACAAACAAACTATGTTAGAAAACAATAAGATAAACGCAGAAATTATACCTTCTTTAGGTGGAAATGGGCCACCATGCCCTAGCTTGGGAGAGAAAATCTCTTAGGAATGGGGAGCTATGGCTCAATGGGAGGATGGATGAGAGGGAAGGTCAATGGCTTGAGAGGAAAATGGTCTCAAGGCACTCACTCGGGTAGCATAACAATATGGAAAGAAGGAATGATTTGAGAGTGACCCCCACCCCTCTATTTATAAGATTTTTAGGGCTTTAAGCCCCTGGTTGGGGCTTTAGTCCCTTTTTTGGGATTTTAGCCCCTCTTGCTCAATCTTTAGCTCTTTTAGGGGGTTTTAAGCTCCTTTGAGGGGTTTTAGCCCGTTTTTGGAGGCTTTAGCCTTTATGAGATCTATTTTGGCTCTTTTTAGGGGTTTTTAAGCCCTTTTCCCTATTTTCAAGCCTTTTTGAGGGTGCGGGGGTCAAATGGGGTCAAGTGAGGGTCGTGTGTGGGTGTCCTTGTGTGGTGTAGACCATGTGGAGATGAGTGAGGGATTTTTTGGGTTAACAGGTTTCCTCTTGATGTGTGAGGGCAGGAGCTCATCGTATGGCCGACGAAAATCATAGGATTTTCTTAGGGAGAGGTGGTGCTTCTTGGGCTGGGGCATGGTGGCTTTTGGTTTTTGTATTAATATGGTTCCCATCAATGGGTGAGATACAAATAATGTGTGACATATATATGGACGAGGTAGGAATCCCCATGCTCGTAACAATGTCAAAAGAATAATGTGATCTATGCTCTATAATACAAGAGTCGATCATGTACAACTGATGATACATAGTAGTTGCCTCAATGAGAGGCTGAATACAATATTGATCTGAAGAACTACTACATTGGACCCATGGAATTCTCATGAAATGCTATATCTTCATGATCGATGGCTTGCTGGATTTGGAATGGTACATAGCTATATGGACTCACTGATGGAGAGTCAGAGTCTCTGTGGTACAAATATTCTGCATCAATCATAAATCTATATAGAATCACTACTAGGGCTTCTGAACACTATCTCCAACGCAACTCAAAATTCATAAGGGACACAAACCTATTTATGTCCCTCAAATAGACTCATCAATGTGATAGAGTCAGGTGACATCCGGGGTCTTCGACCAAATACTGTATGGACCAATACCTTGTACGAATCTCAAGGGTGTGATGACGTAGTTGGAATAGAGCACATGAGAAACAACCATCTCGAGAGGCATTAAGGACTCCTCTCAAGTGGTCTAAGGAACTCATCAATGAGGTTAATGAAACCAAGATACAGGGACCTTTGGGTCTATCCTCTGGAATATGTATGTTTTCATCAACAGAGGGAGACCTACCCCTAGTTAAGGCAATGATGTTTCCTTGACCTGAAGCGCGAGGGAGATAACCGAAAGATGTGATACAATTTGAGGATTGACCCACTGAATGGGGCGGGAGGGAAAGAGTTGAATAGTAGCAAAGGAAGTGTAGTAGACTCAAACTTCCTTTGTTCAGAGTATGACGGTAGGTCGGACTAGGCAGCAAATGAATCTCACTCATGGGAAAGGGATCATAGCTGTAATACTCAGAATGCCACTATATATGGGAAATACTTGGGGGAGGTAGACACTTTTGATTTTGATGTGATCCAAGGAAGACACATTGTAGAGTACTCTGGAAAAAGGCAACCCAAAGTGGGAATGCTGCAAAACTGTTATATGTGGGGTGGTGTCTAGAGACACTGTTGTGGTATGATATCATGGATTTTTGGCGAGCCCGAGAGAGTAAATGCTCAATGGTGCTTTTAATTTTAGAGAGTCTGAAAGCACAAAAACAACTCCAGTGGAGGCTCTTTTTTGTTGATAGTCTCTTGTGCCTGAAAAAGGTTAAAAGTGTCAATAGGAGAGCTCGCCCATCCTTTAGGGGATGGGAGACTTCTTTACTGTTGGTAGTCCAGTCAAGCCAAAAAAGGTTAAACCTATACTGACTGGACGGTCATTCAGATACTTTTACGAGCATGAATGAGGCCAAGTTTGCTCGGCGATCTTTTCCTGATGATAAGGATAGAAAATATCTTAACGACAACCCATGGTGATTTTTTTCATAAAGTTTGGCCCCTTTTCCCATGAAAGCATAAAAGTATGTAAAGGGGAATGGTCTTGGCTTGAATATGCCAAGGTGGTCCTTTTTATTTGATGGTCTACATAGTCCACAAAAGGATATAAACAAGATGATGTAGATGCCCTTTCCTATACTTTAATGAGCGTGAAAGGAAGCAGCTATGCTCGACCATCTTTTCATTCTTTTAGGAGTCAAACAAGAGCTTAAAAGAAACTCTAGTATGGTCAACTGATCATCATGGCACAGGTGGTGCCCCTATGTCAGGATGACAGACAATGGTCCAACAGTTGTCCATGCAGTATGGATGGAGCATGTGGCTCTTAGACATACCAATACATGCATGGGATAGATCACGGCAGAGACATGTGAGTCGGTATGACAAAGGCACACAAACCAAGGTGGCTCTTGAACAGAGGTCAGGAGAGCTGTGTGTGAGTTATGGTGGATGGACTTGACTACATGTGGTGTGAGTTCAAGTCCGGAGGCAGTTATATGCCAAATTCATGCAAAGGAAATGATTTGTCCTCCAGAAAATGGTCCAAAGATTCGCATAAGGTGAGGTGGATGTATTAGACAGCTATATGCTAAAAATCAAAATGATGTCCCTTATGGGCAATGGCCCCAGAACCCGCATGAGTGGTAGTAGGAAAGTGTGATGCAAGTATAGTTCCGAAGACACTTGCATCATGATGTTGTGGCTCGTAAATTGAGGTAACTTTTGGGAGGTGGTCCTGAAAATTACTTGTTTAACATGAGATGATGGTCTCATAAGAAGATGGAAATTTGGGCCCGGAGGTGTGAGAGGTGTCTCGAATAGGTTCCAGGTGAATTTGGATTAGCAGCTAATGGTGCTACCCCTAACTTGTGGTAAAAACATTGAAAAACAAGAAAATAAAACGAAGCGACCCATTGGTGATTTTAAGTGTAAAATCTCTTGAGGTAGATCCCGTTGCGGGGGTTCTGTAAGAGTTGTCCATCAGAGTCAATAAGGGTGTATGCCCCTTTTTCAAGGAAATGGTGGATGACATATGGGTCGTACCACATTGACTCAAACTTGCCTTTTCCCAACTTCTCATTAGGTTGGTCATAGACTAGAACCATTTTGCCTTCGTTGAAGGTGTGAGGGTGGACCTGGGAGTCATAGTGGGCCTTTGATCGTGTTTTTACTGCTTCAATGGATTGGAGGGAAACTCGGCGGTCTTCTATGGTTTGTTCAAGTTGGAGGAGATGTTCTTCCAAAGGTGAAGTATCAGGGAGGAGATCTACTATGAGGTGGAGGGACAATATCTAGCACTCTATAGGGAGTATTGACTCAACGCCATGTACTAGGCAGAAAGGGGTGAAACTGGTTGTGGTTTTTGTGGACGTGCGATAAGCCCATAGGGCGGAGAATAGCATGTGATGCCAGTTGGTTTTATGGTTTCCTACCATCCTTTGGACCATTATTTTGATGATTTTGTTGACTGCTTCAACTTGACTGTTACCCTGGGGGTAGTAGGAAGATGAGTACTAATGTTCAAATTTCAACATGGTTGACAGCTCAGTCCAAACGACGTCTTCAAAGTGTGTACCATGGTCTGAGACCAACTGTTTAGGAACACCAAATCATGAAATAACATGGTTGAAGAAGAAGCATGTCGTTGTTTCACTTTTGCAATCAAATGTGGGCATGGACTTGGCCCACTTAGTGAAGTAATCGACTGCCATAATGATTTATTTATGACTGTTGGTTGAGGTAGGGTTGATTGTCATAAAGTCGATTGCCCATTTGCAGAAGGTCCCGACTATGACTACGGGGTGTAATGGTGCAGGGGGGGTTCTTGCCTTTGGGGAAAAGAGCTGACAGCTACAACAATGCTTGACTTCCTCTATGTAATCAGCAAATATGGAAGGCCAAAAGTAGCCAGCACATAAAATCTTCTGGGCGGTTTCCAGACCTGAAAGGTGGCCACCACAGGCTCCACTATGACAATCGTTGAGGATGCTCTTAGCCTCGTCATAGGTGAGTTAACAACGTAGGATGGTATCAATGCCTCGACGATATAGAACATTTTGAATCAACAGGTGGTGAATGGCTTGATGTCGAATGCATCGCATGTCCTCACGGTTTAAGTGTACTGAGAACTTCTGTGTTTGTAAGTATAGAAGGATGTCCCCATACCATGGGTCTTTCGTGGATATGATGAATAGGAAATCATCAGGGAGGTCATCCTTGGGAGGTGATGATGTAGTTAATGGGGGAAGATCGATCATGAACGCGGCCAATGCAAGTGCCTTTGTGATTTTTGGGGAAATGAATTCTAAGTCGAATTCTTGGAGGACCACTACCCACTTAGCTACACGACCTTATAGAAGGCGACGGCTTAATAGGTATCGCATTGGGTTTGAATTAGCCATTACATGTGTATGCTTTGCAATGATGTAGTGGCACAACTTCTGAGCTGAGAAGACGATGGCAAGGGCTAATTTCTCCTCAGGTGAATATCACAGTGGGGGACCTGTCAGCTTCTAACTGATGTAATAAATCACGTGCTCATGGCAGGCATCGTCTTCTTGGACCAAAACTCCAGCAATGGCATTGTCTGAGGCCGATACACAGAGAATGAAGTCTTGAGTGAAGTCTAGTGCTGAGAGTAATGGTGTAGAAGCCAGGGCTTTCTTGACTGCATCAAACAATTCTTGTGCTTGCTGATCCCAAACAAAGGGGATTTTTGTGCAAAGCAAGCGGATGAATCCTTGGGATTTTCTTGCATACTCTGGTACAAAGCGACGAAGGATGTTGGCCTTGCCTTGGACGCTCTCTAGTTCATGCCGATTTTTTGGTGAAGACCAATCATAGCCTGAACTTTAAGGGGGTCTACTATTATCCCTTTGTGGGATACAATGAACCCAAGTAGATGGCTTGCTAGGACAGAAAAACACACTTTAGGGGATTCAGGCGGATTTTGTACTTGTGGCAACGTAAAAAGACATTCCGCAAGTCATCCATATGTTGTGCTCGTTTTGTTGATCGAGCGATAATATCGTCTAGGTAGACCAATATGATATGGATTAGATCATGGAAATAATATGTCATGGTGCACTTGAAGGTGGCTCCATCATTTTTCAGGCCAAAGGGCATGACTCGATATGTGAATGTGTCCCATGGGGTTGTGAATGCAGTCTTGTAACAATCTTGTTTCAGGATCTGAATTTGGTTATATCTAGAAAATATGTCCATGAAGGAAAAGACCTCATGTTCGGCGCATGCATCAATAATCTGATCGATGAAGGGTGTTGGGAAGTTGTCTTTGGGACACACCCCATTTATATTGCGGAAGTCTATGCAAATGCGGATGGTACCCTGTTTTTCATTCATAGGAAGAGGATTAGAAACCCAAGTGGTGTACACAATGGGGTAAATGAAGTCAGCTCTGTACAGCTTCTCTATTTCGGCTTTGACCATGGCCACTTTGGAAGGATGGATGGGCCGTTGCTTTTGGCGTACAGGGGCCACATTGAGCCATGTGTCAATGTGGTGTTCCATGATGGATGGATCCAACCCGGGAATTTCAGTGTAAGACTAGGAAAAGATGTCGCGGAATTCTTGGAATAGAGCTTTGTAAGTAGCAACTTCTTCCGGGGAGCAGGATGCCCCCAACATGATTTCTTCAACAACCTCTGGATTGGTTGAGATGTTGATTTTGATGGTTGGGAAGATGTTGGCCATGTTCCCTTATTCGAAGGCATCTAGTGCCAGAATGGTATTTTTGAACCAGTCGACTTCCCCATGAATGAAATCTTTGGTTTCCATGAAAAACTGGTCAGACTGCGACACAAGTTCTTCGGGGAGGAAGAATGAGCAATCGTGCATGTTGTCCCATGGGTATTCCAAGGTAGTTAAGGCTTCAAGTATCTCCTCATCATTGCGGAAGCAATGAAGAGACAGGTTTGATGGACCATCATTGGTGGTGGAGACAAGAGGGTTGGTAGAACTGGACATCATGTAAATGGACATGGTGTTCGAAGAAGGAGGTGGGGGGTGAACTTCTTTGATCAGGGTGATCTCAGATTCAAGGGAATGTTGTCAAAGGTTAGCTAAATCCATTTGGAATTAGGAAATGTCTTGGCAGTGGTGAGAATAGTGTCCATAAAAACTACAGAGGGCACAAGCATGGTTTGTTCTCAATGACTTATTTCTCACTATTGGCCCGCTTGGAATTTCAACCACGGGGAGGTTTTCTGTTGTATCCATGGCATCTAAATGCGCATGAATTATGGGAATCTCAAGGCAGTTTTGAGTTGGATGGCCCTATTCTTCGCAGATAGCGCAAGTCAGGATCTGTCGAGGTTCAGCAATAGCTTTCATGTTTTTTCCCCTAGCACTTTATGGGTGGGGCGGTGCGGGTGTGGGTGTGGTGGTTGGTTTTTGCAGGCTAAGTGGAGGATGATATTTGACCACAATGGGTTGCATGAGGGTTAAGACTACCTGGGGCATTGGTGGTTAAGCTGGTGGATCCAGGTACCACATGGGAATTCCCAATGTAAAATTGGGTAAGTTTAAGGTATCCATTACTGGCTTGCTCATGACACTAGGCGGGGGAAAGAGGAAGGGAATTGTGTGGACTGAGGAGGAGCCCAGATAACTCCCTGATGGTTGTATGTGGGGGTGAGGTTGTGGTTGTGGCTGCATGTAATGTTGTAGTTGTGGATGATGTTGCGCCTTTTGTTAATGTTGCAGCTGCGGATGGTGTTGCGGTTGCGGTTGTTGTTTGGGTGCAGTAGTGATGGATGAGAGCATGCAAAAATACACAATATCATTTGGTGTCGGCAGTGGTGACACTAAGGGGAAAGAAGCCGCCATGGTGGTATCGACAAACAACCCAAGGCCCACATTCAACAATGGGGAGGCTGCTATGTTGTCAACCATAGTGTTGACCGCAAGAATAACATTGGTGGGTGTGGTCAGCCCTTGCGGATCAATGGTGTTGATCATAGGGACAACGTTGACGGGTGCCGTCATGATTTTCCCTTTGTGGGGGAACATCATGAGATGGAAAATAGTTGATGCTACGACTCTCATGGCATACATAAAAATTCTTTCGAGGAGAAGGTTATAGTACAATTGAGCAATTGACAACCTCTATGTTAGTCAGTACTGTTTTCCCTGCTAATGTGTTGGGGACATGGGGGAGGATTCCTTGGGCTTTAGTGGGATGGCCATCAGAAGCCCGCGGAGTTGTAGAGGATGGTTGCATAATTGGGGATCCAAGCTTCTGCCAGACTAGGGTAGACATAATGCACATGGATTCCCCCTCATCCACTATGCACTGGTGCACGACCAAATTCCAGATAGACACCGGGATTTGCATGGAAATGGTTGATGGCATCCACGGTTATCCATTCTCTATGTAGAATGTGATCAACTTGGATTCAAAGGGGTCTACAGCACCCAGGGTGGATAGTAAGGCATTCTGCTCCGTTGGGTAGGTTTTGAGTACCTCAAGAGTGGACATGGCAATAGGTTTTTGGGCCAAATCATCCACGATGTTGTAGCTGACATCAACTCTAGTCGTGGCGTTGTTGGCAACCTAGTGTATTGGGGGGAATGGGAAAGGGGGTAACTGAAGAGGTGCATTGGTTATTTTAGACGCAGTTGCCGCTGATGTGTCAGTGGGTTTAGTGTTGGTTCTGTACAGATTTCGTCTGCTTTGTAAATTGAACTCTTCAGTTGTCATAGCTAGCAGGTGGTGGACACCTGTTTCTGCTGTGGGAGGTGCCCCCAGAGCATTGGGATTGGGTTGGGGAGGGGGTGTAGTTGCCACTAATCCTTGGACTGATAATGGGTTTTGGAGCACCATAGGAGGAGGTCCTGGTGGTGTCAGGTTGGGTTAGGCTTGGTCTGTTGTATTGGTGGCATGTTAAACCTCATTTCTAATGGCCTATTTTGCATGACCCATGAAGGGACACTCGTATGTGTAGTGCATGTAGACCTTGCATAGTGTGCACGGTTGGTTTGTAACCAATAGAGTGTTGTGTCTCGGGTGCATTTGGTCATTGAGTATTTTGGTCTGGTCGGTTTGCCATGGCATTGTTTAGAGGATTTGGTTGTTGACCACCTCCCTGCGGTTAGTTGTTTCCTTGATTATGTGATCGATTATTCCTATCTTGTGCTTGCTGGTTATTGGGGGCTGGCTGGTTGGGATGGTTTTGCTATTTAAACACCTGTCCCAATGGAGCAGGTGGAGTAGGGGCAGGGGATTAAATAGCTTGTACTGGTGGTGCATAGTAAACTTGGGTGGGTTCCGGTGCCACAAATGTGGGCATTTGTCCCACGTATTGTTATGTCATTCAAGCTAATGCCTGGATCTCTTGTAGTGGCGCAGGCTGTGCATAAGAAGTTATGGATCCGGACTAGGACATCATTCTTGCACAGTCCAAAGTTTGGTTTTGGTAGGCAACAGTAAGGGTGTTGCTTGGTTGTGGTGGTATTGCAGGTGGTGTCGGATGGTGCTATGGTTGGTGGGAGATAGAACCTATGATGCCATCTGTGGCATGGGAAGCCCTCGATGCATCTCGGTAGGAGGTGCCAACATGGGGAATGTCTGAAATGACAGTGTAAAGGTATCCAGACTATGCATAGATCAGATCAAACTACTGGGCTTTCAATATGGCCTCCTCTTCATATTGGAGACATTCGCATGTGACGTCCTTTGCTATAGGTGGCAGCAAATTTTTTAGGAACCAATCTAGGAAGATATTGTCATCAAGTTGAATCTTGCACAAACTACGACATCGCCGCCACTCATGGATGTGGTCAATTATGTGGGTCATAGTATTCTAGCGAAAGATAACAAGATCTCCACCCCTTCATCATATCTAATGGGGAGTTGGAAATGTTGCAGGAACATGAAAGCCACTGAGTTGAAATCCGGGTACTTGGCTTGTGATAGCTCAATGTACCACTTGGATGCAGCACCTATGAGGGTGCATTGTAATAGTTGGAGTCTGATCGAATCATCTATGATGTTGTTTGATGAGCACCATAGATGAAACATCATGATGTGGTTTTGGGGGCACTCCCCTGCCTCCCCTTCAAACTTGGGAATATCTCAGGGAAGTTTGGTTGGCATGGGAGGCCAAAATGTTTGATGGAAGATACAGTAATTTGTTAATTGAGCCAAGTTAGGAAAGTTGAGATGTGCCATGAAAGGAAGGTTTTCCCCAAGGTTGATGTGAGATGGGGCAACAATGGTGGTGGGGTTTGCAGGGACATGATGCACCTGCATAACTAGGGGTAATTATGGCACCATTTGGATGGGCCAGTGCCCCCAAGTGTTGTAGGAGGGGTAGTGTAGGTGGAAGGGCCACTACCCCCATGTATCCCAAGTGGGATAGTGTGGGTGGAAGGCATACTAGCCCCATGTGTTACAGGTGGGACAACTTTACTGGTCAATGTGGGTGGTGGTAGCTAGATTATGACGGTTTGCATGACCATGCTGGGGCCACCAGTAGAGGTGTTGGTGGTGGTGTGGGGTGTGGACATGGGTCCACTGCCAATCACTAAGCTAGAAAATGGATCCGAGTTTGCACCAGCCATGGGGATAGATGGTGCAGTATGCAATTCTGGCTGAGATTGGTATGATTCTGAGTCTGAATCCGAGGTTGTATGGCCTTCTGATCATGTAGAGGATCATTGAGAATGGTCTCAATAGTGTTGTTGCAAGGACCTGAATTGTGGTGGGTCACCTCTGAGGCACAAGGAAGAACATGGGGGATCAATCGTGTCTAATTTGTATGTCAAAATGGTGTAATATGGTAATGATTTTTGGACCCTGGTTTTAATGGTCTCCTATTGGCTCCAAGTAGTCACTCAGCCACCAAGACTGCTAGAATACAGTGCTTGGATTTTTCCTCATGGGAGTGCTATTCAATCGGTGGGGGTCGTTTCCCATTTCACTCAGCAATTCCTCTCAACGGCCAGCTACTTTGGGGTTCTCGTGGTACTCCTCACAATGAGTTTCTGGGATGATCCCAAGTACTTCCCATGGTTAAGGCAATCAGAGAATTATGTCCTCAAAGACTGCAGATGTTTGACTTAGTGTAAATTATAAATTTTTATGGCTCACTTAGCATCATGAACTGAGTTTGGTTGTTTTATATGGTATGGTTTGTGTGTATGTATTTTATGTTTCTGTTATACTTAGTGGCTGCTTAAATGGTTTATGAATATTCTGTAGAGTTTAGAACATTGTTGATGAAAGTAGTAAATGATAATCAGAAATTTAAACCTGTACCATTTGTGAATCTGAACTATGATAGCCTAACTAGGTGGCAACCTTGCACCTATATTTCTCTTCAACCAGGAAAGGGTACTGGGCTCTCAACAAAATGGGACTAAGCCCATCCGTAGATCCACAAGTCACCATCTGGATGCAAGGTCAGTCAACAGGGAGGACGCTGAGTGCCATGAGGCCCCTTAGGCCTACTACCCCCTCTACCTTCCAAGTCACCCATTTTTAGCAGTTTTGAAAAATTCCAAGTGAAGTGCCTATTACTATATGAGCTTCACCCTTCGTCTTATCCTAGAATACCCCAAAGGGTGATCATTGGGTAGATGAGGAAGGGCTAGGAAAGATCTTGATTTTAACTATAGTAATTTTTAATCAAGCTTTGATCAGATTCATTAATCTATTAACCATTTCATTTACCATTGATTTACACATGCTGTAATAAAATGAACAAATACTAAAAAGAAATAGCAATAGATTTGATGGACAGAGGCAGCTGATTCGCACTAACAGTCCTTATTTTTTTTTAAATCATAATCTAAGAGACAGGTCGCTCTTTTCGGGGCAAATGTGGTGAGGGGGTCACCAAATTTTCCCCAAAACAGGCAAGGGGGTTGCTCAAAAACTGCAGATAGAAGTGAGCTGGATTTTGGGATGGGGTCACACCTTTTTGGGAAAAATGAGCAACTTGGTCGCACCTTTCGAGCCTGAATGACTGACCTGGTCGCACCTTTCAGCCCGATAAGAGCAACCTGCTCCAAAAGGTAGAAATTTTTTTATCCTAATCTAGATCTGACCGACAGTAACCTATACTATGGCTAAATGGGCTCAGATTTCCCTTGAGGAGGCTTCGCAGTAATTAAAAATGTAGAAAAATAGAGATCTAAGCTAGATTTGACAGAAATTTAAACCAGGGAAAATGAAAATAACTGCAAAAATAAAACCCAGTGATCCTGTGGGATTGACCTGGTATGGGTTAAGCTCCAAGACCCTGCATACAACTATTAGAAAAACCCAAAGACCTGCAAGTAAGCAAGGGAAACCTACAAGAACATGTTAAACAATAGAACTACGAACAAACTATGTTAGAAAACAATAAGATAAACAGCATAAAATAGAAATTATACCTTCTTTAGGTGGAAATGGGCCACCATGCCCTAGCTTGGGAGAGCACCTCTCTTAGGAATGGGGAGCTATGGCTCAATGGGAGGATGGATGAGAGGGAGGGTGAATGGCTTGAGAGGCAAATGGTCTTAAAGCACTCACTCAAGAAGCATAACAATATGGAAAGAAGGAATGATTTGAGAGTGACCCCCCACCCCTCTATTTATAATATTTTTAGGGCTTTAAGCCCCTCGTTGGGGCTTTAGCCCCTTTTACTCAATCTTTATCTCTTTTGGGGGTTTTAAGCTCCTTTGAGGGGTTTTAGCCCCTTTTTGGAGGTTTTATCCCCTATGAGACCTATTTTGGCTCTTTTTAGGGGATTTTAAGCCCTTGTTCCTATTTTCAAGCCTTTTTGAGGGTGTGGGGGTCAAATGGGGTCAAATGAGGGTCATGTGTGGGTGTCCTTGGGTGATGTAGGCCATGTGGAGCTAAGTGATGGATTTTTTGGGCTAAAAAACACTCTACTTAAATTAATACCATGTGAAAACTGCCCACCAGTGCCAATCTCTAGGATCCACATGTGAAGAAATGAATATAACAAACATCGTTAAGTTTATAAAATAAAATATAAGCATTTCCCACAACTTTTAGAACCAAAATGAAATGCTTTATAAATAACCCTTGGCACATCTAATGACTCTCTTTAACACCATGCAATTGACATTACCATCAAAATAATTCAGCGAAACCAATTGTAATTAAAATATCCACTGGATTTACCTGTATAGAAAATATAATCAAGAGTTCCAAGAAAATATCTAGTACAGTTGGTGAATAGAGGTTCATTTATTGTAGGGTCCATTCTTCTTTGTTGATGCTCTAAACCTTTCCCTACTTACCCTACTTACGCCGCCATTCTTGCAAGGAAGAATAAGAACTAACCTGAAAAGGGATTATATTAGAAAATACACATTGAAATTGATTAATTATATTATTACAAGATACATTGCATAAATTTTGAACATGATCAATTCAACAACAAAGTATTACTATTTACAAGTATAATACCTTCTTATTGTTTCAAATCACAAACATCCAGGAAAAAATATTTAAAAATGAAAACAAACATGAATAAGCTTGGATACCATACATCAAAATTAGAGATATTACCAGAGGTAGTTGATGACAAAGCTTGCTTGGAGGACGTAATATCGCAAGGGGATATGTTGTTAAGTCTGGATGTGAAGGCTCAACTTTTCTGGTTGCAAGAAGAGCATGAGGGGCACTGAAATACAATCCAAATTATATTATTAAAAGACATCAAGATAGCTTTATTTTGGTCTTATAATATACACATTTTAATAAACATGTAACATTCCACCATCTTTTCTCTGAAACCAACAATACACTTTGCAAAAAGAATCTCCAAGAATACAGAGCTTGAAGTAATTGAGTTGAAATCACCACAAACTAACATAGGTATGTCTACACTGGCAACTATTTTTTCCAATACTTTAAGAAGAGTATGAACCTGATAATAAAAAAACACATTACTTGAAATTTGTTCTAGCATCTTTGCAGCAATAACCTCGACTATAAAAGACACATTGGAAGAAGAAACACACATGCCAGAGTTTGACATCCTTGAGATCTGGATTGGAATTTATGTGTGTATTAGCTAGCCTGAATCATGAAATCCATATATGGATGGCAATTAGCCACATATGACTAGCACAATACCCATAAAACCTAGAATATTTTGAATTTTCATCTTGACAGACTACATAAATGTTGAATTATAAAAAATTGAGCAAGTTATTCCTCATCATTGCAGATCAAAACAACAACATTTGCAAATGTGAAACTTCCAAATCCATCCTAGATGTGTTAGGATGCCAGTCGCTTATAAAACACCTATTTATGTTTCTCTTAAAACTACTCTCCAAAGCATGAATCCAACAACCCAAACTACATACCACATACCACACAAAGAAGTTGACGTTTTCCCGGTGCAAGGACATCAATGCCATGGTTAGTGTCCTTTGCCTCCAAAACTACAATGAGAGAAATGTTATCCTGCATAATAATATTTAGTCAACATTCCAAATAGTAAGGATTTTAGTATACAATGTACAACAAATATCCACAAATCAAAGGAAAGAAAAAAAAACTCATCTAAAATAAACAAGGATCCGATCCAACCTTCAGCAACTAACTGAGAGCATCCTTTTTCTGAGCTGATGGAACCAAATCTTCTGTCAAATACAGTGCAACTTTATTGAATTCAACCTAAATCCAGAAGAACTGATGAGACAAACAAATTCCACGACTTATAAATTAGCTACAGAGATATGACTAATAGGATAAAAAAATTTACCTCATATTTTTGAACAATTGAAAAGTGATCTCGTCGGAAAAAAGTTTCACAACCATCAATTGCATAGGTTGTGCTAGTATAAACATGTAAGCCATAAATATTTTATTTCATTGTTTGGTCTACATCTCAAGAAATATGGAACTTTCACCAAAAAAAATTAGGTAATAAGAAGTTAAACCTCTGTTGTCTTCTTCTTATAAACAACTATGTACCAATGCTTTTCTAATTCAGGTTCAAAGAACTCCTCAAAATGATCACTCTGAACCCACATCATTACCGGAATCTAGAAATCAACTAAATCTAAATCAATTATATCTTAAAAGAGAAAGAAAATTCTATATATGGTAGAGCTGTAGCACCTATACACTCAAATTCCAATATAGATGAAATAAAATTGAAATGAATAAATATATTATGCATTCTTTATGCCAAAAAATGAAATCACATATGCAAACCTTTTCTAGACTATCATTCAATCCAATACAGTTCATGAATGTCAAAGTCGAAAAATATATGGTATAGATTGCATGCCAAACAATGGCATCACATGTACACTCATTCTTTATTAATGTTTCAGTATTGTTCCAAGAGAATAATAATATCTCTTGAAGGAAAATAATATCTGCTTGATAACCAACAATTTCATGCAACAAGTTCTGGCGATGATAAGGCCATGAAAGATCCTTGGGAGGAAAATAGATGTACATGTCACTGGTTTCATATAAATCAAAAAGTACATTATATGAGAGTACAATGAAATTTCCAGAAGCTGTGTCCTTCCAACTTAATATTTTCAATTCCATCAACTGCATTGATTGGAATCATGCGTCGAGGCATAGGGGAAGGGGATGGGATAATGAGGGAATTATGGAGTGTGTTGTCTAGACCTATTGGTATTCCTGTGGCTGCATCAACTGCCACACATTCCAGCTTCAAAGCATGGACAACATCATCAATTTTTAGTGTATATGTCTTTGAACATTCAACTTCATACCATGTCTCACCCCCACCCCTTTTAGAAACATTAGGAGGGAAAACAAGGCAAACCCATTACTTAGAGTTGCATTTTAAATTCTTGTGCTTGAATTTGAACCAACCAGTCCAACTGTGCTACTAAATATCCCAAACAATTCATCATCCTCAGTTCCATTCTCATGAACTGCACTAGCTGCTCGTGCATGCAATGCACAGAAGTGACACCATGAATTAGAGAAGCACTTTGGTGAATAGCGATAAGTATTTGAAACATGTATCTTAGCCTTCACACAACCCAAGTACTGTAGAGTGGCTAGATCTGATGGATGGACACTGTATACTACAACATTTTTGTCACTCTAGATATGATACCTTTAACAATATATCATAATTTGTCAAATGGTGTCACTCAGAAAAATATCCTTTTCAGAAAAGATGATCAAAGGAAACAACATATGCAAAAATTATCAGACTCAAACAAGGAAAACATTGAAATACCCAAATATAATAATAACATATAGAACAAAATGATCAGTAAGAAATACCGATTTAGAAAAAATGAAGCTTCCACAAATAGCTAATATCTAAAAAATAAAATAGATTTCAGATGTCCTTCTACACACAGTGCAGTAACTGAGTTATCAATATAACAACACACCATGCTCCAACTACAGGGATCCATAAAATTGATATCCCAATTCTCCATTAATTTGTGTGGATCAATCAACATACTCTTAATGCTCATCAGAGCAACAAATGCAACAAATTCCACAACAAAACATTATGAGAAAACACACCCATCAAAACTCATTAGCAAAAACTACGGAGAACCCTTATGGATATACATCCAATGTGTTATACCTACCTTCTGAGTTTACGTCGCTTGGGGAGAGTGCTGCAAAGGTGGTATTCATACCCATAACTTCCATGATATAAAACACACCCAACAATTTCCTCTTATGCATTGCATACCTTGTATAACAAGACCAACACATTCTCATTCGCAATTGCAGAGGAGGCACAATGAAATATAGGCAGGAAGAAGAAGAGCAAGCAATTTTGGATATATGTATTGGAGAACCCTCAATTATATCTTCACCACCACTACACCCTTGAAAGACATCCCTCTAATTCATGTAGACCCAAATCCCTCTGCAACGTAACAACATTTCTAAGATGATAGAAAAGGTCACTACAAGAAGAATAAATTATAAAGCCCATTTTTTCCAACATCATCTCTGAGTAAGAATTTGGATTTTTAGCAAGGAGATAGAATTTTGATGGTGCCAGTATAGTAGTGAGTATAGCTTAGGAAGCCCTACATACAGTCAATAAGAAGAAGATCCCCTCCTTTATCATAATGTTGCATCAAGGGCTATGACAGTGGACTGGACATTCCTAAGACTATTGAACACTCATATAGGTTTTGGCATTCGTACTGTTAAGTGGACAGAAGAATGTTATTAGTCAGTGCCCTACCTTTTTATCATTAATGATTCTCCTTTCTTCTAGTAGAAGGGTTGAGTATAATTCTAAGAAGTCTAAGGAATCAAGGCAAGTTCGAATGAATACAAGTAATTAGGGCTACTGTTCAGGGAGGAAAGGCTATTGGTGGCGTCCTTGACTCATATTACCTTACACTGGAAAGGAGACAAATTTACAAAAATCCAGTTTAGCTATGAATATTGTAAAATATTCCAGGCTATAGAGTATAAAGGATTATAAAGGATCATATTACCTTCAAAGTCAAGGACTGGGAGGAGCATATGAAATACCTTGGTTTCCACCTCAAGGCAAATGACAAATATTTCAAGGATTCGACTAGGGATTTATGAGAAAGTTGAGAAAAAAAATCAACTAGTGGTACAATACATGGATATGTCTAGGAGCAAGATTCACCTTTATCAAAAGTGTACTTGAACCCACCCCATTTTTTGGATGTTTATGGCATGTTGTGCCTTGAGATGTTCCTGACTGTTTAGGAAATAGGAACTATGCCAAGCATTTGATGCCCACTTTCAGCCTCAAGCTATCTCTTGGGATAGAGGGGGTGTCCCTTAGTAAACTTATAAAGAGATAGCTGTCCAAATTCACAATAGTAGCATTTTAAAACAATTTGCAAAATGAATACCAGATTGAAGTGAATGAGAACCAAATGAATGTTGAAGGAAAATTGTAGCCGAATGGATGAACTAGTTTTCCACTTTAGTCAGTTGAATTCATGTAGAGTTGACTAAGGTGATCCTGAGAGTGTTGCACTAACCCATGCTCCTGCGATGATTGTAGATAGGGTAGAGTTGGAGGTGGATAAGATACTTTCACACAAGGTAACCAACTTTGGAAAAAATGAAGGCAGGAGTAATTTGTAAGCAAGAAGGACATACTCAAAGAGGAAAACAATGTTAGGATATTTAGACACTTAGGAGTTAGTTAAGATCAACTTGTGTAATATTTCTGTTAGGTAAAAGTGTGTTTCTTTAGTATGCATTAGTATGCATTTCTAAAAATTCTAATCCGATGGTCATGATATGTTCTAGACATAGAGTGATCCGATGGTTCAACTTCTCTTAGATCATACCTACCATTGATCCGTGGCTTAACACCTGATTGGCCCATGATCTCTATTTAAAGAGCATGGAGGGTCATTTCAACAAATTCATTCAAGGATTTTTCTTTTTCCAGCAACATGCATGATTTCCTATAACAATTATATGATCTTGTAAGCACTAAGAAGAAACTGAATGCAATATTTCCCTGTACACCATGTATCTATTTTGATTTTGTAAGCTAATTGTTATATTTGGAATTAAAATATCTAGTAATTGATTTTTAGTAATAACATGTTACAATACCTGCAACAAAATGCCCCAAATTTATTTCTATGCTTCTTCCTAAAGTGTGACATAAAGCAACTCAGGATGCTGCAGTGTTGAAACTACAGTCTTTCATGACTCAGAAGATAGAAGAATATACTACAATATCCTACCCATCTGTACATTTTCACAAACCACCCTTTCTACAACGCATCCAATTTATTTGATGTGTTCCCTCAGTAAAGATTGAGTTCATTCTCTATGGGGTTTGAATCAGGAGGTACAAGTTCAACATCACCATAAGCATTATTAGGACCTTGAATGGTTGTTGCTGCTAGTATTTCCTTCTTTCCAGAGTCTCCATTTGTTGTCTTGTCTGATTTGCGAGGGCTCACCACTACTTTTTCCACTTCAAATTTTTCACTTGTCCCTGGTGTTGTGCCAACGTGATTGGAACAGACCAGCTGGAAGGCGGTGCATAAAAATATGCTAGCACTACTTCAATGGTGACTTCTTGGAATGCTCAATATTTTTTTAGGTTTTGGTGGGTTTGGCATATATATCATTTAAATTTAGAAATGCAAAAACAAAATTTGGCGGTTTTGGCATAAATATCAATTAAATTTAGAAATTCATAAAAAAAAAACTCAAACATATATAAGAAAATCAATTAAAATATTCCTCTCCAACTTATAGATTTAGGGATGGAATAATGAAAATTGGTGAGAATTTTTTTTTGATGATGACCTTAAGTGACATTCATAAGACATTTTAGTAATAGATATTTTTGGTAGGTTAGCAATTCATTAAAGCAAATAATATCATGTATTTATGAGTATGTTTTAAGTGTACAAGATGACGACAATGGATTACTCTCATTTCACTCTCAATTATGATTTTTTCATTTGGATTTTTATTGTGGAATATTCAACATACACTGAGTATAATATGGAGAGGAGAAAGAAGAATATGGAGGTGATTGAAGTATCCTCCTCATTTCTCCCCCTTGAACCACAAAAAACTCAAGGTCATCACTTGGTCTTCCAAGCATCATTGCATTTCCAATGGTCACTCAAAGACATGAATGCAAATCTGGTGAGGGGAATATGCATTCTCAAGCTTGGACTGGTCATTCCTAGGTTAATATGGATATGGGCTCATGTCCATACTCAATATCCCATGCACCCATAGCACCATATATACTCAATGCGTTGTTACAAGTGCACACTGAGTAAAAGAATCACCCCAACCGAACTAGACTATAAAATATCATAGGTCCATCTTAATGTTGAATCTATAAATTTGCAGATATGAATCAAAAAATCCCATATGCAAATACAAATGCTACACATCTCTTCCACCCAATTTATATGCCATCATCTTGGTGTACTAACTATTTACAAATATGTTTTTCTTGACACAAATCTCATGCCATTTTACAAAATTCAGAATTCAACTTTAATTTTCTCTTTAGTGCACATTTTCTAGCAAAATCCTAAATGAACTAAGATATTTCATGACTCAAATTTTCAAACACAAACTAAAAAATTTGACTAAATCTTGATTAATTTCACTTTTCCATTTTCATTCAAATAGAATCGGTCTTATAGAGCATGTAGGCCTCAAAGCACATTAAAAAACAAGCATATACATAAATAAAATGAGAAATTCAAGACACCTCATCTTTAGCACAGATCTATAGCCATAGCTTGTCGTTCTAGCATTCATGCTACCAACGCTACCCCAAAACAATAATCCCCAATAGAGCAACAGCCATCGCAATCGACCACGGAGTAGTGGGTTGTCAAAAGGGAATCCTACTAACGCTTCCACGAACCCTCTCATGAAAAATACTATCCCCAAATATGAATTCACCCAACCTTCATTCCCAAAACCCTCATTATCCAAACGATCATGCTTCAATTCCACATTTAATTCCTCATCTTTCAAATCATAAATTTCTTCTTCACCAACTCCCAAATCCCTTGATTCATCAATGATCCTTGAATTCTCCTCCTCTACTCTTAATGATTCGAACTATGGATCTCCCCCAAAGGATACTCTTCTTCATTTTCTGCATTGTTTTTGCTCAAATTATCTAAACCCAGTAAATATCTTCAATGCCACAACAGTTATTAGATTCAATTGGAAGGCCCTCATGGCAGCTCAACAAAAATTTAAGGTATCGGTATCCAAACCATATAAAACCTCTATGCAAACCCCATTCAATCCATTTTTAGTATATTTTGATGAATTTAGGGAGACACTGACCTCGTTTACTTACCATATAGTAGCAACAAAGCCTCTCTTCTTGCAGTTTTGTGCATATGTGGGAAGTATAGGTATGTATTCTCTATCAAGCATGCCTCAAATAGTCTTAAACCATGGTAAAAGGGCTTGTTCCTGTACCTTTGAACAAGTAGCGCTTATTCTCAATTATAACCTTCATTTGCTAAAAGTTACACTTCATTGTCAAAATTGCAATTTTTCATGACACAATTAAAAATGACTAACATAAATGACTAATTCATATTCTTCTAGCTAGTCATTTTTTATGCCCTGACTAAATTGGTCGTTTACGTTAGTCATTTTTCACTCTGTCACTTATTATCTAGTCATATTTGTTAACCGGTGACTAAATTAGTCGTTAATTTTAGTCGTTTATAGTTGGGTCAATCAAAATTGCTCATATTTAGCAATAAATCACTTGAAAAACCTGTGGGGACTAGAATTTTTAGTCACATTGTAGCTAATTCCTCATTTTTTTCTAGTGTATCTAGGATCTTTCTCATTCTTTCCAGGAGGCAGTTTTGGCAAGTTTGACCTCAAAAATGGATTTGGGTGCAAACTAGCTAGTGTAGATCCTAGGAAATTAATCAAAAAGATTAATTATTTTATCCTAAGTCTTGGGAGGGGTTTCGATTATTCCAACACTCCATATTAATCCCAAATTTATGTACAATATAAAAAAAAAATTAGAGATATAGGGCCTAGCAAAAAGGCTTAGTCACCCTTTACACACTACTTGTCCATACAAAACAAGGAAAGAGGAAAAACCACAAGAGGAAAATCCTCCCTTAAACATGGACATGAACGAAATTGTATGAAATATGGTATTCAGTTTGTCTTCACTAGATGATCAGCTATCCCAATTAAATACTTGATATTGCTGAAGGTCCTCTCTGAAAACATCTTGGTGAAGATGTTTACAACTTGATCAACTTATGCACAATAGAGAAAATCAATGACCCCATCATGCACAAGTCCTCTATAGATGAAATTTCAATTGCACTTTGTTTCTTACTTGAAAATATGATTGGTACATATGTAAGCATAAAAAAAATCCATAATTTGATTTCCTATCAGTGTTATCACCTACTCAATCAGAGTCAGTAAAACCAACTAACTCTAGGCTAGATTGTGCAACCTAATGAATCCCAGGAGTTTTTGTTCCTTGGACAAAGTTTAGGATTCTCTTGGCTGCCCTCCAATGGATATCATGATTCTGATTCATTTTTCTAGAGGCCACACTCACTACATAAGATATATTAGTTTGAGTATGAGTCAGATAAAGAAGACAACCAACCATTTGGCTATACAGGGTGTTTTCTTCCAATGGAGTTGAGTGCACTTCTTCAAGCTTAAATCTTGAAAGAAAAGGAGTCTTTATTGGCTTGCAATAATTCATTCTAAACTTCTTCAATAGATCTGAAGCATACTTTTACTGATGTACCTTGATTCCAACATCATATTGAGAAATCTCAAGCCCCAAAAACTGGCTTAACAATCCCAAATCAGTCATAGAGAAGGCATGGTTCATTGAATTCTTAAAGAAGGAAATTTATTCCTTAGAACTTCCTCTGATCAAAAGGTCATCCACATAGTATACAATGATGATTAAGGATCCATGAATCAACTTCAATCTTGGCAGACCAAGCTATATGAGCTTGTTTTATCCCATATAATGATTTCTTCAACCAACACACAAGATATGGATTAGTCAAAAATCCTTCTAGCTGCTGCATATATATTTCTTATTTCATAACACCATGTCGAAAATCACTCTTACATCCATGTGATGTATTTCCCACTGCTTGGAAGTTGCAATGGCTAAAACTAGACTTATGGAGTCCATCTTTGAAATCGGTGCAAAGCTCTCATTGTAGTCAATGCCTTGGACTTGGGAGAAGACCTTGGAAACTAACCTTTCCTTATATTTTATAGGATAACCATCAAAAACAAATTTAGTTTGGAAACCCCACTTACACTTTATGAGCTTTCTCCCTGGAGAGAGAATGACTAGTTCCCATGTGTCATTCCTTTGGAGCGAATGAAATTCCCCCTTCATGGTTTTTTGACATATTGGGTAACCACATGCCTATTCATATGTCTATGGATCATATTCAATCATTATAAAACACTTATCAGCAAAGAAAGGGTCCTTGACAGAAAGGGCGCTCTCGAATTGAGATCTAGTCCTCATAGGATCACTAGGATTTCCAGCTAGTTCCCCAACTTCTTGGATGGTATTTTCTTCCCACTTTGTTCTTGTGTGGATGTTTGGATATGGAATTAAATTGTCAGTAACAAAAATATCAAAATCATAAATATCATTAGTTCCTTAACTTACAACCAAAGGTGGAGGAGGTGAGGAGGACTCTCCAATGTATGCTGCTACCATAGGCTCTTCTCCGAACTAAACACTCCTTTCAATGAAGGATTTTTTATTTCTCATGTCGATCAGATTGTAACCTTTGGAATATTTAGAATACCCAACAAATAGGAACTCTTGACTTTGGGGTTCCAAAGCCCTCCTTTTATATTGTGGAATTCTAGCCCATGCTCTTGAGCCAAAAATCTTGAAATGAGACATATCTAGCTTATGCCCACTTCAATATTCGAAAGGAGTAACTCCATAAAGATTCTTGTGAGGCACCCTATTCTAGATGTAGGATGCATAATTTATATATTCATCCCAAAAATTTGGTGGCAAAGTATTATACTCCATCATACAAGTAGCCATCTCCTTGAGAATTTTGTTCTTCCTCTCAACCACACCATTCTATTGAAGTGTGTAAGGAATGGAGTGTTGCATTTGGATACCTACATCTTCATGATATTTAATGAAATCATACTTGAAATATTCACCACCATTATAAAATATGATTATCTTGGGTCTCCTCCCATACTGGTTCTCAACCAAGGCCTTGAAAACCTTCAGTTGGTCAAAAACTTCAGACTTGAGTTTAAGGAAGTGAACCCAATAGTACCTGGAAAAGTCATTTATGAAGTTAAGGACATATTTTTCTTGAATCATGGACATATGATAGAAAGGAAAATAAATTTCACTGTGGATGAGCTTAAGAGGTGTAGAGGTTATCTCATGACTGACTCTCTCATGCTTATGCTCTAGATGCTTTCCTAGAATGCTACTTGTTGATGTAATTGTAACTTCAGAATGTAGTCACTTGTATTTCTTATGTATTGTACCTCGATGTTTATTCTAGGAAGTATTTGTAATGTAATTGAGTCATTTCACACCCTGATGTTCCTATCATGAGTTTCTATAATGTAAACAAGTCATGTCAAGTCATTGTGGGTAACCCTCCTATTGATCAAGGGTTAAAGTCCCCGCAGTTGCAGGGCCCTAGGGTTGTTAGACTCACCTAGTGAAGTCAAACCTAGTGAGTTATTGTCAAGATGAGAATTAGTATAAATAGAGAGTGAGTCTCTCTATTTATCACACACTCACTCACACTCAGTTGTAGCGCATAGCTGAGGGAGAAGAAGTTGCTGGGGCTAGAAAGAAAGAGGCTACTTCTATCCGGAGATCATCTTACTATTTTAGGGTTTTACTTTTGGTGTTGGTTCTATCTTTGAGGAAGTTTTGAGGTTTTCTCCATTTATGGTTTCCTCAAGGAAAAACACCGTGTTCATTGTCTTTTGTGTTTGATTGTTGTGCTTGTTATTCTCCCAGTTAAATATCCTAATATAATGATAGCTTAAATGTTAAAAATCTAACATGGTATCAGAGCTAACCTAAGAAGAAGACACTGTGCAGTTGCGGGAACTAGCGCTTCCTACTTTTTGGATATCTCTCCATATATTTTTAGCAAAATAAGGTTGGGCTGACTCTCCTTCCTAGGGCGCATCTTTCTGTCGAAACAGAATCTGATTTTGAGCTTTTTCAGTTTTGGACCTGACACTGCTACCAGAAATTAGGGCTTTCCATAGAATTGAAATTTTTGAGTGAGCCTAGGCCTTGATTTATATCCTCCTAAAAATCAAAGTTTAGAGATCAAGATAAAAGAATTTGGTTGGACAGAACTCCAAAAAAGTCAAACCCTAATCTGCTCCTGAACCAACACTGCAGAAATTCAGCTCCAAATCCAAATCCAACACCTTGACCTGGTAAGATCTAAATATTTTGTATTTCCATTTGAGGTTCTTAGTTATGATGTCTTATCATACCAATATTTATGAAAATATTGAGGGAGCTAATAACTTTTGAGCTTGGAAGTATAGGAACTCCCTGGTCCTAGAAGAAAATGATTTGGACTCCTACATCAATGAGGAGGTTCCAGTTCGAGAGAGAGATGAGGCTAAGGCCTTACACAAGAAGAAGTTGGTTATGGCTAAGAGGATTATTTTTTATTCAATCAAGGATCACCTCATACCATAGGTGTCCTCCCTCAAGACACCTAAAGCTATGTTTGATTCCCTAACCAAACTGTTTGAAGGGAAGAACATAAACCGGAAGATGACTCTAAGGAACCAGTTGAAGAATGTAAAGATCCAGAATGAGGAGACCATCCAGTCATACTTTACAAGGGTCTCTCAGATCAAAAAACAACTTGAAGCAGTAGATGAAGAAGTGGAGAAAGAATAAATTATGATCACAACCTTGAATGGTCTCCCTAGGTCATGGGATTCTTTCATCCAAGGAATCTGTGATAGGAAGAAGCTAATCAAGTTCAGTAGACTGTGGGAAGAATGCTCATAAGAGGAATATTGAATAGAAGCTCGAGAAGAAAATATGGGAAGTGAAGATAAATCTCTCACAATACACTCTAAGAAATGAAGAAGGGAAAAAATTCATCACGAAGGTAAGCATTCTCATCAGAAAGATAATTTTCTGAAAAAGGATCCAACCAAACTCATATTTTATACATGTGATGAAAGAGGACACTTTGCTAGAAATTGTCCCATGAATAAGAGTGGATCTAAGAAGAAGAAGAACTCCAAAAGAATACATCATGCTCAAACTGCTGAGGATGATGATCCTCCCAAAAAGAGAGTAAAACAAGAGAGTGAAGACTCTTCAAGTGATGAATAATATGTTCTGATCTCCGCTCTCACGGGAAGTGTCACACATGGAAGCAAAGATTGGCTTATTGATAGTGGGGCTTCCAAACACATGACAAGATTCAAGGAATCATTTGAGAAACTATCCAAAAATAATTCATCCCATAAGGTGAAACTTGGGGATGACTACCAATATCCCATAAAAAGTAGTGGTGAATCCTCTTACAAGCTAGACTCTGGAAAGTCTATCAAAATGAAGGATGTCTTGTTCGTAACAGGACTAAAGAAGAACTTTCTCTCCATATCGGCACTAGATGCAAAATGGATGAGGGTTTCATTTGTAGATGGCTAGGTCCTCATGTGGCCAAGAGGAAAGACTATTGACGATGCAATAGTAATTGGAGAACAAGAAGGAGGATTATACAAATTGAAGGGCCATCCAGAACAAGCTTTGGTCCATGACATAGGGGAGCCAAATGAACTTTGGCATAGAAGGCTTGCACATGTGCATTACAAAGCACTACCACTTTCAAGCAAAGTTGTTGAAGGACCTCCAAAAATACAGTCAAAACATGATGGAGTCTACAAAGGAGATGTGAAAGGAAAGAACACAAAGAAGACATTTCCAAGTAGTGAAAGCAAAGAAAAATGAATTTTGCAAATCATTCACTCTAATGTATGTGGTCCAATGTCATCCAGTTCTTTAAGTGGGTATGTATACTATGTTTCTTTTATTGATGATTTTTCTAGGAATACATGGATATACTTTATGAAGAACAAAGATGAAGTTTTCAGCAAGTTCAAGGAATTCAAAGCCTTGATCAAGAACCACACAGAAAATAAGATCAAGACCTTTTGATCACATAATGGTGGACAATTCACATCAAATGAATTCAAAGAGTTATGCAAAGATTCAAGGATTAAGAGGGAGTTATCCACTCCATATAATCCAGAATAGAATGGAGTTGTAGAAAGGAAGAATAGAACTATCATGGAAGCTGCAAGAGAAATGCTTCATGATCAAGATCTTCCCATGCATCTATGGGTAGAATCTGCCAAAACAGAGGTGTATGTACATAACCATACTCCACATAGAGTACTCGAGAACAAGACACCTGAAGAAGTATTTTCCAGTAAGAAACCAGAAGTTAGCCATCTCAGAATATTCAATTGTCCAGTGTACATACACATTCCAAAAGAAAATAGGACAAAATTAGATCCTTCAGGAAAGAAGGGTATATTTGTGGGATACTCTGAAAGCTCGAAGGATTACAAAATATACTTCCTATGATTCAAGAATATTGACATTAGTAGGGATGTAGCATTTGAAAAAGACTCAGCTTACAATAAATCCAGAAAGAGACCTACTGAAGAACATGAAGAAACAGAAGCACCCAAAATTCATGACACAACCATGAACGAAGAAACTCAAGAAGAAGATTGAGAATTTTAAGAACCTCAAGAACCTGTAGATCCACCTTAGGAGAAAAAATCCTCACAAGAGGAAAACTGCTTGGGTATGAGAAGCTATCCAAGGTGCAAAAAGATATGGGGCTCCAGAAGAAAATCACAGAGAAAGAAAGAGGACCAGATCATGCTTCGGGTATGTAGCTTTATTATGTGAGTTTATCAATAAAGTACCTTCTAACTATGAAGAAGCGGTAGAAAGGAAAGAATGGAATAATTCTATGATCGAAGAGTATCAATCGATCATGAAGAATGATGTTTGGGATGTTGACTTGAGACCAGAATGGAATTCTGGTGTAACTTCCAAATGGATCTACAAGATCAAGCATGTTGCACATGGAAGCATAGAGAAACATAAAGCAAGATTCGTGGCTCATGGATTCTCACAGAAAGAAGGAAGATATTATGAATAAACCTTTGCACCTGTAGCCAGATACACTTCCATCATATTAGTACTTGCTCTGGCTGCATTGATAAAATGGAAGTCACACCAAATGGATGTCAAGACTGCTTTCTTTAATGGTGTAGTGGAAGACGAATTGTATGTAGAGGCTGCCACTTGGTTTTGAGACACATGAAAGGGAGTCTCATGTGTGTAGATTAAAGAAATCCCTGTACAGTTTGAAACAGGCACCCAAGAAATGGTACGACAGAATTGATGGCTTTCTATCCAGTTTTGGCTTTACCAAAAGTAAAGCAGATTCTAACCTTTACTACAAGGTTGAAGGTGGAAATCCAGTGATACTCCTACTGTTTGTAGATGATCTATTTGTAACAGGTATGGATGGGTTGATTGCTGATATGAAGAAGAATCTTTGTTAGGGTACACAGGGTACTCCCAAAGGACCGAACACCAAGAGCAACCACTTTACACAAATGAATCACATATTAAAACCCTCGAGAGGGAAATAGTCCATGGCCCTAGCCAAATAGCTACTTGGAGCAATTTATTATGCAAAAGAAAGAAAGTTACATGAGCTTCTCATAATCGATCAACTAGCCAAGGACCCTCTACGCTCTTTAACTAGAGATCATAGACCAATCGGGTGTTAAGCCATGGATCAATGGTAGGTATGTTCTAAGAGAAGTTGAACCGTCGGATCACTCTATGTCTAGAACATATCATTACCATCGGATTAGAATATTTACAAATGCGTACTAATGCATACTAAAGAAACACACTTTTACCTAACGGATATATTACACAAGTTGATCTTAACTAAATCCTAAGTGTCTAAATATCCTAACATCCCCCCTTAAGAACAACTTGGGACAGAATTAAAGGATTTACAAAAGTGACACTATTAGGAGAAGGAAAAAGGAATTAGAGCCTATCCCCCATTAAGGACACATTCCTGAACTCCTAACATAGACCAAAGTTTAGAAAACTTTGCTTCTGGAAGAGACTTGGTGAAGATGTCTACAACTTGATCATTTGTAGGGCAATAGAGAACTTCAATAACACTATCATGAATAATATTTCTGATGAAGTGCATGTGTAGCTCAATGTGTTTGCTGCGCTGATGTAGAACTGGATCTTTGGCAAGCTTGATAGCACTTTGATTGTCGCACCAAAGTGGAGTAGGTTGCTGCTGCTCGAATCCAAACTCTGAAATGATATGTCGAAGCCATAAAGCTTCCTGAGTGCCATTAACTGTGGCTCGATATTCTGCTTCTGCTGGAGAAAGAGCAAGATCTTGTTATTTCTTACAAGCCCAAGTGACAGGTCCATATCCTAGACTGAAAACATAACCTGCAGTAGACTTTCGATCATTGGGATCGCTGGCCCAATCTAAATCAGTGAAACCAACCAGCAAAGGTTTCCCCCCTGTACTATAATGAATCCCAAACTGAATTGTACCTCGAATATATCGAAGTATTCTTTTTGCTGCTTTCCAGTGAATTTCATGAGGAGTTTGCATATAACGAGCAACATGACCAACGACAAAGGAAAGGTCAGGACGGGAATCATTCAAGTATAAAAGACTACCAACAAGCTGATGATACAAGGTGGCATATGCTTCAGGGGAAGTACAAGTGGTAGAAAGTTTAACTCCAGAATGGAACGGAGAAGGGGCTGGTTTACAATCTTCCATGTGGAAGCGACAAAGAAGGTCACAAGCATACTTAGACTGGGAAAGAAATATTCCTTCTTTGGTTTGCAAGACTTGGAGACCAAGAAAATAATGCAAATGTCCTAAGTCTGACATTTCAAAATTTTGCTTAAGGATGGATTTCACATGGGTTATAAGTTTAGGGTCACTACCAGTAAGGATAAGATCATCAACATAAAGAACAAGTATGATGATATGGTTTCCTACTTTCTTGGTATAGACATTGGGGTCAGAATGGCATCTAGAAAAACTAGTGTCAAGGAGAAAGCTATCCATTTTGGCATACCAAGCTCTAGGAGCTTGCTTAAGGCCATATAAGGATTTCTTAAGGAGACAAACAAGGCTAGAGTTATTCTGAACATATCTAGGAGGTTGTTCCATGTAAATTTCCTCATGTAAATCACCATGTAAGAAGGAAAACTTGGCATTCATTTGATGGAATTCCTAGTTATGTAAGGCTGCAAGGGAAAGAACAAGGCGGATGGAGTTCATTTTTGCTACAGGGACAAAGGTTTCATTGTAGTCAATCCCTTCAACTTGGGAAAAACCTTTGGCAACTAACCTTGCCTTAAGTCTTTCAACACTTCCATCTGATGCATACTTAGTTCTGTAGACCCATTTACATCTGACAAGTTTTCTTCCCTTTGGAAGAGGAACAAGATCCCAAGTATCGTTCGCCATTAAGGAATGATATTCTTCATCCATAGCTGCAACCCAATCTGGATTTCATGAAGCTTATGCAAAAGTTTCTGGATCATGATTCTCAGAAACTTGATCCAAAAGAGAAGAGGCTCACTAAAGTTGAGAACGTGTTCGAAGTTGATCTCTAGGATCACTTGCAAGATCACTAGCTGCTTCACATGTTGAATGGACCCATTGAGGAAGTATTGGTGCTAGTGCAATTGGAGGAACATGAGCAGGCAGAGGTGGATTTTCATCCTCACTGTCATCATCAAAAACTAGAGTTGGAAACCTGTCAAGGAAGTTGGAAGAAGAAGAAGAAGGCACAATCACTGAATCAGGCTCGCAAGCCAAAGATGGCACACTCACCAAGTTAGGCTCGCAGGCCAAGAGATTTTCATCAAATTTAACATCTCTTCTAATGATTATATCATGAGAATGTGGATGAAGAAGTCTATAACCTTTTACATCTTCAGAATATCCAAAAAATATGCACTTTTCACTTTTAGGATACAATGCTTTCCGTTTTTCATCCAGAATGTGAGCCCATGCTTCACAACCAAACACACGAAAGTGACTTACATCTGGTTTAATTTTAATCCATGCTTATTCTAGTGTTATACCCTGTAAAAATTTAGTGGGTGTGTGATTAACTATGTAATTTGCACAATTTATGGCCTCAGCCCAATATTGAAGACTTAGTCCCTTAGATTGGATCATACAATTAGCCATTTCTTTTAAAGTGCGGTTCTTCCATTCAGCTACACCATTTTGTTGTGGTGTATATGGAACAGTATGCTATTGTTGGATTCCTTGTTCAGTGCAAAAAGTAGTGAACTTGTTGTTAACATATTCTCCTCCATTGTCAGATCTTAACTTAATAATTTGATGACCAGATTGTTTTTCAACAACGGCCTTGTAGGCCAAGAACATGTTAAATACTTCGCTCTTAAGTTTTAGGAAGTAAACCCAAGTGCATCTGGAGTATTCATCAATGAAAGTTAAGAAATATTTGAAACCAGAAAATGAAGTAGATGGAAGAGGGCCACACAAGTCACTATGCACAAGCTCCAAGGGAACCAAGGCGTGCCAAGAGGCACGTTTGTCAAAACTGTCCCAATGATGTTTTTCGAGTACACAACCAGAACAAACACCATCCTTGCAAGATACCAGTGGAAGACCAGTCACCATATTGTCTCTACACAGTTGTTGCAATGAGCGATAATTTAAGTGACCAAATCGCTCATGCCAAAGTTTGCTCAAGTTATCACTATGAGCAACAAAAACTAAGAAAATGTGATGACCCAAAGTTGTTAAATTTGTACAACCTAGTAATATCATCAACAGTTCTAGTAGCAAGGACATTTTGAGGATTTTTAAAATCCTTGATTACAACTTGGTGAGGTGTAAATGTCACAGTTTTACCTTCACCGGAATGAGTAATTTGATAGACTGATAACAAATTGCAGGAAATTTTTGGAACACATAGTACATTACTGAAATGACCATTTTTTATGGGAATTGTTCCCGATCCTACAACACTTAGAGATCTATCATCACCAACAAATATTTGTTTGGTGTTACATTCATGCATAGTAGAAAGCATGGCTTTATCCTTAGCCATATGATAATATGCTCCAGAATCAATGAGCCATTCAATTGAAGTAGAAGAAGAAGATGCAGTATAAGAGTAACCAGAAGCACAAAGTGCATGTCCATGAGAGTTAGATTCTGAAGATGAATCTAGGCTGATGTGGTGCTTCTTCATTGCTGCTTCCAAGGCTGGCATCTTAAAAAACTTAGATTCATCATGATTATCTTTTCCACAAAAATTGCAATGACGCTCAGTCTTCTTTCCTTTTTGCTTAGATCCTTTTTCATTTTTTAAAGAAGGAGCTGATTGAGAGGGTTTAGGACCCTTGTTGTTTGCCTTATTATTGTGAAAATTCTGTTTCTTGGGAAGCTTGGACTTTTCTTTCTGTTGGGACAATAAGGCTTTCACAGATGTATCTACATTGTTACTTATTCCAAGATGAATGAGCTTATCTTTCTCTCTAATTAAGGAATCACAAAAGGATTCAAGAGTAGGATCTTGATAGCTAGCTGCAGTTGAGGATTCTTTCATGGAGTAGAATGTAGATACAAAAACAGAATATGCAGGTCCAAGTTAGGAAAGAATATGATAAATACATTGTTTGTCTTCTTTCTTAATCTTGCATTTTGCACATAATAGTCGAAGAGTTTTATACTTAGATAAATAGTCTTGAATGCATGAAAAATCATTTGGATTCAAGGAAATCAACTCATTCTCAAGTTGATGACCTCAAATTTCATTGTGTTTACCAAACACAGATTCCAACTTTTTCCAAGATTTATCAGGTTCATCAATTTCAGATATGTGGAAATGCAAATCAATACTGATTGACATCCCAATCAATCCACAAGATTCATCACATCTATTTTCCCATTTAATTTTCTCATCATCATCAATGGGTTCTGTTTTTTTCCTTGAGGTTATCCTGAAAAGTCCCCTACTTCGTAGAACATCTTCCATACGATATTTCCATGAGAAATAGTTAGAACTTGTAAGTATAATATCACAAGGGGAGGCCATACTATAAAATAATGGCTGACAGAACAAAAACTAACTGTCTGGATGCAAAGAGCTCGAAAAATATGCGGTTTAAAAAAAAACGGAAGTGAAAACTGATTATGAATGATGAAGTTATGCTTGATCAAAGAAAATGTTGAAGATGTCCCCAATAGTGATGTGGCAGATATTAACTTGACCAACCAAAAAAAGGAGGCCCCCTCTTCCGAAGATCAACCTTTGACAATCACTTTTACAATAAAGTTGCTTTGAAGTGAATCACTTTTGTAGAATAAGTGATGCTCACTTTTACAATAATGTGACTTTTAGATAGTGTGGCAATAAATTAAAGACTTACATGACTCACTTTTTATTTTATTTTATTTATGTGAGATACACTTTTACAATAAATTAACTTGAAAATAGAAATTGCATGGACTAAAAAGTAGCTTGATAAGACTTGAACTCAAGACTTATCAAGGAGCAAAGCAACTTTGGACCAAGTGAGCTAAGTTTAAAAGGTACGTAAAAGTATGGAAAGAGGAAGGGTTTTTTTTTTGTTTTCTCTTCTCTCTCATTCTCCGTGCTTGCCTTTTTCTGTTGCAAATCACAAAAAAAAAAAATTCCACATAATGGGGTTAGATATTGGTTATCTTACCCGAAAATTCAATGGGGTTAGATCTTGGTTAGCTTACCCAGAAAGTCTACGTTTTCAAGTTTTCTCGTTGTTTCTGATTTGCCATGATCGCAAAAGGTGCACGGCAAAGAGCATACATAGCCGAGAAGACAAGAAAAAAAAACTTTCTCTCACTGTTTCTGATTCGCCGCGATCGCGCAAGGTGCACGGAAAAGAGCATACGCAGCCAAGGAAGTCAACAGTCCAAGACTAAAACAAAAAGGATCTAACAATAAGACTGATAAAATATGATAGATTTAAAAAAAAATAAAACAAATCCATCACTGTAACTTTATACCTTCATATTTGCCAAAATGGGTATTTCTGGAACAAACGGACACGGTTTTCGGTGAAACGAAAACTATTTCCAATTGGAAACGGCACTCCAGACGCAATGGAACAGCTCCCATAGGCCAAAAAGACATAGAAAATCTAGAACCAGAAACCCTTTCAAAGTTTCGACAACACCAGTTCCAGATCTTGATCAAAACCGAAAGCGGCTCTTCATAAAAGCTCTAATACCATGTTAGGGTACACAGGGTACTCCCAAAGGACCGAACACCAAAAGCAACCACTTTACACAAATGAATCATAGATCAATACACCAATGTTTGTCACATGGTTAAAACCCTCGAGAGGGAAGCAGTCCACGACCCAAGCCAAATAGCTACTTGGAGCAATTTATTATGCAAAAAAAAGAAAGTTACATGAGCTTCTCATAATCGATCAACTAGCCAAGGACCCTCTATGCTCTTTAAATAGAGATCATAGACCAATCGGGTGTTAAGCCACGGATCAATGGTAGGTATGATCTAAGAGAAGTTGAACCATCGGATCACTCTATGTCTAGAACTTATCGTGACCATCGGATTAGAATATTTACAAATGCATACTAATGCATACTAAAGAAACACACTTTTACCTAACGGATATATTATACAAGTTCATCTTAACTAACTCCTAAGTGTCTAAATATCCTAACAATCTTGCTACTGAGTTCAAAATGAAGGACTTGGGAATGATGCACTATTTTTTAGGCATCGAGGTGTGGCAGAATGCAGATGGAATCTCCCTCAGACAAGGGAAGTATGCAGTAGAGATCCTGAAGAGGTTCGGGATGATGGACTGCAAGGCCATGACCACACCTATGGCATCGAACCTGAAGCTATTGTGTGATGCTTCCTCAGAAGCGGTTGATGCTATGATGTATTGTTAGATGATTGGGTCCTTGATGTACCTGAGGAAAACAAGACCAAATATTTGCTTCGCTGTGAACACCTTGAGCCAGCTCCTAATAGATTCGAGACATATTCACTTGATTGTTGCAAAGCATATTCTGAGATACCTAAGGGGTATAGTTGATCATGGGATCAAGTATGAGGCAAATCAAAAGATTAACTTGGAGGGTTATGTTTATTCAGATTGGGAAAGCAATTGCATCGATAGGAAGAGAACTTTAGGGTGTTGCTTCAGTATGGGATCAGGTGTGATCTCTTGGTTTAGCAGGAAGCAATCCTTTGTGGCACTGAGTACATCTAAAGCAGAGTATGTCGCATATTGTTCAACTAGTTGTGAGGTAGTATGGCTAAGGAATCTATTATATGATTTATTTGATCTCCAGTTAAATGCTACTTGTATATATTACGACAACCAGAGTTGTGTGAAGTTGTTAGAGAACCCGGTGTTCCATGACAAGTCGAAGCATATCGAGATCAAGTATCACTATATCAGGGATATGGTGCAGAGAGGAGTAGTGCAGCTCCAGTATGTTGCGATGGACAAACAAATAGATGATGTGTTGATGAAGCCATTAGCTAGAGTGAAGTTTGAGTACTTCAGGGAGAAGCTTGGTGTTCTCCATATCGAGGTTCCCTCCAAAGGGAAGTGATGAGTCCGTGAGCCATTCTAACATGGTGAGAGGATTGATTCCTTCCATGGTCAGATTTAAGGGCTGAGCCATTTTCTGATGATGAGAGGATTGGTTCCTCACATGTAAGATATGAGTGTTGATCCATTCTAATGTGACTGTAGGATTGGTTCCTACATGATCAGATATAAGCGCTGGATGCCATTCTTGGAATGGAGGCACCTGGTTAGTTACCAGGAATACTCAGTCTAGGATTGAGGGCCATTATGATGTGACTGTAGGATTGGTTCCTACATGATTAGATATAAGTGCAGGGCCATTTTGATGTGACTATAGGATTGGTTCCTACATGATCAGATATAAGTGCAGAGCCCTTTCGACATGCACATAGGATTGGTTCCTCACATGGTCGAATGTAAGTGTAGAGCCCTTTCGACATGTACATAGGATTGGTTCCTCTCATGGTTGAATGTAAGTACAGATCCCTTTTGGCATGTAGGATTGGTTCCTCGCATGGTCGAATGTAAGTGCCGGGCCTTTCTGACATTGGTTGTTAGATGTGAGTGCTAGGCCTTTCTAACATGGTTGTGGGATGTGTTCCCACATGGTCAGATGTGAGTGTTGGGCATGCCTTTCTGATGTGATTATAGGATTGGTTCCTACATGATCAAATGTAAGTGCTGGGTGAGCCATTCTAACTTAGGGTCAGATATAAGTGCTGGAAAAGACCTACATGGAGGCTAGGCCTACAACCAGCATGAAAAAGGGTTAGCTCTGTAGAAATTCCTATGACGAGAAGAATCAAGAGATAGCACCTGTGATGATGATCTAGCAGAGATGTTCCAAAACCAGAAATGATCCAAATCCAGTGCTGATGATCTAGAACGAGTGATGATCTAGATCCAGATGAAGATGACTTGAAGATGAAGATGACTTGAAGATGACGAGGACTCGATGATGATCCAAATGATATAGAGAAGAATACTTGTGTTGCTAAATTGTGTCGAGAGAATACCTTCCTAGTTAAGAGGGAGTGTTGATGTAATTGTAACTTCAGAATGTATTCACTTGTATTTCTGATGTATTGTACCCCAATTTTTATTCTGGGAAGTGTTTGGAATGTAATTGAGTCATGTCATGCCCCAATGTTCCTATTAGGATTTTATATAATGTAAACAAGTCATGTCAAGTAATTGTGGGTAACCCTCCTATTGATCAAGGGTTAAAGTCCCCGCAGTTGCGAGGCCCTAGGGTTGTTAGACTCACCTAGTGAAGTCGGCCCTAGTGAGTTATTGCCAATATGGGAATTAGTATAAATAGAGAGTGAGTCTCTCTATTTATCACACACTCACTCAAACTCAGTTGTAGCGCATAGCTGAGGGAGAAGAAGTTGCTGGGGCTAGAAAGAAAGAGGCTACTGCTGTGAGGAGATCATCTTACTATTTTGGGGTTTTAAATTTTGTGCTAATTATATCTCTGAGTAAGTTACAGGGTTTTTTCCATTTATGGTTTCCCCGGGGAAAAACACTATGGTCATTGTCTCTTGTGTTTGATTGTTGTGCTTGTTATTCTCTCAGTTAAAGATCCTAATATAATGCTAGCGTAAATGTTAAAAATCTAACACTACCTTGATAGACTCATTTGGAAAAAAAATTCTTTGGAAACCCTGAAACCATATATTTTTCACACAAAAATGAAAGGTATTTATAGTTTATATGATGAAACCTCTCATGCCAAATTTTTCTTGCTTCATTGGCATGGGTGAGGAGAGTAGAGGGGTTAGAGAAAGGCATGAAGTGTGAGAACCTGTAAACTTTTGAACTATGATCCACAAGACCTTTGGAAATGACTCTACCATTAACAATATCATATATTCCAACTTCATTGGGAGAGAAAACAACCTTATTAGGAGACTCAGTGTGGGTCATCTGGTAAACTAACAAGTTATTAGTTGTACGACCTGGGACATACAAAACATTATTGAAGGAACCATGTTCAAAATCAATGCTACCTTTACCCTTACTTTCAGTTTCTGAGTTATCTCCCAACAAAACCTTAGGACCCTTCGAATAATCAAGTTATTATAAGGCTTCCTTTGTTGAAACCATGTGACTAGAAGCTCCATAATTGATGATAAAGGAAGGAGATCTTACAGTGCTTGCTACTAGGCCCTGAACTCTCTCCCTTTCTTTGAAATTGGACCCTCCTTCCCTCTTGCTTGCACCTCCAGGAAGTGAGATGTTGTTCTTCTCCAGGAGTTGAATCAACATATCTATCTGCTTCTTCATGCAAGATCTCTCGAGATGAAATCCCTTACCACAGTATCTGCACTTGCTACCTTCACCTTTACCTTTTTTCTTTTGAAGGGTCTTCTTCTTGGAGTTTGAGGACTCCTCTTCAGAATTGGACTTGTCTCCTTTTTTATATGGAGGCTCCTTATCCTTCTTCTTATCTTTGGATTTCACCTTGAAATCTCCAACAACCAAAGCTTGATCTTTGGAGGGTTTGATGGTGCCCATCAAGACCAATTTGTCTTGCTCCTCAGTCAAGGATTCCATTAAATCTTCCAGTTTCAAACTATCAACTTGCTGGCATGGAAGGTCGAAACCAATACTGAGTAATCAGGGCCAATCTTTGAAAGGATAGCCAAGATTAGTGGTTCATTTTCTTTGCCAATACCACACTGTTTTAGCTGCAAAACCAATGATTTAAATTTTGAGAAGTAGACATGCAAGGATTCAAATATTCTTGGACTCGATGAAATTAGGTCATTCTCTAGCTGGTGACCCCTCATATTATCTATCTTCCCAAAAAAATCTTGAATCTTCTCCCAAATTTCTTTTGGTGATGTAATACCATCAAGATGAAATACAAGGTCTCTAGAAATGTTGAGACATAAGAGACCATACACCTCATCTCTCCTATTATGCCATTTAATATTCTCAGCTACTGCATTAGGCTCAACTTCAATTGCCATCGTCACTTTGTAGATGCCTTTACCCCTCATCAAAATCTCAATCCTTTCCTTCCATTCGAAGTAGTTGAATGGAGTCAAGATGATTGTTTGAGATTGAACCATTCTTAAGCAACTGCACCCTTGAACATACATTATTCTCTGCCAGCTAGTGATCTTGACCCTGCAAAAATAAATTAGAAGAGGAGAACAATTGAGCTACCAAGGCTATTATACCATGTGGAAATTAATCCGAAGTTTAGAACAATTGAACTCACAAAATTTTTTGTAAATATGCAAGAAACACTCAAGAAGGAGACTGGAAATTGAATAATCCACAAACTATTGATGATATTATTTTACATCAGCCATCATTAAATAGATCTAGGATTCTCATAAATTATATACTCCAAGTATTTGAAATCATTATGATGCTATTCGAATTGGTACAAAAGCATGCTTACTAAACTAGTGAAAATTCCCCATAGGTGCATAAAGCACTTTCCAAATTGGTCAATATGCTCACGAATTTGATGAATGACTATGTACAGATCATAAGTTATGGAAATTTGAATTTATCATGCTTTTAGATGAGGAAAGTAAGGGAGGTGAGTTGGTTCAAAAAGCAAGGAAGTCTACCTTAAAACTAGCTTTATCTTTTTCCTTAAACCTGCAGAAAAGCTAGAAACTCCTTAAAAAGAAGAAATATGCACTTTCCAATATGGGAAGACTATAGAGTTGTCAGAATCTTATCCAGGATCTTTATAATTCATTCTAGGAGGAAATTTTAGCAAGTTTGACCTCAAAAATGGAATAAACTAGCTAGTGTAGGTCCTAGGAAATTAATAAAAAAGATAAATTATTTTATTTTAAGCCTTATGATGGGTTTTGATTATTCCAACAACCCTAAGAAGAATTTGTTTCTATGCGAAGTTGTATGGACCGTGTGACAGGTCCAAGACAAGGCCATAAAGAAAGCTCATATGATCACAACCCTTAGAGGTCATGCTTTGGACTAGTACTTGAAATTCTCTGTGGTTCCAACAGGAATCCCACATAAGACATTAGATCAAATACGGATAGGATTAATAGATGATTTCAAGAATCCCAAATCTAAGTCACAGTGCATTATGGGAATTAAAGAAATTAAACAATTGCATATAGAATCTCTTTGGGAATTCGAGCAAAGATTCAAGACTTTGATGGCTAAAGTAAGTTTTTAGATGTCAGACGTACGACATAAATAATGGTTTATCACAATTATGCTACAACATATTAGTATTCTGTTAATGCAACAAAATATCAAGCCAGAAAGTGAGTCTCTTGAGCTCACCATGAAGTTGGAAGCCTCACTAGTCAGGGAAACTAGTGCATGAATGATGCAAATACAGTTGTAGCTCACCAACCTTACGTTGCAACTTCAGGATATCAATAAAGGGAAAGAAGTACAAGAATAACTATGGTGTACCATATGTAGAACTGAGGACACCATAAATATTCATGTCCAAAATTTATGAATTATGTTGCATCTAGAGCACCAAATCCGATATATACACACAGAATTCCTTGGTGCAGAATCTGTCAGACCAAAGGACATTGGTCGGAGGAATACCTATACCAACTAAATATAGTAAGTGCACCAACAAGTCTATATTGAAATTTTTTTCAGTCAGTAGGACACGATGAGAAATATTTCATATCATATCAACGGCTACAAGAGAAAATAGCCAATACCTGCCTAATGAAGAATGACTAACAAATACAGAATGAGCAAGCTCAAAATCAATATCCAAAGAATCTATATGCTTAGGCTTGATACCCACAGACACAATACCCTCAACCTAGGTGTGTGGAATTTTCAGAGTTCGAGGATGAGGAGGAGGATTTGGTTGCGGAAGAGGCCAAGTTATATGTTATAATTGTGGATAGCCCTGACACTTTTCCATATAGTGCACGAATCCTACGACGACCTATTCGTACTGTAAAGAACTGGGTCATAATTTTGAGGAATGTACTCAGTTGATTGCTAAATGGAAAGCCAAAATTGTGGGAAACTAGAACCCATTGCATAATGCTAATACGAACATCTAGAATATATCTGTTGAACCACAAGAATCGAATATTGTTGTGGTAACAAGAGGAGCTTCTGTGGATGGAGTAGATCAAGAAGCACCATATGGACAACCAAGAGTGCAACCAACACAACAAAATAATACTCCATTTCATGTACAGAAGGAAAAATAATTATTCCAGGATGCATGACATGAATTTGTCGACGCAAATCAAGCATCAACTTCTGCTGTTGTACCAAATGAAGGACTGATATTGGAAATTCCTCAAAGATTCGACCATCTATTCTAGAAGAAATAGACATAAAAGGTTAGTAAATTGAAGTAATTTTTTAAATTTTTTTTAGTACTAATACAAGATAAATATGCTATCAAAAAATGAACAACTTTAATAGAAGAACCCTAAGTAGATGTGCAACCAAAAAGGAGGGTTAACCATATACGGAAAAGATTGAAAATTGGTTGTGAACTGAGAATAACTAACCATATAGGATATTATAATATGGAATATATTATTCTGGATTCGGGATCTGATGTTAACATTCTTACTAGACAGAAATGGGAAAGTATGGGAAATTCGAGACTAGTGTGGTCTCTTATCTAGTTAATATTAACAAATCAGTCAACGATTTTACCTCTTAACCGTCTGATAGAGGTTCTGGTCAAGATTCAAGGACTCTAGATTTATGTATACTTTTAAGTAATATACATTGTTGATGACATGAATCTGTATCCTGCGCTTCTGTGGATTGACTGGGCCATTGATAACCAAACTACTATCAATTTCAAGAAGAGGATATTAATGTTTGGAGATGAAGACTTGAGGGTGGTCACACCGCTTGATCCTTTAGAAGGCCATAGGTATGTAGAGCAGGTAAATAATGAAGGAAGAGATTGTTAATTCAACGACCAACAAAAAACTTAGTTGGAGAAATGTAGTTTGTACACATTGGATTCTGGAAAAGCTATGAAAAATCGGCAGAACCGACTCCATGAAGTGTTAATGAGAATGTGTGAAATGATTACAAAATACGTGTGACGGGTAGGTATCAAGGTATGTGATTTACCAACCTGTGAGGGTTTTCCTAGCCTAGATTATTTTTTGACATAATTTGAAGAAAAAGTAATAGAACATCGGTTCTTATTAGCTATGATTTTTCATTGAAGGCTACACCTACCAGATGGTGGGTCACGCATAAACAATATATCTCAAAATGGCCTCAATGTTGGATATTGATGGAATTCCGATTTAGAGAGAAGGTGATATACACTAGAGAGAAGGTGATATACACATATTTGACTAATCCTGTCGATCACATTGAGTACTATTGTGTGACATGGGAGGCATGTACATGACATGAATGGATCTACCATTTTATACACACATTGGACATGATACCAAGGAACTAGTATACGTCAGTTGAGATACGATGAGGAACAATTGAATGGGAAGAACTAGCTACCATATATACACATACATTTGAATTTGTTAATGATCATCATTCAATTGATGTTGCTCTAAAAGTAATCAAGACAAATATATTTGAATATATTTCAGTGTCAATGAGAAATTTTAATCAGAGGAATGCAACAGTCTAACATTGGATGGAGTGCTATAATGTAACAGGAGAAACCGATGATCATGATCCATGTGACATAAATATTCTTGGTTCTGAAGGTACTCATGTGATGGAAGGATCAGGTGTCTCAAGTGACAAGTTTACGAGTCTATTGAAAATAAAGAAAGTAAAAATTAGATCCCCAGAGAATCCAGAGCTTGCCAATATTGGATATTATTGAGACGATGAGACCATCAGAAAGATCATAGACATACTGTATGAATTTCAGGATCTATTTCCCATGAAATTTTTTTAAATGAAGAGAGTTGTCAAAGATCTTGGAGAAATTAAGATTCCATTGAATCCTGACACAAATCCTTCCAAGAAACAACCATATCAACTCAATTTGAGGTACAAAGAAAATGTTCAGACAAATTTAGACATAATGTTGGATGCAGGCATGATAGAACCTGTTTAAGAATCCAAGTGGATTAGTCCCATGTTAGTAAAAGATAAAAAAAAAGTGTTGGTGAAGTACGTATATGTGTTGACCTGAGAAAGCTGAATGATTCCTGCCTGGACGACCCATTTTCGACATTGTTTACAAATGAAGTATTAGAGAGTGTACGGGGATAATAAGTTTATTCATTTACTGATGGATTCTCTGGTTACCATCAGATCATAATTACAAAGGAGGATCGAGACAGGTTAACCTTTGTGACATAGTGTAGATGTTTCCAGTATATGGTGATGCCTTTTGGACTCAAGAATCCTCTTGCTACCTTTTCTAGAATAGTCATGGTTTCTTTCAAATATCATATTAATAATTTTCTTGAAGTCTACTTTGATGATAGGATAGTATTTGAGCTCATAAAATATCATATGGAGAGGCTCTTAATGATGTTAGAATGATGTCGAGAGTACTGGATTTCCCTTAACTTACAGAAATGCATTTTTGTGCTCCTTTTGGAATTATCTTAGGTCATTTGGTTTATCACGGTGGAATACTAATGGATCCTGCTAAAATTGTGATCATTTTCCACCTACCACCACCCACGATAGTAAAAAAGTTGAGAATGACTTTGGGACATACAAGATATTATCAAAAAATTATCAGAGGATACGCAAAGGTGACTGACCCTATGGAGAAATTATTGAATATGGATGTTATGTTTCAGTGGAGTGAAAAATTCCAAGAGAGTCTAGATTCCTGAAGAATAATATTGTTACCACACCCATATTAGTATTTCCAGATTGGAAGAAAGAGTTGCATGTCCGTGTTGATGCATCATCTGTCATGTTGGGTGTTTTACTTGCACATCTAGGTGAATGATATATCGATCATCCCATCACATTTGTGAGTAGAAAAATATCAACAGAGAAGAATATCTATACCGTGATAGAAAGAGAAGGTCTAGATATGGTATACGCTCTTCAAAACTTTCAACACTATCTGCTGGGAGGACATTTCAAGATGTAGACATACCATTATACATTGAAATATATGGTTAATAAGCCAATGTCGAGGGGTGTATATGTGTATATTCATTCTACACTTACAGTAATTTGACTTCGATATCATTGTTAACTGGGTCGATTGAATTCCGTACCAGACCATCTGTCGATACTAGAAAATGGAGAAGAACTGGGTAATATCGACGATAGTCCTCCTAATGCACAACTAATTTTGATTAAGATGTTTGATGATCCTTACAAATATATTGTATATATTAATTACAATTTATGCATCATAATTATTCATGACGATATAGAAGAAACAATTAGTTTTTAGAGCTGCATATTTCCAGTTGATCGTTGAATAGTTATACAAAATGGGGCTAGATGAAATTCTTTGTTGATGTGTGTTGGAACACAAGTGACCAATGATATTGAATGAAACACATGCTGCTGTCATAGGAGGCCATTATTTCAATGAGGCTAACATCAATGACTCATTGACATAATCAACATTGGTTGGACCAAACTTAACTATGATCAAATTAAACCATGCTAATGCAATTCAATATTAATATGACCATGGTATATTGATGATGTTTTGGGGATGTTAATTTATTGGCATATGTTTGATTTGGGTACAAATAAATAATAAATATTTGAGATTTTTCCACTCAATATTGATGTCAAAATAATTTTTAGTACAAACTTCGGTAAGCATACCAAATTTTGATCCCAAATATAGTAGTCGATAGTGTGAGAGAAGGATAGAGTGGAGCCTTGGGTTGAACAAAGTATGATGTTTAATTCATCATCTGTGTATTGATCTTATCCGCATTTATTTGAGAATGAAATGAAATAATATATATAGAATCATAAATACATACATATTGTTATGAAAACAGAGATACAATAAACACATACTCTATTAAATGGCAGAAATAGAACAAACTGTAAATACAACAACTAGAATAGTGGTAGTTATCTTTGAGAAGAGAAGCGTGGACAAATGCATGTTGTTGGCAACCATTTGTCCACCCGAATCACCAAAAAACATTATTTAGGGTCATTTCTAACCTAGATTTATGTGACAACGAAATGAAATGACATAAATAGAATCATAAAAACAAACATATTGCAATCAAAATAGAGATACAATAAAAACATATCCTATTAAATGGCATAATAGAATAGACTATAAATACAAGAACTAGAATGGTGGCAGTTATCTTTGAGAAGATATGTGGCTACTACACTCATGTATACCAAGTTGAGTAAAAAAATGAGGCCAAAGGGGCCTATGTATAACAAGCATAATGGAGAGAACCCTAAAGTTCCAAAATAGGACCCTAGAAGATGAACCTTCATAAAGTTTGTGCCCTCAAGGTGGTTAGTTGAACAATCAACTGCCTGGGTCATAAATTTTTCATACGATCTTCTATTTGGGAGCTCAATAGCCCATTGGAAAGGTCTATCCGAGATGTACATCTTTCAACTAGAGACATTTATATTCCATTGGCAACCATTTTTCCCCTTGAATAAAAAAAATGTCATTTAGGGCCTTAACAACCCCAGAAGTTTGGGGCCCAAAAGACCGTCAAAAATTAACTAGGAAGTTACCAAAATAGACAATTTTTTTGAGCCAGTGGAATAGGTGGGTGGCCACTGATATCTATATGGATCATGATATTTAATAAAATTCTCAATTAAATCACATGATATCTCTTATTTATATAAATGTTTAATTTCTAGGATCAATGGTGGCATATTTTGTATCACACGTGGAAGGGAAATTATTGATCTATTGACCTTTATGAAGAATTTATCCAATCTCTAGGTAAAGTGGTTGATGGTGTGGAATATTTCTCATCTTTATCCTAGCATTGTTATTTCTTTACCCTAGATTGAAAATAGGAGGGAGAAGTTGCAAATTTAAAATACTGAAAGGTTCCTCATTTACCACCATATCATGATGGCATAAATAAAATAATTTTGTTGTAGATACTGTTATTTTGTAAAAGAAACTTATACTAAGTGGCCTATGATAACTAATAAGAAAACACATGAAACATAACAAATATAAATCTCATGTTAAGTGTCTTATGATGGTTGATAGGAAAACACATGAAACATAACAAATCTAAATACTAGAAAAACAAGCTTTGGAATTTCCCTCTAAATCCTAAAGAATAAAAAAGATATGTGGATGCTATGAACTTTGTCCTACATGATGGAAGAAGTAGTATATATGATTACTTGTATAATTTAAACAACCTTCATGATAAAATAAGGATCACTATGGAAACAAAAGCTCGATGAACATCATACCCTTCCTTAATGTTCTCATCACTAGAAAGGATGATGACACTTTAGCTCATAAAGTATATAGAAATCCAATGCACACTAACATATATGTGCCTGTCTATTCACATCATTTCCTATCCTAAAACTCAGAGTAATCAACATGTTGGTAACTCGGGCCTTGATAATTTCAAACAAAGAGCATATTGAGCAAGAGCTAAATCATCTTGCTCATATTGCTAGAATGAATGGATATAGTGAAATCCAATTTAAAAGAATTATGGCTAAAGTAAGAAGGATGGTTTGGTTATAAAAGGGAATGACACTAAACACAAGAATATATCTCTTCATTATATCAAGGGTTTGTCTACGAAATTTTCTAGAATCTTGAAGAAAGTATACATTAGTTAGCATTCTCCCCTCAAAATACATTAAAGATAATTTTGGACTCAACCAAAGACTTGATCAAACCAATCAAGTTTAACAAATGTGTGTACTCAATTCCTTGTTCATGAAATAAAGTCTATATTGGGGAGACATCAAGATCAATGAAGATAAAACTCAAGGAAAACTATGCAGACTTGAGAGTACACATAACTAATAAATATTCCCTAGCAAAACAATCTTCTAAAACTAGACACCACGTATGTTTGGAAGATGCCAAGGTCATTGATAAGGTTCATCATTAAGGGAACATGAAAGTGATTGAATCCCTTAATATTGAAGTGAATCTTAATAGATACGGTGGATGGAAACTCAGTGAGGATTGGAAACCTCTTATTCACATAGATAAGAAATACAAAAACTGTTAGAAACCCATTTCAACCCTTCTATTTACTTTATTAGTAAATTGTTGTTGGAAACATATGCTTTGTAAGTCGTCCTATGACTATATTGTATTATACCATATTCATAGGGAGAAATAGTTGTTTAGATTAGACTTAGTATATAAGTACGTGTTGAGGAAAATGAAGGCACCCATGAGTTATTTGTATTGAGCTTGCTAAAAGGAGGTTTCCCCCTCAAAGTGCTTGCAATCAATAAATTCCTTCCATGTTCTATTGTTTCTATTATATTGTACATTTTCACTATTTATTGCACGAGGTTTCTCTCATCTGGTATCAAAGCACGTTCTTCGTCTCGCTGGGCAGAATTTCTTCCAAATTGATTTTTCGTAGTGGCTTCCTGGCGTTGTGATTATTGCAATAGTTCTTTTTCTTTGCATATGTATTGTTCATTTCAATTGCAAGTTCGGATCATGGAATAACCCCTATCTTCTTAAATGTGGGAAGTACCCGGGCATAGATCTAAAACTCATTGTGAGGAGCACCACAGGAACCTAAAAGTAGCTAGCCATTGAGGGGACCTTCCAGGGAAAAGGGTAATGACCCTTACCTGATTGACTAGTTACCACCCATGAGGTAAACCAAGAGTTGTCATTTGTGGAAAAGCGATTATCAATTTTACCTGAGCCATGGAGTGAGTGTTACTTCCCCAATAGGCAAGTCATTATACAACATTGGTGGTCGATTGAATCCCCTAAAAATTTAGGAAGTCAAACATACATGGGGTCCATATCTATTTCCAGTTGATAAATAGTATATTGAATCTGTCCAAAGCCATCATAGATCAATTTCGTCGAAAAAAATACTATAAATTTATGTTTTTTGCCATATATTCTTAGCTTTAGCTTTTTTTCCCTTGAAAATTCATTAGAACCCCTGCAATTCCTTTTTTTGCATCCCTGTCTCTCAGAAAGTGTCCAAAACCTAGTCAAACCCCAATTACCCATCGAAATTTGTCCCAACAAATTTTCCTTTTCTAAAATTTTTTTTGTTTTTATTTTTCTACCCATTCTAAAAAAAAACTCTTGGTTATGGTCGTCACCTGCACAGGAGAAAAGAAAAAAATGGAAGAAAAAAAAATGCTCAACCCCCATCTTCAACATTCAACCATGAACAATAGATGACACCTAGAGTCTTTTGCAGACAATGGGTTCTCTTCTTTCAGTAATTTTCGTGGGATGAAGCTTGATTTTCCTCACTTCAATGGTGATGATCCAACTAGATGGATATACATGGTAGAACAATATTTCAGACTCCATAACACTTTTTATGTCAACAAAGTTTCATACTTGCATCCTTTCATTTGGAACATGAATCCCATCAATTGTTTCATTTGTACATCAAGGCTAATGAATAGCCAAAATGGAATTATTTTTGCCAACTCCTTTTGCAATGATTTGGCCCTAGTTCTTTTGATGACTTCATAGGATCACTCACTAAACTTCATGAAACTGGCACTATGAGAGAGTATCATACATAATTTGAGAAATTGGCCAATCACACAGGATTTGTTTTATCAATGGTATGAAGGATGCAATCTGATCTGAGGTTAAAAAATTATGTCCCAACATAATGATGGAATCCCCAGGGTTGGCTAAGTTGGTGGAGGACAAGATCATAGCTCAACAACATTCCAAATCCACTTTTTATCCATTCATAAATATGGTTTCCCAAACACTTCCAATCACACCCACTCTTGGAATCATTCCTATCAAGCATTATTTTTCTAAAGCTAAGATGTGGGCACGTAGAAAAAGGGCTTTGTTATAATTATGATGAGAAATTCACACGGGGACATAGATGTGCTGAGAAAAAGCTCTATCTATCAAATGTGGATTATCCACCTACACCTGAACTTTATGAATATGCTCAAGATCCAGTAGATGATTGGGTCAACATTCAATAGCCGCCTACTGACCCTCCTTCTTAGGACAACCACTTAGAGATATCTCGGCATGCATTAGTCGAAGTCACCACCCCACAAACCATGTGGGTCAAGGGTTTCTTCAAGAGGCTCCCTCTTACAATACTCATTTATTCTGGTAGCACTCATAACTTCATTGACCCTCATATCGCCAAACAAGATGATAGTTGTGTCCATTCTTGCATGTCCTTGCTCCAACTTTGAAGTCATGATTTCCAATGGGAGCACCTTACCTTGTAAGGGGGAGTGTCACAATGTGTGTATCTCTATTGGAAATAAATTGTGCTATCACATGTTTTACTTTCCCTTAGGTGGATGTGATGTGGTTTTGGGCACTCAATGGTTATGCACAGTTAGACCCATCTTATGGGATTTTGCTGAAATTTGGATGCAATTTTTAGTCAATGGGAAAAAAACACACAATGAAGGGATTGCAACCAGGGTCTCTTATCATCATCATTTCACATCGCATGAAAAATATTTTTAAGAATAATTCACATGGTGTTATCACTTAGCTCCATTCCATTCATATGCAACCATCGACAGTCTCCACTACTCCCTTGAATCTACACCAAATTTTGGATCGATATGCATGTGTCTTTGTTGAACCAGTGGGATTAACACCTTCAAGACTAGAGGACCATAGTTTCCTAATTTGAAGTGTCCCTCCCAACATCAGGCTCTATCACTACCCATTTCTCCAAAAGACAAAGATTGATATGCTCATTTGGGACTTACTGAAGCAATGTATTATTCACCCTAGTACTAGTTCATTTTGTTCACTAGTTCTTCTTATCTAAAAAAAGGATGAGTCATGGCACCTCTGCATTGACTTTAGAGCACTTAATCACATCACAATCAAGGATAAGTTTCCAATTCCTGTTGTTGATGAGCTTCATGGTGCTCATTTTTTATCCAAGTTGGATCTTCATTCCCAGTATCACCAAATTCGGGTTCATGAGGATGATATCCCTAAAATGGATTTCTACACACATGATGGCCATGATGAGTTTCTGATCATGCCCTTTGGTCTCACTAATTCTCCTTCCACATTCCAGGCATTGATGAATACAATATTTTGGCCCTACTTCCATAACTTCATTCTGGTCTTCTTTGATGATATCCCTATTGTAAAACATGGTATGAGAATCTCCAACATTTGGATCTTGTATTGCAACTTTTCTGTGATCATCATCTCTATGCCAAACAATCTAAATGTGTTTTTGGGCAGGAAGAAGTAGAGTATCTCGGGCATATTTTTTTAGCACAAGGGGTTCGCATGGATCTTGCCAAAATAGATGCCATGAAAAATTGGTCGCATCCTCAAACACTCAAGAGCCTTTATGGTTTTTGGGGATTGAATGACTACTACCACAAGTTTTTCAAGGATTACAGGAACATTGAAACTACATTAACAGTTCTATTGATAAAGGATTCTTTTACATGGACACATGCTGTTGAGTATGCATTTGACAAACTAAAACAAGCTATGTGTACCACACTTTTTCTAGCTATGCCTAATTTTTCCAATCCCTTCTCTATTTAAAGTGATTCTTGCGACAATGGAATTGGTGTTTTTCTCCTTCAAGATGATCATCCCATTGTGTTCACTAGAAAATCCATTTTCGTTAAGAATTTAACCACATCTACATATGAGAAGGAAATGATGGATATTTTTCATGTGGTATAGAAGTGGCAGCCATACCTATTAGGGAATCATTTCTACATTAATTCTGATCACCAGAGTCTGAAATACTTCCTGGACCAACGAGTCTCATCCCCAACACAATAGAAATGGGTTATCAAACTCATGAGTTATGACTATGAGATGATCACTTAGAAGAAGGGTAAGGACAATCTTGTGCCGGATGCTCTTTCTCGCACATTTGATAACCATGTTTCTCTTTCAGCTATTTCTTTTCCTATTCCAAATTGATTTCAATCTAATCAACAAGGCTATGTTAATGACTCTTCATTATTTGAAATCATCCAATGTTTGGACAATAACCCTTCTGTTGTACCACATTACTCTTGGGATGGTCTTTCAATGAGATACAAGGGTTTTCTAGTGCTTCCCCATAGCACAGATCTTCAATAGGATTTCTTCTATGAACTCCTTGCTTCTCCATCGGCAGGGCACTCTGGGTTCCTTAAAATGTATGAGAGGAAACGACGTAACTTCCTTTGGAAGGGAATTAAAAGGGAAATTCAATAGATGGTCACTGAATGTTACACCTGCTAGCCACAAGGGTGAAACGACACTCCTTCTGGGATTTCCTGAACCCTTTCCCATCTCTACATGGATTTGGACAAATATTTCGATAGATTTCATTAAAGGGATCTCCAAATATAAAGGGAAAATGTTGATCTTGGTTGTGGTTGATCGCCTCTCCAAATATATTCATTTTTGTTTCCTCAACCATCCATATACCTCCTTGGTCACACAAATTTTCATGGACCAGATATTTTGTCTTCATGGAATCCCTTCTTCAATTGTCTTAGATCGTGATGCAAATTTCATAAGTCATTTTTGGACAGAACTATTTCGCCACACTATAACCAAACTGATGATGAGTTCAGGGTATCACCCACAAACAGATGGCCAAAATGAAGTTATCAACAAATGTTTGGAAACTTATCTTCATTGATTTACCTCTGAACAACAACATCAATGGGAAAAGTGTCTCCCTCTCGCTGATTGGTGGTACAATACCCCCTACCACACTACATCTAAAATGAATTCATATGAAGAATTCTATGGTAAGGCACTGCTAATGCTCCTTCCATACACCCCCAGCAATTCACCAATTCAGACAATTGAAACAGTTTTATAAAACTAAGATTAGATACTTCACATGATAAGAAACCGAATAAAACAACAAGTCGATCAGCACCGTTCTGAGCTCACTTTTCAAGTCGTTGATATGGTTTTTCTTCATTTACAACCTTACAAGCAATCATCCCTTAAACTCAAACGGTATCATAAGTTGGCTCCAAATTTCTATGGGCCATATAAGGCTCTTAAGAAGATTGGGTCTATTGCTTATAAATTGGAACTTCCTCCGTCTTCTCCCAATCACCGAGTATTTCATGTTTCTTTTCTTAAGAAAGTTATTGGCACCAACATCAGAGCACAAATTGTTTTACCAGAACTGCATAATGAATGATCCATCATTTTGGAGCTAGAGGCCATCCTCAATAGGCGCACTCGTCAGCTTCGCTCTTGATCCATAACACAGGTATTAATTCAATGGCACGACATGCAATGAGAGAATGCTACATGGGAACTACTCCTTCAGATTCATCAACAATTTCCACATCTAATGCTCTAAGGACCTCTTTTCTAAGAGGGAGGGTATGTCAACCTTTCACTTTACTTTGTTAGTATATTGTTGTTGGATGCATATACTTTGTAAGTCGTACTGTGAGTGTATTGTATTATCCCACATTCATGGGGAGTAATAGTTATTTTGATTAGAATTAGTCTATAAGTACGTGTTGAGGCCAATGAAGGCACCCATGAGTTGTTTGTATTGAGCTTGTTTAAAGTAGGTTGTCCCCTCGAAGTGACCTACGAACAATAAATTCCTTCTATATTCTGTTGTTTCAGTTATATCGTTCAATTTTCACTATTTATTCTTCTATATTCTATTGTTTATGTTATATCGTTCAATTTTCACTATTTATTGCAGGAGGCTTTTCTCAAAACCCTCCAATACAATCATGATTTAACATATTTGATTAACCTTAGCTAGCTATAACTTAATTTGGATGTGGTATTTTTAATATATATTGGAGGCACCGAAAATTTTAGGTGCAAAATTTAGCCCATGAGCTATTTTTTGACCTTGTTTTTCCAAAAAACATTTGTCAATTTGCCTTTTTTTTCAAATTTGATTTTCCCAAATTGAATGGGAGAATTGTTTTTCTCTAAAAATTGTGAGAATGATTCCAAAAAGAATCGAAACTGGGGAACATAGTGTTGGACAAACATAAAAATATCTCCAACCTCATTAATTCCTAAATAGAATGTTTAATCAAACCCTAGTAGAACCATCATCCTATGTTAATTTAGGTACTCTCTTCAAGTGGGTGTACTTCTTTTTTTCACCAAAAAAAACCTTTTTCTTGCTATTATATTAATCAAAGAAAAATATTACAGTAATAGATCACCTTTATAGTCTATTTCCTTACATATAGAAATGTGTTTCACTACCAAAACAAGCTGATAAATAGGCACCATAAGCATCTAGATCGATAAAAAAACAAGTGACACTCCCTAACAAAAATTAGATCAAGTGTAAGAGATTTGTTTCTCCATCATATATTAGGCTTCCTTCTAGATATTCTTCAACCATTAAGTAACCAAATTTGAGAAAAGTTGCACTTTTAGAGAGTGCATCAGCCCTTGTGTTGAAAATCCTTGAGATATGGCTGAAAGTGATCTGACTAGAAGGTCTGCTTAGATCTTGAACATTGTGACACCATTAATTGAGAGCCAAGATTCAATAAACTGTTCATCTAATCAATTAATACTTTGGAATCTCCAAAAATACTAATATAAGAAATTCCCATAATAGTAGCAAATTTAAGAAGACCAAATTGGATCCCTAACCACCACCCATCCTTGAAGAAAAATAATGATATCTGTTGAGACAAATTACCATACCACAGTCACAATAGGAAAAATTAGATACACCATAAAAAAAAACCTTCAACTCCAAAAAACAATCAAACTAAGTAAATAGTATTTATTTTTGCTTTCTTTTATTTTTGGTATTCACATATTGAGGGTGTACTTAACTCTAAAATACAATAAGAACTATGCGCTAGAACAAATAGTATAATGAAAAGCAAGCATTAAAGTTCTAACGATTGTGATAAGCCTAGAAATAAATGCACATGAAAAGAAATATATATATATATGAGCTCATAAAAAATAATAATGTAATAGTATGAGGAAGAATAAAAAATAGATTTCCTAACTAGATTTACTCTCTTGACCTGACTTTATTTCCGTTTACCTAAATAATATAACAGTTTACATAAGGGAGAATATCGACACTTAAAAAATAAAATATATCATATATCAAGAGTTAGGAGAAACTTTTATGCTATATAAAGCCACATTTTCACAATGATAAAGATAACTTTAAATAAAAGATGTAGTAATAAGAAACCATTATTAAAAATAACCTTCAAAAGCTATTATCCTAGTGAGGATTATGATCTTAAAGATAATAAGCTTGATTGGTGAAAAAAAAGGAAGAGCAAGCGTGAGCATTGTATAAGTCGCACGAAACTCATGTGAATGGATGGTTTGGAGGACTTTTCGAATGGATGGTTTCGAAGATTTATAAAAGGCGGACTAATGGACCGAAAATCAAAGTTATCGGTTGGCAATAAAAAGCTAAAATTTCAGAGACGTACACATGAATTTTTAAGAATTGATCAGATAAAGTGTTCACTTCAAAGTTTTATGGGAACCTTAGTTGATCTAACTAAGATCAAAGGCTCATCAATTCAAGCATTGATAAACAATGGTTGAAAAAGAAAATGAAAATGGATTCCTAGAGAGCTCTAACATGGAGCTGTCTCAAGGAATAGTAGCCATGGATGGCTCCGTTGATCTCAAAGGCAGGCCCGTTCTCAGATCCAAAACTGGAAGATGGAAAGCTTGCTCATTCGTCATTGGTAAGATCAAATGCATTCGTTTATCTAATATTTATTCATGTTTCTGTTATTGAATACAATTTCTCAGATTTGTAATGAATTGTTGTGTTTAATTACAGCCTACGAGATTTTCGAAAGAATAGCTGTCGTTGGAATTTCCTCCAATTTGGTGATTTACCTAACAACTAAGATGCACGAGAGCACTGTGAATTCCTCAATTAATGTCTCTAACTGGTCTGGTACACTTTGGATCGCTCCTGTCATGGGCGCATATATTGCAGATACTCACTGGGGACGCTATTGGACTTTCACAGTGTTCTCATTTATTTATATACTGGTCTGCATCTCAGCTCTATCCTCCGATCCAAAATTTTATTCACTAAACATTTTTTGTTTTCTTCATACAAATATAAACGATTGGCAGTATTGATGTATTATAAACGATATCTTTTATGAATGTCTGGTGTTTTACATATGATAATCGGACATGCAAAACAAACATTTTTATGGCCATTGGTTGGGTATATGGGAAAACATTGCTACAGGTCTAATCATAAACTGGAAGCCAACAATCTAGTGGGTGGGTTGTGTATTTGATGCAGCGAATGATACTTTTGACATTAGCTGTCTCATTGCCATCTCTGAGACCACCAAAGTGCAAATCGGACTCCAATGTATGTGGAAAAGCTTCCAAGTTTCAGATTGGCATTTTCTACTTTGCCTTGTACGTTCTTGCTGTGGGCACTGGCGGTACAAAACCCACCATCTCCACCATTGGTGCAGATCAGTTCGATGAATTTGATCCCAAGGAGAAGCTTCAGAAGGCCTCCTTCTTCAATTGGTGGATATTTGCTGTGTTTTCTGGATTGCTATTTGGAAACGTTTTTCTGATATACATCCAGGCCCGACTGGGATTCGCTTTGGGTTATGCGTTGTCCACAGCGGGAATAATCATATCGGTTATAATATTCTTAATCGGTACTCCATTTTACAGACACAAAGTTCAGAAAGGGAGTCCATTCATTCGCATGGCGCAGGTAATTGTTGCAGCTGCTCGTAAATGGAGAGTTAAAGTACCGTCGGATCCCAACGAACTTTATGAAGTGGGCTCCGAAGAGTATGTTGCGAATGGCAGATCTCCGATTTCTCATACTGCGACGTTGAGGTTAGTTGATCCATGGTTTATTTTTAGTTGAATTACTTTTAGGAGAGGAATATTGTGTGTTAGCGAAAGGATCGAGTTGGATCTAACTACTGATTTGGATTTAATAAAGGATCGAACTAAAATTTTAGCTGTAAACTTTAGCCACTTCAAAGTCAACATGTACACTTATTTGGATTTATCGAAATGAATCTGACAAAAAAAGGTTAGGTGCAAACTTTAGCCACTTCAAAGGCAACATGGATTTATGGTTTTAGCCACTCTGAGAGGACCTTTTGTACTTTGAACTTTTTTAAGACATATATCAACAAACTGCTGACTCATACTATTAACCGGTCATTTTGATTTCATAGGAGGCTTGCATCGGTGGAGTTAAGAGTAGTTTGTCACTCATTGCATGGGAGAATAGTGTTCTTGTTTGGATGTCTGCTCCATATTGGATCAACTGAATAATGACATATTTATCAATTGAATTGTGTTATAATGTCTCGATAAGTTTAAAAAAATTGATAGCCAAACACTTTTGTCTAAATCTATGAAGACAAACCTTACTAAAAATAATTTCCAGCTTTTCGGACATATAAACTGCTTGAAACTACGAACCCAGCATGAACACAAATCCTGAAACTAAGAACCCAAAAACATGAACACAAAGCCTGCCTCTTTATTTAACATTTAGGGAAAAAGGAAAGATGATCAGAAAAACAATTATCTGGAAAGTTCTGGAAACTAAGAAATAGATCCATGGTACAAAAAGTACCCTTGTCAGAGTTAAACTGTAATACTAAACCTTCATTTTGTTATGTGTAGATTTTTTGACAAAGCAGCAACAAAGGATGGCTCAGCCAGCCCTTGGAAGTTGTGTTCGGTGACCCAAGTAGAAGAAACGAAGCTTATGACAAGAATGCTCTCAATATGGGTTGCCTTGTTCATGCCAGGAACCATGATGTCCCAAGTAAACACACTATTCGTAAAGCAGGGAACGAGCCTGAATAGGCATATGGGTCCTCACTTTCAAATTCCTGTAGCCTCGCCCACATCATTTCTGTTTTTTTCAATGTTGGTATCCATTTTAGTTTATGACAGAGTTGTAGTAAGGATATTGAGAAGATTCACAGGAAATCCGAGAGGTATAACAATGCTGCAGAGGATAGGTATTGGAATGGTTTTCCACATTGCAACCATGGTAGTGGCCTCCGTAACAGATATGAAGCGGATCAGATTTGTGAAAGCGCATGGGATTGAAGGCAATGAGAAAGCAATAGCCCCCCTCACGGTTTTCGTTTTGCTTCCTCAGTTTTTGTTGGGAGGGATAGCAGATGCTTTAATCAATGGGGGAATGCTAGAATTCTTTTATGATCAGGCGCCCGTCACCATGCAAAGCATAGGAGCTTCATTGTTCGCCAGCGCCTTGGGGATTGGGAGTTTTCTCAATAGTTTTTTTCTGAATGTTACGACTAAGATCAGCGGACGAAAGGGCCACACTAGCTGGCTTCTCACCAATCTAAATGCCTCTCGTATCTATGACTATTATGCCTTGATTGCTCTTCTCAGCATCTTAAATCTGATTTTCTTCCTGTTTGTCTCTAGGTTTTATGTTTACAAGAGAGAAAGCAACGGCTCATTCCACAGGCACGGCCATGGCCATGTAACAGAAGGTCATGCACCGCCAGTGGATATAAAAGTCCCCACATGAGATGAAATGGAGATGCTCCAAACATGATATGTCTTTTAGGTATTGAAAAATAAGCTGGATCAATGTGGTAACTATGCTTAAACTATTCTCCGTGATGCATCAAACTTTTGACTTTTGCTTATGACTGTGACGAGTCTTAATATTGGGCCATGTCATTTTATAAATCAATTAACAATACAATTATGGATGTAGTTTTCCATTTTAAATGATAGAGATTTGATCGTATCAATCTTTTAGGTTGAGGATTATTGTGAATTTTTTGGAAAAAACAAAATCTTTTTATATTTAGTGAATCAAATAAATCTATTCTAATATAAATTAAATAACTATCATTTTTTAATTAAATAAATATATATATACTTATATAAATAAATAAAAAACCTTCATAATTATAAATTTGTATACTTCCATTTATATATAATAAAAAGACCTTCATAATTATAAACTTCCATACCTCTGCCAAGCAGATAACTTTGACAATACAACATAGCAAAACATAGTATTTCACATCAAGAAGACTATACAGCTCAATCTATATATATATAAAAAAAAAAAATTCTTTATGAACAATGGCATTATCGCTATTTAACACATTTTTCATTCAATTTAAATTTTATATTATATTATATATATTTTTATTATACAAGTTTAACCATAATTTTATAGTGGTATAGAAAGATTTTTTTTATCCAAACTAAAAGGACAATCAAATAAACATAAAATATTTTTAATAATTTATTTCTCAAATAACTTTTACTATTCTTTATATTTCTATTTACTTTTACTAAGTTTTGATGATAAAGATAATTGGATGAGACATCAAGTGAGACCTTTCTATAGCAATGTATATGCACACAATGATTTGACCCTAAAACCTTGCTCACAACTTGCAACACTCAACCACTTAAGCTAACACACACATACAACATGGTAAAAACATGGTAATGTGTCTCATTCAAAAAAATATTAAGAAAATAAAAAAATATATTTAATAAATTTTAAATTAATTTTAACAATCACTTGTATATTATTTTCATATTCATATAAAAAAATCTAGATTTTGAAGTCTTAAAAAGAAAGTTTTTTGGTTTGAGCGTTTAGTACACATAAAAATTATTATTTATATTAATAAATTAATAATAATTAAAATATATCATAAAATACAATTTTAAAAAATGTACAACAATCTTAAAAGTGTTTTTAAAAAGCTTGTTCAAAATAATTGGAATTAAAAAAATAAATGAAGATAGATATAGGGGTCTGGGTTTTGTTAGTACTTATGAGGCGTTGAAATAATAATAAATGACATTTAAAGAAAATGAAATAAATAAGATAGAAAATTTAATCTAAAAAAAATACCATATAAAATATCATGAACATAATGAAAACTTTTGTTTCATTACACCATTATCTAATTTTTAATGTGTTTGTAGATATTTAATTCATTACCTTTTATAAAAGTTCATGGTCACAAAAAGGAAAAAAGTAAGACACATTACCATGCTTTTACCCACACATATAAAACAAATTAATAAAAAATATAGACATATCCACCATAACATTTATTATTTTACAATATTAAAAAACATTTCAATAAAAAACTTACTTGCCCTAAAAAAATAACATTTATTATTTTACAATATTAAAAAAACATTTCAATTACAAAAATTACATACATATTAAATACCAATTCAATTTTAAAATACTTTCATTTTTAAAAAATGCATTTTTAATGGATGTGAACAAAAGAAACAAATACAAATTTCAATACTCATTAAATTTAACATATTTTTCATACTCAATAAAGAAAAAAAATTGTTTAATCTTAATAAACAATAATTTTAAATATCATTCAAATTATATTATAATCAATATTTATATTAAGAACAAAATATAAATATTTTGCACTCGTGTGGCTTATTAACGATTATGAGTTCAAATCATACTTGGGCTTACCCATGTCATGTGCTTGTAGGTAGTGGTGAGGCACCTAAAATTATAATGGTAGCATGATTGGATCCATGGACCCCATGGACCCGGTGTGGCTTATTAACGATTATGAGTTCAAATCATACTTGGGCTTACCCATGTCATGTGCTTGTAGGCAGTGGTGAGGCACCTAAAATTATAATGGTAGCATGATTGGATCCATCGACCCTATGTGATGCAAGTACCAACCATTTTGAGTTATTGAGTTCCCTCTTAGAAAAAAATAAATTAATTAATAAAGCATATTGAAATATAAACTATATACGGTAGACTAAAATATAAACTATATACGGTAGACTAAAATATTGAAATATAAACTATATGCCTCAATACTAATTACTTAATTATGAGGAGATGCATAGATATATTGTTTTGGATATAATTTAAAATATTAGATGTTAGGATATGGCCATAGTAATATTAAACATGGTTTTTTTTTGGAAAACCATGTTGTCTATTGTTGGCGTGACTTCTGTCCACCCAAGTTCAGACTCCTTGTTCACCAACAAAACCCAAGAGATCGACCCAACAATGGAGATCTTCATCAGAAACACCTACGACGCAGATGAGGTCTCACTTGATATATCTATTGGGAACTGCCAAAACTAGGTTTCTGTAGTTATCAGTGGGTTTTTGTTATTACAACATTATCAGAGCACTCGACCAAAACCAGAAATAGACCTCTATCTCATACATTCATTAAAGAGGATAATATATTGATCTGTCGACATATATAATAGTATGTAACATAAAACATTAACACACATTAATTACTATTCTATATGATCATAACATTAAATGTGCGACATATATAGATAAGTTCATAGCTCGACACATTCAAATCAACTCATTCACAACATATATGCATTCGACATAAACATATATATCAAAGAAACACAGACACAAGGTTTAACGTGGAAACCCATCCAAGAAAAACCACAAAGGTGCTCTTCATCTAGCATGAGAAATCGTTTAGCAACTTTGGTTTGTGTGCTAAGCTTGCAGACTCTTCTTTTGATATTTTCTACAATTTATGTATTCTTTTTTTGTCTCACGCTCTCTGGTTTTTAATCTCTATTTATTTTCTTGCTCTTCTTCTTAGTATTAATCATTTTCTATGAATATGGGATCTGTACACAGCTTGGATTGACTCTTTTATACTTTTTCAACTCTTGCATTCTTCCTTGGTCATCTACACACAACTTGGATTGACCCCTTATAAGCTTTTCACTTCTAGAATAAACCGTCAACTGAATCTCAACTGTTAGTCGACATGTTGTATTTCTAATTTAACCCGTCCCATTACATAAAAAATAAGCACTATCGACCCAAATTATAATCATACTTTATTCCCAAAAGAACACTATTAGTTTAACTAGTTTTTTACCAAAAATAGGTTGGACTCCTCGTCTCGACTTGCTTTCTTCCTCTTCTGTCACAACTCCTTCCATCATAGTCTTTGCTTGTCTTGGGATCAAAATCTTTATCTTTCTGAGTATTATTCTGGTTATCTTTCCTCGTTTTTTCCTAGGGCCAACATCTACTTGTTGCGTCGAGAGGTGCTCTACAGCCCAGTATGGGGGAAATCTTGTAACATTACATAACGTTATGTAACATTAATTTTATTAATAAAAAATAAAAATTTTAATTATAGGTGAAAATAAATGTTGACAAAAAAAACTAATATGGGGGAGATGTTGTAATCTTCCTACCTAACAAAACAATAAAAATGTAAAAATTTAACTATCTGGGAAAAAAAATGTGAGTAAAAAAAAAGACAATATCGGGGAGATGTTGTAATGTTCCTACCTAACAAAATAATAAAAAATAATAAAATTAATTATCCGCAAATTGTACATGGTTTAGGAGGGCCTTGCACATGGTTTTAAAACCATGTGCAAGGCCTCCTAAACAACCCATGGTTTTATTGTACATGGTTTAGGAGGGCCTTGCATAAGGTTTTAAAACCATGTGCAAGGCCTCCTAAACAACCCATGGGTTTAGGAGGGCCTTGCATAAGGTTTTAAAACCATGTGCAAGGCCTCCTAAACAACCCATGGTTTTATTGTACATGGTTTAGGAGGGCCTTGCAAATGGTTTTAAGACCATGTACAAGGCCTCCTAAACAACCCATGGTTTTAGGAGGGCCTTGCATAAGGTTTTAAAACCATGTATGAGAAGATGTTGTAATGTTCGTTCCTAACAAAATAAAAAATAATAATAAATATTATATGTGGGCCATAAATACTATTAAATATTAATAATAAAAATATTATATGTGGACCTTAAATAAAAAGATGTGTCTTTTGGTTTGAATCAAATGAATGACTATATATAAGACACACCAAAGTTGATAGTTTATTGAGTGCAATACCTAAGAAGAGGTTTGCACCTCGAGAGATTCAATCCCTCTAGGAGCTTGATAGAGCCTAGGATTTGGATCTAGGCTGGTTTATTTGGGGTCCTCATTGTTTTGAGATTTCATGTAATATTAGCAATTTTATCTGACTTTACGTCATATTTTTATCCACTTTTTATTTATTTATTTATATGGTTTAAATTTAGATTCTTCAGATGTCAATACTAGCACAGTATTTAATTTGTATGTGAAAAACTAATTATAATTTACAAGAATTTCAAGAATTATGAGAAGTGTTATATTTCAAGGTTATTTAAAAAATATTTACATTATATTTGATGATGTTTAACAACATTTGAAGTACAAAGTGTATGATTATCTTTTAGATAGTTTTTATGGATTTGGGCATTGGAGATGGCTTACTCAATGATTGTTTGACATTAGTTGGATGCTTACATGTCATTCTTCCTTATGGTATTAAAAAAAATTAGACAGCTTGGTGATATTCTACATGCTACCCACATGGATTAGGTTGTTTATTTAGATACCATTGTACATTGGGGGAGAAGAATTTGGCATTCTAGGAGAATGGGTTGAGCTCTAGAAAATAAGGGGTAGTTTGGATGCTTGTATCGGAGGCATGGATTTGACTTAGTGATAAGTCAGTTGACCAACCTACTATTAACAATAGTAATGGTTAGATTGCTTGTGCATTTGTTATGTGAACTCAAGGATCTAAATGCTTGCAAGATGTCGTGTATTATTTGTGAAGGCTTCATATTTTTAATTACTTCTAGTTATCTACATGTATTTTACCAATAAAAGAAAAGGAAATCATACTCCTATGTTAAGAAATTATTCTAATTGCAACTACAGATCATATCTTTATCATATAAATGAAAATACTCATTGCAACTACAGATCATATCTTTATCATATAATATTTATATCATTTAAACGACTTGATTTAATATATTCCAAGTCAAAACTAGGGGTATTACAAAATGAATCACTTTATTGCATGCTACATTTATTTCTCATTTGAGAGTTTTTCATCATTAAAGAGTCATTGGAAATATCTATCCTATAATGCTTTATTCTTCCCCTTTCATTTAAGGGTTTATATTCTCCATATACTCCAAATTATTCTACTTTCCCATATTATAATTCTTTCTCTTCTTCTGGATTCTCTTTTGTTGTTCATTCCTCTTCTATTGCTTTTCCTTCTACTTCTTTATTATTTGATTCCCTCTCTTCTTCGTCTACTCCAACCCACACACCATTGACTACTACATGTGGCATTGAAACACAACAAATGTATCACTTAAAATTTTGTAATTTGAAAGAGCATCTAGAACAAGCAATTTTATTAAGCCATGGCGATCCAAACTCTTCTCAAGGTTTTTACATTCACTCACGATCATGTGCATCAAGCAATGAAAGAATTAGGAAGAATGACATGCAATTGAGGTGGTGATGCATTAGGTGGGTTAAAATAGTTTTTAAATTCACTCACCATCATGTGCATCAAGCAGTGAATGAATTAGAAAGAATGACATGTAATTGAGGTGGTGATGCCTTGGGTGGGTTAAAATTTTGAAATTATAGTTGAATAGGAGGCTATAAGTGTAATATATCCCTTATGTTTTTATGTTATTAAGACTAAGTTACAAATTGAGATTTATGACTAAGTGGATAATGTTTAATATTATATTTTAAGCATGTGCAAGATTAAAGCTTTCCACTTGTCCTCATGATAGGACATACGTAAAAGACACTTTTTTATATTATTAATTAAATGTTGGAGCCCTTGGAATGTACATGCTGAACTTGAATAAACCATAATCCCATAGGTGTGGAATAGAGTCTTTTTTCTCAAGTGGGAAAAGAGACAAGTGCTAAGAGACATTTCTCTTGAACAAACTCCCTAAAATATAGGAGAGTATCCAAGGCTAACTAATTCCCAAGGAGGGAAGTTGGGCCTTACTTAAGACCTAGGAAATAAAACTATTTATAAGCATGCCTGAGATGGGAGGACATTGTCTAGGATGTAAGAGAAATATTGTGTGGGAGCACTACTAAGTGTTAGGAAAATTCAAAGAATGAGTGCACTGGTTGAGATAAGCAAGAGTTTCTTAAAAGATTTGAAGAGTGTGGAACTTTTGTGTTAAAATATGTTGTAGTAAGAGAGAAGGGTGTTTGTCCATATGGTGTCATGGTTCATGATTTAGGGTGGTTTTTCGTTCAAAAGTCTATGGATAGGTGGAATAGGGTCATTCCAATTGTGTTTTCCCAACAAGTGTTTCAAACCAAACATGCAATTATTTCTTTGTTATACTTGTTATGCAATTTAAATGATATGTTATATCTCTCTCTCACTTCAATTCCATATCATGTTTTCATTTACTTATATAAAATCTAGAAAGGGATTCATTATATTTTAGTGGTGTTTCTTATTGGAAACATAATCCTTTAGGATATGGAATAATATTGTACTATTCACAATATCAATGAGAAAAAAAGGTGAAGTTCATAGGTGAATAAGAACAACCAAAAAGAGTCAAAGAAACACCTTGTAATTTGGACCCATTCCAATATGTATTTATATGTACATACATTAATTAGATTTATGTTATTTACTCCTAATATTTTGTTTTTATTTGTTTTGTGACTATTTTCCATAAACGTACCTAAGTGGTATTAGAGCTTATTATGAGCCTGTGACCTATGCTATTCTATATAGATTACTCCAGACCTGCAATTGTAGTCACATTAATCTGCAATCCATTCATGTTGCAAATTTTCCAACACCATATTCATTTATTGCGAACTATCTTTGTATGTAAGTATTATTGCTTGTATTACTCGGCATTTATATTTATCTATCCAAACCTATTGTTGTCAAATATTTGGATGCATCTTCCAATTCTACCTTCTCAACACTAGCTCACGCCTACAAATATACAACCTCCTTCTATTGTTCCCTGCTCCAATCCTACCATATTATGCTAGACTAATTTTGCATATTCACACTTTGTTTGCATTTTTTTCAAGTGACTCCTCCCTACGTGACTGTTCACTAGTGTCCTTTATGTGTTTAACCTGTGATTTGAATTCCATTCAAATTTGAAAACCGTTCTTTGTGTATTGATCACCTACGTGCCTCAACTCTATGTGAGCCCTAATTTTTCCTTTCTCTACAACTGTGTGTTGATAGCTTGCATTGTGCACTCCAAGATAGGTTCATACTTTCTCTCTTGAGCTCACGCTACAAGCTACACAGATTGGGAATCTTTCAAGAAAAACTGCACTAAATTTGGAAGTGTCTTTAGAGTTGTAATAGCCTTGGCTCCGTTAATAAATCTGAGACAGCTAAACTTGAGTTACCGCTCAGTCACAAAATTTTCACGCCATAACTTCGACCTCTTTTTACTCATTGGGTAAAACTTGTCTAACTCCTACTAGAAAAGTAAAAAATTTAAACTTGACCAAAANCCCGCTCAGTCACAAAATTTTCACGCCATAACTTCGACCTCTTTTTACTCATTGGGTAAAACTTGTCTAACTCCTACTAGAAAAGTAAAAAATTTAAACTTGACCAAAAATATTTAGACAAGTTTTTCAAAAGATTAAATTTGGTCGGAATTTCAACTTGACTCCTTTTACCTGGACAATTTTTACTTGTTGGTTTTACCTTGAGGGCTGATGCACAATCATGGACTCCTTTAAGGACACTTTAGATGCCACATAATACTGGAATAAACGGAAAACTCTAATTTTAGGTGACAATTAGGGGTACTTCCCTAACTTATTTGAAGATGAAGTAAAAAGAGAAAAGATAGGTAATTGAATCAGATTTCATAATATATAGGGTTTATGCAGAGAAAGTGTGTGCAAATGATTATAAAATTACTTTCCGTGAAAGTGGGTTTTTAAATTTTCAGCACATCTTAACATATATGTTTGTGCGGGTGCAGCAATATATGAGGTAAATGATGTCCATTTGAGATAAAATCTTGCAGACATATAAACGACATATGGGCCTAGTGCAACACTATTTATTTGGAAATTTTCATGAATTATTTGTTTTATTATTAATTATTGAAGTTAGAAAAGCTTGAAATTAAAACCTTATGTGTGGGTGCAACACTTTAGGGGCAAAAATTAATGAAATCCTTGATTTCTTAATATAAGATCATAGAGCTTGATCTCATCTAGTGCACCATATAGTTTTTATGGGAAATGGTGATGGAAATCGAAAGTTATATAAGAAACAATCGATGTATGTATTCTCGAAAACTAACGTGTGTCATTTAGAAAAATAATTATAAATAAATAAAACATAGTTTTGTAGGAAAAAATTATATATTCAGAATCGTCATTTCTTACTCTACAATATCGTACATTTTCATAAAAAAATATTCTGTATGTCATATCAAAATAGGGATCTAATATGAGCATATTGATAGAGTTCTAAAAGACTTGAGCAATAGCCCTGGTTGATTTGTCCTAGCCATTGGGTTCGGTATTCCGAAGCTGCTTCCAAACCCATTGCCAAACCTTAATCCCGCCAAATATTTAAATTTTCAAATAACGCATATGCGATATAGCCTATCCATATCATATGTGTGATATAACACATATGCGATATGGATAATCTATATCGCATATGCGATACATAGAATTACATTCATCAACCTCAACCTCATGTCAACTTCTAACCAATGTTCCATTAATATCAAGTAATTAAATATCATATCAACCTCATATCAACTTCTAACCAATGTTCCATTAATAAAAAAATTATCAAGTGGAAGAAGACATGCATATTTTGGTAGACATTGAGTATATAAAGGAAGAGATTAGACTTCCAAATTTTGTATATCCTTCTAGTGAAGAGGATCTTATGGTGCAAGTTGTTTAAAAAAAAAAATATGTCCTTCATACCAACCAGCATCATGGCCAGTGCACTCCTAATATTTATGATTAAGGGAACAAAGTGTATGATCTCCTAATGAATTTTTGCAATGTCATATTTCTTACATCATCATCATCATAATCCTCATCCTCATCATCATCACGCTCATCATCCTCATGGTCATCATCATAATCATCATCATCATCATGGTCATCATCACCCTCATCCTCATCGTCATTCTCATCATTATCTTCATCGACACCCTCATCCTCATCATCATCATCATGGTCATCATCATCACCATGGTCAGATCATCTTCATCGACAGCCTCATCCTCAACATCATCAACATCCTCATCATCATCATCATCAAAATCATCATCCTCGTCATCATCACGTTCATCACCCTCATCATCATAATCATCATCATCATCATCATCATCAGATGCATCATTGTCATTATCATCATGGTCATCATCTTCATCGACACCCTCATCCTCAACATCATCATCATTTTCATCATCATCATTGTCATCATCATCATCATCATGGTCATCATGGTCATCATCATCATCATGGTCATCGTCATCATGGTCATCATCATCATCATGGTCATCATCATCATCATGGTCATCGTCATCATGGTCATCATCATGGTCATCATCATCCTCATCACCCTCATAATCCTCATCCTCATCACCCTCACAAGCATCATCGCTCATCACCCTCATCCTCATCATCATCATCATGGTCATCATCATCATCATCATTATCATCATGGTCATCATCATCATCATGGTCATCATCACCATGGTCATCATCATGGTCATCATCATCATCATCATCATGGTCATCATGGTCATCATCATCATCATGGTCATCATGGTCATCATGGTCATTGTCATCATGGTCATCATCATCCTCATCACCCTCATAATCGTCATCCTCATCACCCTCACAATCATCATCGTTCATCACTCTCAGCGTCATCATCATCATCATGGTCATCATCATCTTCATCGACACCCTCATCCTCAACATCATCATCATTGTCATCATCATCATCATGGTCATCATGGTCATCATCATCATCATGGTCATCGTCATCATAGCCATCATCATCATCACGGTCATCATGGTCATCATCATCATCATGGTCATCGTCATCATGGTCATCATCATCCTCATGGTCATTGTCATCATGGTCATCATCATCATCACCATGGTCATCATCATGGTCATCATCATCATCATCATCATGGTCATCGTTCACCATGGTCATCATCATCATCATGGTCATCATGGTCATCATCATCATCATGGTCATCATCATTATGGTCATCATCATGGTCGTCATCATCCCCATCAACCTCATAGTCCTCATCCTTCATCACCCTCATCCTCATCATCATCATCATGGTCATCATCATCATCATTATCATCATCATGATCATCATCATCTTCATCGACACCCTCATCCTCAATATCATCAGCATTGTCATCAACATCATCATGGTCATCATGGTCATCATCATCATCATGGTCATCGTCATCATGGAAATCACCCTCGTCCTGGTCACCATGGTCATCATCATCATCATGGTCATCGTCATCATGGCCATCACCCTCGTCATGGTCATCATGGTCATCATCATCATCATGGTCATCATGGTCATCATCAT